>QEWY01003545.1:356911-432179 GCA_006503575.1 Baylisascaris schroederi
GGGGGGGGGGGGGGAGCTGACAGTGCTTGAGAGTAGTTTTGTATGCGAGATCAGAAAAATCAAGAGTCCACAGAGGAAACATTTTTGAGGTAACACCGCAGACAGCAGGGTTTTGTGATCGGAGCAGAGGTCTGTCTATTCCTAGCAAACTTTCAGCGAAGTTGTTCGTTGCATTGGTTTCTTTGTTGTGCTCGGATATAACCTGCTCTGCTTTAAGGTAGCAGAATCATAGTTGCGAATGTCTTCGTCGGCTTCCTCATCCGCACAACCTCCTTTCGTTCTGTTGGAAACGAGGTACACTTTCGCATTTATCATAGAGTGAAGCCCATCGGCCCTGACGCTCCCATCCAGAGAGGCGTAAGGTTGTCGTCGATGGATTTTTACCATTCCTCAGTTATCAAGGGTTTGAGTGAGGTTCAGCTTGAGAGTCCTTTGAAAAATGCCCCAGGTGGGTATACGCGAACGCTTCCTACTTCAAATGAACAACTGAAAAAGATGATATTTTTCAAAGAGAGTAGTTTCATATCGTCTTAACCGTATAGGTGAGGGCTGTAGAAAAAGCGACATCTGCACTATTTACGCATCATGGAGTTTCTTTAATCAGTGGGTCGCAACAGCAGACCCATATTTGCTCCGTATTTGTTATACTCCTTACTGAGTGCATGTTGAAGTTCCACTAGCATGACAGAGTCGATATCTGCTTTTTGCAGAAGACAATCATTTTTCGTGACAGCAAGGGTCGAATGGTTAAAGAGAAGTCACAAGTCCTGGACGTGGGAGCAAAACTGAATCACTAGAGCTCTGCCGAAACTATAAACGAATCCGATCATATAGGTGGTCGTCCATCTGAGGGTATTTTGAAAGCGGTTCAAAAGTAAGGATCATCGAAGAAAGCAGATATTTTACCTCAGCACTGCATGTCTGATAACAGGATCTGCCGGATTTTTCCAACAATAGTGTGAAAATCACAAACATGATGTACCGGGAGAGCTTAGAAAATATTCTGCTGCACAATCCCAATTCCACTTCAGAATGCGATTATGGAGCTTCCACTGGAATTCGTACATGTTGAAAACCTTAGATGTCGAGGCTTATGGCCAGAATGAAATCCTGGCTTTATTTGGTCAGCTAGTTGGTTCTCTTAGAGATGCAGTTAAAGTCTTCAAACTTTGTGCACTGGGATTCGAGCACATTGTCAGCGTCGGTAATCCAGATGCTAAAGGTGATCCACTTCCTTCGACAGCAGCTAATACCCAAGGTGCCGAATGCAGTCTTTGTGCCTACGAAAATGCAACATTCACGCGACTACTCCCTTTTCCTTGCCACATGCCGTATATCTGTATATTTTCGGTCATTACCTGGCCTCGATCATAAGCAGTGAATGTGTCAAATAAAGCACTCTATTACAGGGGCTGGAGGAGGCGGCTGAAGAGAAATAGAGGTATTGAAGAAAGTTGTTAATGCTGCCGCTTTTTTTGTTCTTTTTCGAAGGTCGGCAGTTGCTTCACATAAACGTAATACCTTCAGTATGGGTTCGATATGCACTGAACTATACTGGGATCATGCACCGAAGACGTGCAAGAATTTCGCCGAGCTTGCGCGTCGAGGTTATTACAATGGAACGATATTTCATCGCATAATCCCAGACTTTGTGATTCAAGGTGGTGATCCAACAGGCACTGGTGAGTTATATCTTATTATTTCATTCGTCATGCTTCTTGTCAGCAAGATGATTAAAGCATCCGACAGCAATAGGATCGCCGCTCGTCGGTTTCATAAAACGATCTTTCGGGTGATGGAACTGTTTAATTTCGGTAACACAAAGGGGCAAACAAACTCCGTTTCCATCCTCGAATTATGCATTAAAAAGTTGTTATTGATATTTTGAGCAGTGTTATTCCACCGGAATTCTTTATTGCAATACTGTACTTGTGCCTTTGTTCGAAAGTAGTTTAGATTGCACTTGTAGTAGTTTGTGGGGTGTCACTTTATCCGTATTTATGGTCTATAGTCTATCCACTCGTATACGATATAGTACAATACCTAAAGCTTCTTAACATGTACGCATTGCTCACAGTTGCGTGTACGTTGCACCTAAACGCTTGCTCCGAATGAAATCCGATGGCATCGAAGTCGAAGCAAGCCGTTGAATTGGAGGTGAGGTGTTATGCCGATACGACGGATTGTGAAATCTTTGATGATTTTCGCGATTTTCAGCGAGAACGCTGACAAAACGATCTTTGAAGCTTCATGTCGTTGAGAATTAACCACGTCATTTAAACACATCGGCGCTACAGTTTTATTTGACATATGCGTTTCTTTTGTTGTGCCAAGGTCGCATTCTGCCGCTTTACTTTGAGGATAAAGGATTGTTTCCTTTCCCTTTTTTCTTTCCTTCGCGCCGCAGTAAGCTCAAATCCATACCTACACTCCCGAGGTTCCTTTCCGGCACAGTTTTATGATTTTATTCATGTATAAAGTATCCAGTATGAGTATTGGGAGTCTTGATAGGGTGTGCACACTTTAGGACGTGGCGGAGCGTCGATCTATGGCGATCGTTTTCACGATGAAATCGACGACAGTCTCAAGCATACGGGTGCCGGAGTGCTCTCAATGGCGAACGCAGGTCCGAATACGAATGGTTCACAGTTCTTCATAACGTTGGCTCCAGCACAGCACCTCGATGGAAGGCATACAATATTCGGAAGAGTTGCTGCTGGGATGAAGGTATGCTTGATTACGGTCCGAGGTAGCAACGGGCAAATCTCGATTTACTTGGCTTTAGATATGCTAGAAGATTATAGGATGATCCAACGAGATATCCTCGATTTTTTGATCGAAGAGAGGTTTTTTCGGTACGCTAGCACAGACCTGCTGTTTCACGTTCCGTCTTCCGCGGGTCTGATCTAGCAAATTATTCATATCTTCGCATACTTGATTATGAGGGGGAATCCTCTTTTGATGTAAATTCAGCTGTGGACGTAGCATATCTCGGGTAGCTTGGAGGATAATGGTAAGAGTTAATAGTTGTGCAGTCAAAAATGGAAATATTACCTCGCTGTGGAGCACGAGTATGAAATCCGCTGTCATCTTGCAGCTAAACGCAGCATTTGATAGGTTCCGTTGACCAAGCGCTTCAAAACACCTTACGCAATGGTAACCTTACGATGAGCGCATCAGCAGTATATCTGATTTTGAAAGTGTCGTGGTCTTTACAGTGTGGTGCGACCAAGAATGAGGATATGGGACGTTGCCGGATGCTGTATCCGAGAGAGCAAGTGTAGGATCTTGGCCTTTGCAGTAACTTGGAGGCACAGAGCGCGCGTTAAGTAAGGCATCCATCTACCACTCGTGACTTCACTATATTGTGAAGTTTCAGGCATATGCATGCAGCGTGGAGCAGCGTCATCGCAGAGATGGCCCAGTCGATTATGTTTAGATGCTTGTGTAATCCGGTCTGTTGAATTCGCAGTCAGTGAGTGGAAGGTGTACAGCCTCTCAGTTCGGACCACTGCTGCGTCTGTCAAGTGCGCTTATGGTTGATCCGTCTGTTATATACCACAGATTCGGTTCCCAATAGAGGCGTTCATTTCGCAGTTGTTGTTGTCGGTGTTGACAATGCGAACGAATTGAACTGTCTATTTAGGTGGTACAGAAAATTGGATGCGTTGAGACAGATAATAATGATCGACCAAAATGTGATGTACGAATAGTGAAGGCGGTTCCGAAGGACGATTCACGCACTTGAAAAACGAGAAACGAGAGTCCACTGCAGCCGTCTTGTTGTATATTTTGTTGTGAATTTCGTTGTTTCTCTGTTTCTCGACAAACTCACAAAGAAAACTGAAAGTTGGTGAAAGAGAGGTCGTATGTACAAGTACAGCAGCAATCAAGGGAGACAGCTTGTTGTGGCACATTCATTCAAAGCAATCATTGTGTGGTTTCGAAAGTGCACATTATTCAGTAGATAACGCGGAGACGATGTGCTAATCAAGGTGGGCAAGTGGTTAATGGATACAGTTTTTCGGCATAAACGATTCTTTCCGATAGCTGATCCTAAATTTAAATGGGTTCACTAAGCAGGTTTTTCATGCTGATTGCGATTAATATATTCGACGGTTTCTTTGCTTAAATGTGAATGCTATCTCGATGGAATTCTCGGAGAAACCTTTCACAGCCTTGTAACAGCTAACAACGTAAACCTATAAATACCATCCACTAATCTTGTTTTCGCCTATGTGGCACGATAACTTTCAAAAGTTGGATTCATTATGAGTTGAGGTTATTTTCACGTAGATGGATGAAATTCTGATAGATTGCTTGATTGGACACCTCGGAACATTTCGCTAACCAGTTACGTTGATGCAATTTCCACAAAATTTTATGAGGAATGAAAATTCCATAGTTAAAGGAGGTTCGTTATAACAATTTTTGCGTTTGTGGATTCCGATCATTGTTTATGCGATTTATGTAGAATATTGCTTGAGGTATCCATCGATGTTGGCAGTTGAGTGAAACATTGCCCCGAAATATGCAAATTAATCCGAAATTTGTTGTGTTTATAAGGAATTGTGTCTTATAAACTTTATTTCTCGGCACTTTGCTGGAAATTTCGGACGACGATTTATAGGATCTCTAAAAAATGATTGTCTAGAGCTGATTTCAGAGGAAATGAAGGAAAGCCTGTCGATCCGGAAAAGTTATCCGGTGGCGTTCCGGAGTTTTATTTTTCGGCCATAGGTTATTTAACTTATACTCGACGAATCGAGCTGATTTTATGCATACGGCCATGAAACAGCGTGCTGTGCAAAAAGTTTCGCAGGAGGTATGGGATTGGGTGAAATTTTTTTCGGCTAATTGCCTGCTTCAAGTTTTCCTTCCCCTGATAATTTGTTTTCTTGGTAGGTTTCGCAGGTTCTGGTCGACAGCAACTTTTTATGTCACATCGACGCCTTCATGATCGTCTAGGTTTAGATTTGTGTTGATGTTTGGAATGTTACGATGCGGAGTTTTTTGTTTTCGATATTCTCAGCCAGTCGATGTCCCAGTCAATGCCCTTTCGGACGATACGTAACGTGCCTACGCGAGCATCACAGGAAATCCTGCAAATTGCACTCGGCAGCGAGTGTACATAGAAGTGGGGGAATCAAAGAAATCTTCAAAAATCTCCCCATAACTCTTCGGAGTTTGCACGCATGGTAGCGGCACCGTTTCAATTGATCCAGTGTTCGGTGTTGTTACGAGTGGTACATAACATGCCTGGACAGGTGTAGCAGGGATTCTGGGAACTAAATTCGGCAGTGAGAGAGTGCACAAGAATGACAGAGACGCGCGCACATAAACGAACCTACTGGAAACAATGTTTTTCATGTGGTGTTTCGGCAGTGAGTGAACGAACTGAATTGCAGCTTGCTTTATTGAATCTTTCGAAGGATATATTACTCGGTCAATTCGGCCAGATAGTTTTAAATCCGATCCCAACGGCTGGAATCGTTGAAACCAATTTTTGCGATTTTGGGCGTTCTCGATCTTCACCCTTGTATTCATTTCCATTTCCGAACAACAACTCAACATATCGCAGCATACAAAGTAGGAATGTGCGTGAAATGAACGGCGCTGTAAAGCTAATCATGAATGCCTAGAGCAGCACCTAATACACTGTAACCCTTAACATGTTGACTTTCGAAATAATCTCTGGGGGGGGGTTGGTGGAAAGGAGAAAACCTCGGCCTTCCATAGGTTCCCATCACAGCACACTGAATCTAGTGGCGATGTTCCACCATTGTGGCGCTTAAGAAATGGTTCTTACAGGCCGCGTATTAACAATCTACGTCTTCATTTCCATCTACCACGCATTTGTGCGTGAATATTGGTTCAAAATCAAGGAATTTAAAGGGCTACCAGACTCTAGGTCTAAGAGGCTGGACATTCTACAATATTTAGGAGACAACAATGTAACAAGTCTCCGAAAATCTCGGACATTCAAATGTGGTGTTGTTTGTCGAGTGGTTTAAAAGAGTAAAGGCGCTAACGTCGTTGCGAACTCGAAAGGCCTGTGCGCTAAGAAATCTAAATAGCTCTTACCGCTATATATAAAAAGTTTACCCCTTCGATGTGTTCTTCATCGTTCGTCTTATTCAAGTGATATAAATTGAACGTATTAGGCGCAGCGAGGTATGCCCATAACGATCTGAAATCGGCTTATATTGGCTTAGACATTCATATCCTCATTTCGTACGGATTTTCGATCTTCCGCAACGAGTAAATAATACTTCGAAATTTTGTAATGTATTCTCGAATGCTTCGGACCACTATTGCACTCATAAATATTTCTAATCACACAGTCGGGTTCCCTTCCATTGAAGAGGTTTTCTCAAACTTTTAAATGACCAATATTTTTGCAGACGAAATTGCCAAGAATAATGTATTTGAGCGAGAGCCGTATTGCCTTGCATACATCAAAGGAATGATGGTTCTTTTCAGAAGTTTTCACTCACCATCTGTCAGCAACCCAAAATGACCAAAAAGGGATTTTATCACAAAACCCAGTCGGTTTGTGATAAAAGTACGTTGAGTTAAAATGTCGCTTAATAAACATTACAGGATATTCGCTTCGATGTGTTTTCTTGTCGTAATTGTAGTTCAAAAATTCACGTGGTTTTCGGTCATCATTGCTAATGATGCATGAAAGCTGAAGAGTAGAATGTGATCTACTTGTGCTCTTTCTGAATCAACCCAACGCATGCGCTTGTCTTCACGTTCTCCTTCACTGGCATTGTACGTTTAGGCTTTCTTCTGTCGTGTCGTTTTATAGGATTTCCTCGTACTTCGCTGTCAATCGTATCGAAGAACGCCGCTTGATTTTGTTCGGTTAGTATCCACTAATTAAGGTAGTAATAAATAGCTTTGAGCATGAGACAATAAGGACAACGAAGAAGCGTCAGAGCAATAAAAATTCGGTAGCCCTTCTATCTCTGTTAATATGCATCGCCTTTTATGATATATTGTTTTAGTGAGGCAGCAGTTTTTGGAAACACGTTTAATGATATAGGGCAGTTGTGACGAATTGGATGCGAATTTATAGCTGAAATGCAACATTGCGCTCTTTTAAGATGTGAATGTGAGTGTGTCGGAATTGTGTGGCGAGTACGTCTCTGGCACAAGTTGATTCAGACCCATCAAAGTGGGTGTTATCGATATGCGCTATTCATATGTTTGAATAAGTAACCGTTCCGTTCGGATTCTGACGTTGATGGCTGTTGCCTAAGCTGCGAATCTAATTACCGTGGGACGCTGAGCCATATTTAGAAAAGAGGCCAGTCATTATTTGACTTATTCATGGTGAACCCTTCTTGATTGTAAGTTGCTTAAAAATGCGGCAGTCTAATAGTGCGTAACAAAATTGAAACGTCGAAAGATGCTCCAGAGGAGCCGATACGTTATTTGCTTTTGAAACCTCTTCACCTGAATTGCCTTTTATCGACGTTTTTTGCGAGCTGATAAGCTGTTAAATATGACCAAGTAATTTGGCCGCCGATTTAAATTACATTGTGTACAACTCTTTCAGAGGCCTATTCTTTGGTGTGCGTCATACGTATTAAATTTGATCCATAGCCTTCTGTGTTAATACTATTGGAGATATAGATTAATGAAAAATGTTTGTCTTAATCTGCAATTTCCATCATTTGCTATAAGAAATCATGAGCTATTGCGGAAATCATAAGGCTTCCTTAAATAGGCTTTGAAATGTTTGGTTTTTGCTATAGCAGTATCACTATTAGAATGGCTAATTAGAAATAAGATATATGTGCGACTGGAGTCAGCATTCAAAGCCCTAAAGTTTCGCATTTAGCTTGATAATCGTCAAGTTGAACTTTTATTTTATGTTTTGTTTATTTCGTTTTTTGTTCGGTTTCGATTTCGTTGTTGTTAATGCTACTCTTGCAAATTTATAATGTTTTCGTTCTAGTGAGCACTTGTTAGTGCTATAGCATTTGTAGCAAATTTGTAGTTTCTAGTTCAGAAGCATTCAACTTTCTGATTGTTACCTCCTTATAAAGATGGTTTTCACGAAGTATTTCTTAGTTGCTTTTTAATACTTGTGCCACATACCACACTCACACTAAAGTTGCATACCCGATGGTGACAACAATCGCTGTCCAAAGCGAACAAGAAAATCAACACAGAAACACGAACGAATGAAACTGCTTATGAAATATGAGATAAATCCTTGTAGGGAACTCATTCAGTCAAACTACACATCGTTTGCGGATGTACTGTCATTCACTGGCCACAGTGTTCACTGCGTGTTTGCTGTTAGCTTTCTATTGCCCATCACTGATTAGATACGATGCCTTTTGACAAGCAGTGGTTGTTTCTCTTCCATGCCACTCACGTGTGCTTAGTGGAAATTATTTCGGTGGCCACGAGTTAGCTTTTGACGAGAAGTCACATTTTGAGGATATGATCAATCTTCTCACAACTTAGGGCGCACTTTTTTGGCAAATGTTAATTTTTTCGAATTTTCTGGATTTTGGAACTAGAAAGGAGCAATTTTTGTGAAGCAGAATCCGTTAAGAGGCGAGAAATTTACTTCTCAGCTGAATATTTTGGTGGAGCTCAAGTAAAATTTTGCTATTAACTTTGATCCATCAAAATTTTCCGCGAAAAGAGAGGCGGGAGCATGGCTGTGTTGTTTTCGTGCTCATTTTAGGCGTTTTCTTAGCCGTCGTTTGAACGTCCTAAATCTCAGGTTGTGTGGTAACTTAAGTAACAGCGCAGTTTTAGAGCACAGGACACGAAAATCAAATATGTTGAATCGCTTTCTGGAGGGGTGAATGAATGCCGTAATGTGTTCGCGACTGGGAGGATCAGTTGTCGAACGACCACCCAACACGATATTGCGACACCTCCCCCTCCCTCAAAGAGGCCCACCTCCTCTCTTCATTAAGTGTGACTATAGTGTACTGATACAGTGGTCACTTCTTCGAAAGAGTGATAGCACTAGTTAAGAGTCGCAACAACGACTACTCAACTCAGTGTAAGTAATGTGCGTTGGCTGGACAATATAAATTGAAAGGGATAGGGGGATAAATTGATAAATTGACACCGTGTAAGATAGATTGACACTCAACTCAGTGTAAGATAAATTGAAAGTTGCCAAAGGCTCCTTATGGACACCGTCCGTCGCCATCTATTTGTGCACAGTTTATGGGTTTGTCGTTAGGTGTCGTGTTTTGAACACAAAGGAAATGCTTATGGAATTCTATGCACACGTTCGTAATCGGTGCCTTGAAGGGATCCGTGGGCCGAATCTTAGCCTCATTAATCATCTTGTACTTAAGGTGTGCTTGTTAGGGCTATCAGAAACTTCACACAGTGAAGGTAATTCAGAACATGAATGTCACCCATACATTCCATACCAGTTGCTTCATGCGAAGGTCGATCACATTACTTCATATTAAAAACTGAAGATTAACGCAGCTGCCCGATGACACTTGATAACATGTCGCTTCTTTTCAAATCTGCAATGAATTAGCACCATAACTGAATACAGATGAGATTACCTTGTATTTATATCAAGTTGCCCAGGAATGTGTGGTCATTGTTTACAATCTGTTAAATACTTGCAGTGGAGATAGCATACTAATGCAGTCCCTTTCACTTGTTTAATTGCCGATTGAATTGATAATTAATATTGGTGGTCACTTTTGTGTAACATATGTCTCTGATTTTTTTGCTTGTTCCGGCCTTTAATGCTGTATATGTGTGCCTTTAATCGCGCATTAACACAGCTTTCTCTTTTGTAGGGGAATGTTTGTCTTGCGGTTTTCACGTATACAGATTCACGTTTATGTGTAGAGAGGTTCATGTTTTGCTTAGAGCAGTAGAAAGAATCTGAGTCATTAGTTCCAGCCTTAAACATCAACACAATCTTATAATGAAGATTGCGAAATTAGACCGAAAATTACTAAATTATCTTCTTGCAAAATAACAGTCTATGAATGCGATCACAGCGACGCTTCTGGAATGCAAATTAAGTCGGTTGCAACGAAAAGTTTTCCACAATGAAGAGAAATTCACCACAGTTAATTCTAGCAATTGATTGCGAAGAGAGTAGATTTGGCATTTTAGGTTAGGGTAATGCACTGTAGCCTCTTTCTTCCATACTTGAAATAGTTTATTGCTAGACGCATATCCCGCAAAATCTTTAATCGATGATATCAACGACAATTAACTCTTGGCTATAACTAGTGTTGATCTTGAATTGCACAAAATTGCGCTGTAACTTCGCCCACATTTGCTCGTTATTTCAATGTGCCTATCATGCTGCATGAATTTTTCATCCGCTTCACCGTAACCATTTCAATAACATAATGAGCAATTCTGAAACAATTTGAAACTCTTTGTGAAAAACTGCCTATATGTGAGAAATCTCTGTCAAAGCTGACCGAAATTGTTTGTTTTGCGATTTTGCTCGGAATATGAATGTGATCTGCTGGTGATGGAGGATCGATTCGTCACAAAACTTAAGCGGAACCTCAGATTTGAAACGCTTCCGAAATGTTTGCAGCTCATTATTTTCGCCGTGACGGATGAACGAGTAAATAGCTTTTCGTTGTCACTATCGAACAGCATCCCCTATGCGTCAATATATCCATCGTTCAGCTCGTGCTATTGCAATGTCGTAGTGGTCATGAAGCGTAGTCCAAGGGAATATATAAAGAGTCATCAGTCACAGAACGTTTCTCATACAGTACTGCTCTTTTTAAACCCTCTTTTATAGCCCCTTCGAATAAACATCGTCTTAAAAACTGCAAAAGCTAAAAGCGTTCTGCCTTGACAAAATATCTTCACGTGTACATTGCTTGTATGAAGAATATGAGCACTATAAATGCTCAAAATTCACGAAGGAAATGTTTTTAAGGTGTTCTGTCCCTTTGTTCTTTAAGCAGTTTGCTAACTGGAAGTGTTGTATTATATGGTTATGTTATTTGGTGACTCCTTCTAAACAATTATATTCTACCTTCTATTGCTTTAATATTTGCAAAAATTGATATCGGTAGGCTAATCTGTTGAAGTTATTAGTCCCATCTTCAGTTATAGTGATTGTCACTCGATAAGCCTAACAAAATTCAAAACGTCATTTCCTTCACCGAGCTGAAGACTTGGTGATGAATAAACTTAGAGATTGGCAACTGTGACTACTAGCCTGGAATGGTCGAAGAATTCTATTGCTATCCGAAAATGCACGTCGGATTTGAGGCTATAGTTCGTTACATAAAAGCTAGAAGAAGTTTTATCTATTAGTTGCTGACTGAGAATGGATCGGGTGAGGGGTGTATCGACGTTTTCGCGCTGTAACATTGAATGCGGATCTTGACACGATCAACTTTATCCTGTAATGTTTCTTTTTCGGATGTTTCTTTGCCGAGTGCGAGCGCATAGTGCCTCTTCCATTTTTGGCGCCTTCTTTAATGGTGGTGGCGTGCCGCCGTTTTTCCATAAAGTAAATAAGGGAAGGTATTGTACTTGACTAACCATGTTTGAGGGTCGAGTGGTGTTGAATCTACGTTTTGAAACACTGCAGGTAATAATTCGTTTTTGGAGGTGTTTTTCATAACGGTCAGATTTTGCAGGTGACGGTTTTTTTTGACGGGGAGGGGAGAGGGAGGGGACAAAGCTATTTTGAAGTGGCGGTGGCTGCAAAATAGGCTTTCGATGTAGAGATATTATCATTCCGTTCCTCTCGTATCGCAACAACAGCCGTTCCAATGCTTTTTTATGTCTTTCCGCGAAGTTTTCATTTGTTGCATTACTGGTCTGTCTCAGTGTCATTTTCGACAAACTTTGAAAATTCCGGTTTACCTTGACTTCGCTTGCCCGCTCTCCTCTTTTCCCGTTTTCGTAGTTAAGAGGATGGAAGGATGCTTGGATGTGATCACACCATCCACCAATAGAAAGTAGAGTCACACGTCGCAACACCGTGGATGGCTACAACTTAATTGATGTCACAAACAGCTAAATTCATTGCTATGTCTGAAGGGTGGTTGATGCAATTATTGCTATCAAAGAAACAGTCGATGCAGTAAGTAAAAGCGAAGGGAAGTATAATAAGATGACCGTGAACGAGCATATCAGCAAGTAGAACGTGATAGGTTATGATTTAGTAATGAGCAGATGAGGTCCGAACAAAGAAGAATATATGCACTTGCTTAGTGAGTTCACTTGTGATAGGGACATTTCAGCGCTTTATTAGAGAGTATCAATCCGAACGCTGCCAAAATCAAATATCGGAATGTTATTTTCAGGTTACTAACAAAGAATTGGATCTCCAGGATAACTGTTGACGTTAACCTTTTTATCGAACGAAAGCCAAAGATTTTTTTGTGTTCTAATCGACTTTGGAAGTTTCTGAGCGAGGTAATTTGAAAACTATTTTAGCGCAGTTTTAAGTGAAAATTATTTTAACTTATATCTAGGCATCTGGGAAGGGTCTAAAATAAAACATAGATCGAGGTAAAGTGCGTTCCATCCGCGTAAGTCTTGCCTCTAATAATTGCGGTACTGTTATAAGGATGGCTTGTTTGATTTGTGCGCATTGCCTTCCGGGATAGTAAAATCTGATTGAGGGATTTTCCATGCATTAATTTTTTCTTCGACTTTTTCCTTCCAACTGTCTTGTGCAAATTCTTTTTTTTTCTCTATGTTTGTTTATTTTTGCGGAGCCCATTACGGATATCTAGGAGACTTACTGAAATTCAACTTGCTCTGCGTCAAACCTCATTTTGAAGATGTGAAGGCTGTTCTTGAACGATTTAAAATCTTCACGTATGAAGAGGGCATACTTATGTTAGAATGTCGTTGTTTTGTTTTTGTTTCTGTTCAAAAAACTTAATGTGTGTTCGTGAATTGTTGCTGATGTGTAACATAATATTGGAATAGTGGAAAATCATTTTTTACGGTTAAATAAATGCATTCCAGGGCGTTTGTTATGCGACGTTAACCATATTTCATAATAGCAATTGATTCAATCAAAGGCATTTCAATCTACATATGGCGTTAAGGTTTGTTACCTCTTTAAAATTTACGCCTATTAGAAGTATGGCTTTTCGGTGTCACATCTGATATTTATTCCGTACTTCCTCGATTTTACCAGTATTTGTCCACTGACTCCTCTATCTTCTTGTTTACGCTTTGAGGCAGATATATCGTTATATACTATATCACGAGCTATGCAATACCGTGCCTCATTAAAAATACAACTATACTGCATTGTGTAGTACCCGATTTCTTCAAACCACAACGTATACTATAGTAGAATTAGTATTCTGCGGTGTGATGAATTACACCAAACGTTCCCTTCAGCAGGTATGTGGGAAACACAGCCTCCGTATATGTATTGCATAAGTGGATAATCGTCGCATAACTGGAGAATCGTCGTAAAACACTGATTGCATCGGTGAACGCTCACTTTTGAAGAGGTGGTGTTTGCACTTTTATGATTCACAAATTGCGTCTGCCAGTTGTCAACGAATCTGTTTTTTCCTTTCTTCGAGTAAATTTCAATATTTATTGTTGCTCTCGATGACTCGCAAATTCTGATGCTTTGCGTCTAGTGGCCAACTTCTAGTTTGGATTTATATGCAATTTTATATATTTAATGATTCAAAGGACACCCAAATTTTTTGCCTTTGACTTACTCTCTTTGAGCCATCATAAACATTTCTCACTTACGTTCCACGAATAAGTACATATTGAGGAGGCCCTAATCTCTTCATTCAATTATTTCATCTTTAATTCGGCGTAAATACTTTAACGAAATTGGCAAGTGGGTCCCGTACTTCTTCTATGCTTGAAGTTAGTCTCTATCTCCAGACACCGCAGTTTTATTACCTGCGATGAGAGTGTTCTTTAAAAAGTTGGAAAGTTACAACTTCATTGGTGATACTCTTTCATCTTCACCTTCAGAGATGGTTCGATAGGTAACTTATTTACGTATTGAAATGCTTTATGCAAAGCATTGTTGTGTTTTGATCTATATTGCTTTTCATTTCGTTGATAAATTGTATCTTCTCATTTTGTTCATCCTCAGCATCGATTGACCTATTTCATTCATCATGAAAGAGAGGTTATTGTTGATCTCTCTATTAATTTCCTTCATATGGTCTACCGATCTGCTAGCGACTGCAAGTTCTTTTCACCCGAACAATTTCTGAAGTTCCCACCACCCATCATGTTCTTTAGCCTCATCTGTCGATCCTCCTTCACCTTCTTCATTCAATATGGGCATATTTGCAGTTGTAGTCTTGTTACCTACAGTCTGATAAACAGAAAAATCCGTTCTGACGAGGCATTACTGATTAAGGGCGCTGCGCACATTAAAAAAATGGGCTTCGAAATAGAAGCCCTTGAATTGCAGTAGTCTTATCTGCCTTCTCATTGAAAGTGCACAGCTTCGCAATGTTTTTTTTTTGTAGCCACTTTTCCATATGGATGCAGTATGTGCACTGTTTTATATATAAATCCCGGGGGTTACAGTGTTTGCAATTTATCAGAGTTAAACAATTTTTGAGGAGTTGGGTATATGGGAGAAGATGGGAGAGTTATGCTGCTAGCAATTCACCAAAGCAGCTGCCCTTCAGCAAAAATGAGAAAGGGGAATGTATTCAAGGAAAATTAAGGAGAGACAGCGAACAAGTTTTGGTAAATACTCGCTTATCTACTGCTAAAATTTTCTTTCATCTCACATTTGCTCATATACGGTAAGCATACTGTAAGAACACTGTCTGGCAACACGTCAGATAGTGTCCTTACCCTATGCTAATTCAAGAGGGGATCTTTCGAGGTAGGTATAGAGTTAGCAGTCTTCTGAGGGGAATACGCTGCCTTTCAACACGGATAGTATTCTTGCAACGTCATTAGTTTGGAGCAAGAACTTTTAAATTGAATTAAAGGTGCTCTGGATGTGGCCTCTCCTTTGGTCGGTGCAATAAGAGAATCCAAAACATTGCAACTTTCGCGTTGTGATTGCCACATCACTGAAATTTCTCTTGAATAGAGGACTTAATGTATTCTGTGAGCAAACTGTCTTTATGAAGTTTGTGTAGCACTGGCTGCGTTCTTTCATCGATGGTCTAATCGCAGATGGCACGTATTTGTTGTGGCTGATCTTCGTTATATTTGGGTGGGATGCTGTTTTATAAACAATTCATCGAAAAGAGACCACTCACGAGCAGAGAGTACCGAATGCAACGACTCATTCATTTGATTTTGTCATCCTCACATTTTGCGACAACTCCGAGCTTTTGGATGGACCACCTTCCCTACTGTTTCTCTTTTTTGCAAGAATTGCTGAGTGCTCATGAGAGTGGAATAAACAGCAACGGTGACCGTCGCCTCTTCGATTAAAATTCTGATAATTACAAAGATTTTTGTGAACCAGAAAGGCAGGGAAAAGAGCGAGTAAAGCATCATTTATATCTCCAGTGAACATAGCAAAATTAGCGTCCTCATGTTTGTTCATTAACACTTTTTCTAAGAGCACAAAAGCATGTGATTATCAAGCTGTGAATGCTTGTAGAATACAGCAAGCGCAGTAATACTAAACCTAACCACAGTTTCCTCGTGTTCGGACCCATCCGCTATAACTGTTGAACTCAATTTTTCTCATTGCAACCGTTCATTCACAACAAGCTGTCACCATCTAACTGGTATACGGCGGCTTTATGTAAGTCGTTTCGTACCACTTTATCTTGAGGAGTTACAAAGGGAAATTAAAATTTAATTTGGATTCGCATGCTGTAAGGAAGTCGATTTGGCTCTTCTCGGCGTGTATTATTTTTTGATTTCGACAAGTCTTCTAATAGTCGGTGATAAAGCGTTTAAAAAACATTTCTTTCCTTAGCATATGCAAGTCCCCTTTCTGACGATTTATTTTGGCTTCTACTTTTTCTTAGGGGACTCGAAGTAGAACAGGGCTCACCTTCCCTTCTTCTCTTCGAGTAACTTTCTTATAGATTTTCTGAAATTGGACGATAATACGGTGAGTTTTTTAAAATCTGTTTGCGCAGAGTTTCGCTTATTTGTCGGTTTTCTTTGAAAGATCCTCATTTTTACGTTACAAGCATTTTGTTTATTAACGGCAATCTCTCTTCAGCAATTTGAGGGCATTTCCACAATTCGTCATAGGCTTTGTCGATTACGTTCCCAACCGTATTCATTTCATAGATCATAACTAAGATAAATCCGCCGATGTGCGAATGCGATCCAAAATATAAGCAATATAAGCCATGAGCTCTCACACAATGCAGCCATTTGCTGCACAACGCAATCATATATTTTTCTATTTTGCGAACTTCTGTTAATATAAGCTTAGAATAGTCCTAATTTATAAAAGTGCAATGTTGTCAGTAATTCGTTCATAAGTGAAGTTGGAAGTTGAAGAGGCTATGTATGAAAATCTTGTATATTTCTTGATTAGGGTTGATCAAAGAATATATAATAATGCAAATGAGCTAGATTATAAGCATTTTTTGCGATCGTCAGAAGTGTTGACGATGTCAGCAGGAGATTTTGTTTATTTAGTAGCAAATTAAACAATTAAACCAAAAAATTGCTTGTTTATAGCAGCAGTGGAACATCGGTATTCGATGCAGGAAAAGTGTGCTTGTAAGGTTAAATTGAATGGTAGGTTGAACAAGAAAAATATAGCATAGCGCATTGCGAAACAAAAGTCATGTCGGGACGAACGAAAAGATGTTAGGGAGCAAAGGAGAAACAGCAAAAGAGGTCTTTGCAAACCGTTGCTTGAATACAGCACGAATGGGTGAATGGACAACCACAACCCAATGAAGGCTGCGTTTATTGGCAAATCCGTTGACGAATTTTTCAAAGTTGAAAGATAAGCAAACCCAAACAGGGTTGAAGATCGCCCAAAAGAAGCAATAGTGCAATAAGCTCTTGACGTTTGGAAGACATGCACTTCAACCTATGTGTTTAGCTGTTGCATTGACTGTTATGTGATTTTAGAGCATCGCATATAAAGCATTTTTTAGCTTTCTCAATATGACAGCACTCTCATTTTGAACCGGCTGAATCCTACTCTAACAGTGGTCTTCATTAATATAACTTCTGAAGCTTGATGTGTAAATGGTCGAAACTGTATTCACCTTATAAAGGCAGCGAGCTCTTCGATAGATATTTAATGCTACTGCTTATTTGATTTTTCAATACTGAGGTGGATGCTGTTGATGGGTCTTTGAAGTTCAGGGGGCACTTGATGCGGAACATCAACCGATAATGTTCTCGGTAACCGGAAGAGGTTATAATAAATTACATGGCCAATTCTGCAGTTGCTAGCGCAAAACATAAAGCATTAATGGATGGTTATTTGACCTCTCGATCATTCGCTAAGACAATTTAACGATCTTGAAATAAACACCCTCTGCCATCGCTAGACGAATGCTCAATATAGAACTTCACATCAGTTAACGAAAATTATGTTGCATTATCCAATTTCCTCCCTTTCCGCTTATCGGGGAGGTGGGATGGAGAATGGAAGGGAGAGATGGCGGTGTAGAAGTGTTATATTTCCTCAATTATTATGAGGTGTGCGATGACTGTTTGATGTGTAATGTGTGGATACAGAGGAATATAGAGGTTGGAGCGTAATCTGCCCTATGATCACGAAGCTAGCAAATAAGCGAACGCCGACGCCATTTTACAGTGAGGATGTTGCATTGCTGACTGCGTGCTCATACGCACACTGAAACATAAGCTTTTCACTTTAGAGGGCTATAGCTTAATGCGAGCGACCACTTCAGTCTTTTCTCCCGCATTCAATTGAAATTGCTCGCCCACTTAAACGTTCAATATTGCCACCCGAGCCATTTCAGGATGGTAATCCACTGATGCTTTAAGGGAAACACACGATAAGTTGAAGTACCGTGCCAAACTGGGAGCCTGTTCATCATCTCGTCGTAGTCGCGTCGAATCGGAAGACAGCTCTCATGATGGCGATGACGACTCTGTTCGGAGGTTCTTTCGTTGCTTTCAAATGTATTAATGAAATTGTGTATTGACTGGCTTAAGTTTGTGAGGATTTTCGCAACCACACAACAGCACTGCTTTCCGACGAAGAGATGTTTAAATATGCAAATATCTGAATTCAAATGATGAAGTAAATAGAAACCGCGTTTGTAGACCTGCTGGCAGAATTTGTGCTATGGCGTTCTATGCGTTGGGGCTCTTTGAAATGTTTCATCTTCGTTTTTGCCAAATTCGAGTTCTAAGAGTGGCATAGTATTGATGAGACAGCGATGTTAAGAGCAGTTTGTGCTTCGGCAAGAGCACAGGTCATTTAAAACCTTTAGGAGAGGTTAATTAACAATAGTTCAACGCAACATTATCATTGAGTCGGCTAAGAAAGATTTCGTTTTGAGGTATTTTATCTCCCAAAAGTGAAGTGAGGAAACGTTTAACGTAGTTTATCATCAGTATGGAAGTTTGTGATTTTTCAGAAGTTGCCATGATGAATCGCATTTAGACGGATCACGCAGCGAACTCAAACAACTACAAGTGAGAATTTAACGAATGGATTCTGTTTTGATTGCTTTGCGTGCGCTTCGAGGAGATTGCATGCGCTCGATTAGACACATACAACAACGGCAATACTAGATGCTGATGCTATAGCCAAGAGAGTGCTTTATCTAATGGTGCCCTAGCAGTGAAGGCAAAATATTATGCAGATTTATTACTTCAAATCTTCGTCATAAATAAACCGCTGAGTAGTGTGAAGAAAGTGAATATCAGAAAAAATAAAGATAAAACCGTCCGCGATTGTTTAGAGGAAATGATGCAGTGTTACAGAGCACTTTCGAGAGAATGTTTCCGCTCATTGCATTATTTGTTATGTGCAACGTTAAGGTTGCTGTAGAATGCGTACCGAGCAAACGTCGCCAGTCTGCTGCGATGCGAATACTTAGATAGTTTTAGATACGATGCTACAAATCGTTAACTCGAAGCGTCTTTTGTCTACGGCGACATTTGAATATGAATACTTGCTAGTAATAAGCTGATGATGTGGCCTCATCAACGATCATATTTGAATGGCATAACGTTTATTAAATGGTATAACAGAACATGAACAAGGCTGCATTATAGGTATTGAAAATATGGTACAAACCCCGTCGCCTCTGATGGTAGTAGTTCTTTGTATCAGAGCAACTTCGCGAGGTGGAGTAGGATTTGAGCAGTGCTAACAGATCGATTAGATGAATTGAATCTGTCGTAACGATGCCGCAACCTTAACTTTCTAGGACAGCTTGACGCGTTTCTTCACCCCAAGAAACCGTCGACGGTCGAGAGTCGCGCAGTCGTCGTTCTCACTTGAACAACTCGAGGATCGCTCCACATCGGCCGATAACGATAACCGGGTCAACGGTTCCTTAAAAAATGTAACCTTTTCAGCATTATCTGCTTTCTTTGCGCTGTTTGTTGTGTCTCTTTGACAGTGTTGCTTCATTCATGTGCTGTTGTTCTATAGGCTGCAGAGTCTATAGCAAATGCATATCTCGGAAAGGATGTGTTCTTGAGGAGGATGAAGGACAGTGTGGCGACTCAACAGTGGGTTTTTCTTGAGTGATTCTATGAAAAACTTGTGTGCCCTTTTTATATTTGTTGTTTCTTAACAAATATTTCAGAAATTAAAAAATTGCCGAATTAAATAATTGCTAGCATGCCTTCTTGCTCATACACTGGTAATTAGGCGTATAAAAGTGTATATTTTGACTAGGAGTGATGCTAATTCATTTGGACTTGTTTATAGCCTTCAGATTCTACCACTTTGCGAAAACGGCTTCTTTCATTTATGCCGCAATAAGTTCATGAGAATTGCTTTATTCTTCTGAAAATTCATTTCCATCAACAAATCTAAACTTTCCAATATATATATATATAACTTGCTTCAGTTTTATATAATGAATCAAAGAGGCTGTAAACGGGAAGTGGCAAAATCGAGGTATTTGAAGCAGAACGGCATACTCAGTTCACCTACGACACTCCTAGTTACATTCTGCGTTATATATGGGAATGCGTATGTTAATATTCTACAGGAATCTGATGAGGAAAAAGTTTCGGGTCGTGTCGACGCCGTGAACAAGTATAAGCTGAGGCACGACGACGACTGGCAATTAAATGGCATTGAGGGAAAAAGAACTGTTAAAGCAGACCACTTGGTTAGCATTCTACAGGATGATCATGTTTTGCTAAGAACTATCTCAGGGCAGTTTAGCGGTTTATTGGTTTTGCATATTAGCCTAATAATGCCTGCAGTCGTTAATTTTAAAGTGCAGTTGGGGGTCGTGGTACTTTTTCACATGTTAGCGGTATTGAAAAAGATTCAACACAAGTGCAGTTTGCGAGCGTTGCCTGTAATATACGGAAATGAGAAAAAACTGTATCCACGTGTCGATAAGATGAGTATTTTATCATTCTTGGGGATACGAAGTTGAGAATTGGATAGTTAGAAAGAAGCGGTGCTCGTATTTAGGTCTTACTTTTGATCTGGTGCATGATTCGCACTCTGAATACTTTGGGGTATTACCTATTTTTCAGCGACCATTATGCGTTTCTGTGGATGGAGGAGCGAGGTCTGAGGGGCCGTCAAGCGGGCCAAAGGCTGCTCATTCTGCCTACCAATCCTGGAAAACGAGTAAGGATTTTAAAAAATCGCAGCAATATCAGCAAATCCTGAAGTTAATGTTCGAGATACCATGGGTCAATAATAATCTTTGTTGAACATATATGCGCGCAGCCTGTCAAAGGTCACTACTTGCTCGATTCTTTAGGTTGAAAATTCGTTGAGGTTCTCCTCTCTATAGACGTTCTGTTTACTGGAAATTACGAAAATTTTTTTGACATGTTTTCCACCTGGTCATTGTTCCTAGGCATCGGGTTTAGAAAAAAATTGTATGTGGTTTCATTCGCACTTGATTAATTATGATAGCTAAGTTTGTATAGAGAGTACTCGCATTGGGATTGCAGATCAGCCAGGGCACTCTCCACATCGACGTAACGACGTGCTCTACGATGCATTATCTCCGTATTTCAGTGCCAGCTCAGAAAAGAGGCGCACTTTCTCAAAGGTCTTTTACAGTTTATTCATTCACATTTTGCTATGAAATGCAAATTAAGTGCGATCACTTATTTTCCGCTGTTTTCACGCTTGAAACTTCCCGATTTATAACAGGGGAAAATTTTGTTGACACCCGCTATCATGTTGTTCGGCATTTGCAACGTGGTTTGACCCTTTGTGGATCATTCAAGAAGAGATTTCTTGACAACTGCTTCACCGACAGAGGCACTTAAAGCCGATCCACTCGATGAATGCGTCGTCCGTTGCGCTTTTATGCCTATGTTGCTCGACGTACTTAGTGGAGCAATCTGATGTTGCGAACAAATATCACCAAATCTACCTGCACTTTAGAGCATGTGCGGTTTCGCTGGATAGGGTTAGTAGAATCTCCGATGTTTTCGTCGAGAAACTGAACTTGCTAAGCTTATATTTTTCCCACGTTTCCAGCTTCTGCACATCATTACAAAGGCGCCGAACCATACAAATCATGGCAGTATCTTCTGACACTTAGAACCGTAGCAGCTTTTGGGGCCACAGCGCTTCGTTCGGTTGCCTAATTGGGAAACTTTGATCAGTGCTTGAATTTCAGACTGTTGTTGAGCACAGGTTTTGAGTAAGTCCTGGGGGGGGAGGGGTGTTTTGGGGGGGGGGGGGGGGGGGGGGGGGGCTTGGTTTCTGGAGGGTAGATTGATTAGGTTGATCGCTGTGGATTGTGATCATCGAGTGGGCAAGTAGGAAATAGGGACGCTTTGCCTTTTGTGCCGGGGAAGATGAAGGCAGATTTCTCACTCCTTGAGTGTTGATTTTTGTTATGTCGCTGCCGTGTGGACGAGGCGAGACGAGTTGACAAGTAGTAGTTTTCTGAACCGACGCACTGAACTGAACTGGTTGAGTGAGCTGAACGACTCAAGAAACGATCAGAATATCCAAGTCAACGCATATGACAGCAAACAAGTTTGAAACACGGAGTCAGGCGACCAGGGCAAGTCGCAGTATAATAGGTTAGACAAGAACAGATATCACTGAGGTCGATGCATGCAAAATGAGTCGCAGCGCGGTTGTTCATCGCAACAGTTTTCATCCAATTTTTTACTGTTGTTAAATGCTCTCAGTCCACTTATTTAGCAAACGATATATTTAAAGAACTGATGAATTTCGAAGATTTGTACACTCGCTTAGTTAGGTGATAGGAGCGAAAGGTTGCAAATCTTCGAAGTAGGGCAGTTGAGGCAACTCACGAATTTTTTGGCTAAGGCAGTCGACGCAAATTGAAAGTATTTTCAGGCTGCGGTGATATTTGAGGTTAAGGAACTCGAGGTTAGATAGTGGCAACTTGAAGCATGGTAATGATGCTGTTCACATCACTGGTCGCCGTTTATCTCGAGGCGTGCAAGCTTATAGGGCAGTGCTGACTTTGTTACAGTGCAATAGATAGTAATAAAGCCTTTCTTTTACTTGCAGGGTGAATATGCTCAGCTTTCTGGTGTGCGTCGAAGGGGAAGAAGCGGTGATAGCAGCTCCACTCAAGGTCAGGCGTGTTTTGCTTGTGCTGTGCTATTTCCCCCTTGTTTTGTTTAAGACGAAAGTCGCTGTTCAGCACTATAGTTTATGCCACTCAGATAAGCAGCTTTCTTAGAGGAGAGCAAGAAAATCAGACTACATTAGGGGTGGATGGGAATGAGAGAAAAATTTTCAGTGAAGTTTGAAAAAGGAATGACGTTAAGATTCGATCATTTTCTGAATCAGACAGAGTTTTTCTCTGAAAGTTCGGCTAAATTTGAAATGCTTTGTTTGCGTAACGCTGAGTACCTGTAGGAATTGCACCTTTCGATGCTTCGTCCCAGCATTATGCAGTGTCAGTCTGTGGGGTATGGTATCGCCTGAAGACTTTTGCACACAGTGTAGCAACAAATTCAAAACACTTCTTGCCATATTTTTGAACGAATTCAGTTACATGCAATTTTTAAGCATGCCCTGGAAATGGTGGTCTATTGGGCAGGGCGAGGAGGATAAGAATCACTGCTGCTTCTCTGCAAATTTCAGGTGGCGTTTGGAGAAGAAAGAGTGCAAAACTTCCGCAGATGTTCATTCTCAAAGATTCTTTTGTTTAACTGAAAACTTTTTGACAACGTTACGAAATCGTTGCTTCAAATATATTTTCTCAGCGATCAGATATTTAAATTTGTTCGTGAGCAAGTTAATGCTGACTACTGTGAAATCCCGAGTTCAATCCTCGCAAGCTGCAGCACTTTTTCGGTCACCGGAGAAGATCGCTGAGCTTAAGAGAATATTGAAGCTCAAGAAAGGGGAGCAAGAAATGACGTTCTAGGAGGATATGCAACTAAATCGGAATGCAATTTGAAGGGAACTGCAAACTATGGGAACTAAGATCTCGGAGAGAAGAATTGAAGCTGAGGTGGTGCTAATGCAAATTCTCAGCTTCAAAGAGGGGAAAAAAGCTGAATTCGGTTCGACAATTTCGTAACCTTGGCATTTTGATGTCACTTCGATGGGAAATTCGGCCGGTTTTAAGCGAATTGGCTTTCCACTTTCTAAGAGATCGGGATGTGTTTTTTTTTTTGCCAAAATGAGCGAATGCTAGGGGAAAGGCCACCACTGTACGTAGACTATTTACTGCTGCTGCTAGTGTGGTAAATTGTTTACAGCAGTGTCAGGGAGGTAATCTGAGATTTGTATCTGGATAGTGGGACTTGTAAATCGCAAAAAAAAGTCTAGGTGATGGAAGTGATCTTTTATCCGCGCATGTGTTAACGCAAAATATGATTGTTGTCATCGTGTAAACCGAACTGGAAATACTTAGTAAAAGATCTGCTGCAGGCACTGACAATGTATATGGGAACAGATCTGGCCCTTTCGAGAGGGACCCTTGTACAATATTTACGGGGAATTTCTACCCCCTTTTGTATATTTCCACTGCTGGGGATTTCTTGCTGTTCGGTTTTTGTGCCGACAGCATCTACACTTCCTATATTTTCGCGATTAATGAAAAAAATAGTAAACGTTTTATTGCCCTTATCTGGCATTCAATGTATTACGGCATATCAGTCCTTCTAAATTTAATTTCGCCCCTACCATCCTCCGAGAAAGTGCGCAAAGTGCTGGTGTGTGCTGTTCATGGCAAGGTATAAGAACTGAAAGAAGATCGAAAATTAATCACTCATGTGTATATATGAAGCAATAGCGAAGGCTGTTCATTGCAGAGCAAGTGTCGCCATCATCAGCGTGGAGCATGGAAAGGGCACGTACTAGCCCTGAGCATTCTTCTTGTGAGTCTGTGGCGCAAGGTGAGTCTGGTCGTCACGACGAGGAACTGGCCATCGATGAATCAAGGTACAGTTGGCTTCGCCATTCATGTGCCTCGTTTCTTTCGTGCTTTCTCATCGATGCTTTGCCTTATCCAAGAATGTATACAAATGTTAGGTGAAATTTTATCAGTTTTCACTAATGGAATCGTACGTATTCGACGACGACCATGAGATGGTTGATTCAGGGGATTGTCTTATATAGAGCTTAGGTTGGATGTAATGTGTTCGTATTATGGTGCTTGTGTAACTGCGGATATTATCTTTAATAAAAATGCTCTTCATGTTACGTTATAAATTGCTGCGGTCTGCATGCAAGGTGTTATACCTCTGATCGCAGATCTACTTGATTCGACCCCCCTTCTCTGTTGTTGGCGTACCTTGCTTTTGGGGCGTGCTTTTAATTTCTGTTGTTGGCGCGATTAATCACTCAGTGGATCATTATCATGCTTCAGTTTATCGCATTAAAATCAGTGCCTTAATCTTATTTGCGATCACCTCCTTTATACAGCCACATGTTTTTCTATTTGACAGACAGGTGCGTTGTGGTAGGGTATAAGACTTGCGCTGAGGAAATATGTCGACTTGGCTTCATTCGAAAATGTGCCTTATAAGGAAATGAGCTATCTTTAGTTGTTTATTGCTCAAATCAACATTTCCGTTCTTCGAAGAAATTTCCGCTGTTTATTTTACATCAGCCAATTTGTGTCATTATTTTATTTGTGACATCCTGATTGAATCTAGAGGTTGACGTGACTGTCGTCGAGTTATTAACTTGTTCTGACAGCGGATTTCTGGAATTCTGATAAGTCCTTTACGGTCGATTTTGCCTCTCCTACTCGAATCGTTCTCTTGAAAATGTTGACTTGTATGTGCAGCACAATAGTGATTGCAGAACAAGGAATTGCTCGAAGTGGTAGCTATCCAGGTTATCGAATATAAGCCACAGATTAGGAATCGGCAATGTTGATGCCGTATCTTATTGTGCACATCATACCATACCCTCCGTTTTTCAGCTCTGTTGAGCGCCACAATAACAGACGTCGAAAGGTTCCGGGATTGCAGTCTACTTCATCACGTGGCAGACCATGTGCCGCCGATGTTGTCGACGGGCCGCTGAAGCCTAACAGTAGACAGCAGCACAGATCCATGAACGCATCGATTTCTGTCAGTTCGTGCACTTACGCCAACAGCTCGCCACGCACCTCTTCGGTTGGTATTCCCATCTATTCAGTGCTTTTTCCAGTATCGGTGAGGGATATTAACCATAACCTTCCAGTTCTGTCTACTTCCCATGCAGTGAGAATAGTCATGAGCTTGTGAAATATTTGGGCGTGTTTATTAATGGAGATTTTATCCTTTCTTTTTTTTGTGATGGTGAGTAATGTGTTCCCCTAAAGTGACTGCATATTTATGCACCTTTTTCGAGAAACTCAAAAGACATCTACTTCCATACAAAAATGGACTCGGCTTTATAGAAGACGATAGAATGGTTTGCAGAGGGATCGTAGATAAGTTTATGTCTTTAGGAAAGAAACGTTTGCTTGGTGATGTTCCTTTGAGCAAAAAAAAAGTCGAAATGCCATTAGTGACAGAGGGCAGTCGACGTTTTTGAACATCGGACACAGGCCCAATAAAATCGCTGGGCTTATGTCCGGTGTTAAAACGGATTCACTTCTTGTATGAAGATGTTTCACTGGAGCTCAGTATAAAAGGTGCTGGGAAGTATTTTAGCAAAGAATAATTCATAGTCTGTCAACGCACATGAAGTTTTTGTCTTTTTGTAGTAATGGATGGAGTGTGCTAAATGTCGAAATTAAATCCTTTTGAAAGTTCTCATGTGTGTCACTCCGAACAGTGCTTCTCGTTGTTGCCTTGAAATGGTGTTTAATTGATGGCTTTTCATTGTATTATCTAAGAGGATAATGTTTGATCGCACGATGATGCAGAGATGAACGCTTCTAAAAAGCTCTACTAACCTACCGACTAATTTCTTGTATCGTGATGATCACTGCAATGTACTAAGATCTTTTCCAGAAATGTTCATCATGTCTTGATCTCTATGCTTTAATGCACTGTCATCTAAGTATAGAAACAATCTGAAGAGCACATTAAGTGCATCTGATGCTAAAACTTATCAGTTTATTTTCCTTAACAGCCAAAAAACTCTTAGACGGTATTTCTGTGGTTTAGGTAGAGTTCAAGCAATTCCAGTAAGAATAGCGCGTTATCGTCTGTACTATCTTTTTCATATTGATGGCAAAGGTTTCCGTTGGATGTGCGTTCCACAGCGATATAAGGTGAATTTGATTGTCGTTTGTGAGTTTTTAAGAGGGGTTTTTTCCTCATTCGATTTTTCTTCTATTCGAAACAATCCCCAAGTGAGTACAGTTTTCAGTAGATGTTTGAATTTGCTGGATGGAGGTAAGCTGGTGGATAACTGCCTTACCATGCAACATCTATTGATTTTATAAACGAGCATTTCCTGGACTTTAAATCAAAACAAACATTAGTAAACAGATAACAACAAATGGTCAGCAAATTCAGTTTGGGCAATCTGAAACAACAAACGAAGTCTTTGTTTTTCAGTTGTCTTTTCCGTCATCTAGGAGGGCGTTTTCATCTTTGAAGCGCCCTCGAACTGTCTCACCGGCCGCAGTTGTCCGGAAACGTTTGCGTTCTTCGTTTTCGAGGTGCGAACAGATCACCTCGTCGAAACGTGGTCGCAGTCGTTCTGTAAGACGTGAGCGTACGGCTTCCGCAAAACGAGTACGAACTCCGAGGGTGCCACACACGCCAACAACTTCACCTGAGACGTTCTCGGCTGGCAGTCATTCCAGCTATGCTCTACGCACTTCAAAAGAAGGTCGTCTGAGACGTGCAGCTAGTTCATCTGCGTCGAGAAAACGGGTCAGCGCAGCATCTTTGGTGCGCAAGGCAAGGTCGCGCACGATGAGAATCAGAAGGACATCTGCTCGGGCACCGCTCGTAAAGAACATTGCTCAAAGCAGGTATGTGTTACAACGACTGCAAAGCACACCAAACTGCTGGCGTAATAAAAAAACAAAAATGTTAGTATGTATGTTTTAGTAGCCTTCCCTCACTGGATCCGCCTGGGAAAAAAACTTTGCTTTCGTCTTTTCGTTATTTTGTTGTTGTTATTGTTGTTTTTTCATCGAAAATGCATCGAATAGTCTTATTATTTAGAAGCGTTATTCGTTTCCTTTCAAGATTTCTGGTTTTCGCTGCTGCGCCGTTCTCGTTTGCACATCTGGGCCTTTGACTCTCGTTTGCTTTTAATGTGGAAGTCTTGATAGCCTATTAGACCGGAGAAACCACTGCCGCCATCGTTTTTTAGATCTTCTGAATTCTAAAGTATGATTTGTTGCTTACGTAAATATCAAATTGCGAACCGTGTGGGGGTGAGGGATGCGAGGCATTGCTTGTATATGGTTGTGATGGGTGACCATCACGGAATGGATTGGGCTTTATCTAGATAATCCATCTCCACCTTTCTTGTTGGAAAATTGATGAACAGCAAAGAAGAGTTGGGGATAACGCTTAGTTGCTGTTGCCATTTGCGACGAAGAAATTGGTGTTTAAATTAGAGAGTTCTTTGAATAGCGCTTAAGAAGGGTGAGCCAGTTGGTCAGCTTACGCTATTTCCTGCTTTTCGTTCCAAATAAGGGTTCCTTTGAGAAGCGGCAACTGATAATTATTTCACTTTTTGTTGGTTTAACATCATTTTGGAAATTCGCTGCAAGTTTAGATGGTACTAATTTGTTAACGAAACTACGTTGTGGGATACATTACGGAATCAGATATATGAAAGGCAGCTGTACTTATGAAATCAGGCTACCGAGTAAAGATGACCAAAATGAAAGTGTATAAGTTTTCTAACAAAGACCAGTAGGTAAAGAGGCGTTATATGTTTCAGTTGTATAAAAAATAACGTTTTAATTATAATAGATTTGGGCTAAAGATTTCACTAGAGCTGCTTTGAGGATAAAACGAGTCCGCGGCGTTCCGGGTGCAGGACGAGCTCTTCGTCTGGCGATGGCTGGCTCAAATGCAGAAACCGAGTTTGTTTCACCTTCTCATTATTTAACCTCATATTATTTTACTCGTCAAAATTAGAATGCCCATTTACACATCAAACTTGAATTTGGTGCTTGCCACTATATTTGAAACAAATGCTGAAAAATATTAGCGTTCAGTCAGCGGCTTTATTTGAGAGGCTTCAAGAGTGTTGTCGTGAAGTGTTGCATATGTCTGTCTATAGGGAGTTGCAATTATTCAAAAGAGTGAATTGATCGGCGTTGTTCGGTTTATTGAGAGTGTTTTAGCGCTCTTTTCGAGATGCCTTTTTTCGTTGGCGTGAGGATGTTCTCGAGTCATCTCTCTTAGAACAAATGACACTATTTGCTGAATTTCTAAAAGATATTCTGACTTTTAAGCGAGCACTTAACAAGAGTTTTGCGTGCTATCTTATATTATTTTTTCCATGCTTGTTATTTTCTTTGAAGAAAAATATGGAATGTTGTTATAGCTTGCGACTAATTTTTTGAGTCAAAACCATAAACTATCCGTTCTTTCAAAACCTATGTAATTGTTGTCTAATAGTAGTTTTCCTCTATGGCTATTTATACATTCTATGGCATTTTCACTTCTCTACCAATGTAGTTTTTCAGTACAATATGAAATGTTCAGGAAAAGTGTGGCGCCAACAAGGAGAGTTTCATCTCCCCAGAAAATGAAGCTGGAAGCGTTTGCCTATGAAAAAGCAGTCGAGGGAAGCGAATCAGATTTGGAGATGTATGCGAGAGCCGTCTCCAATGCTCAAAAGGTGGGTGTGGTCTTTTATTAAGGTAGTTTCATAGATCGAAATAAACCTGGATGCAGCACGTGATCAATGCTTCAAGAGCGGTAGCTGTTGAAGTATTGACCGCTGGCTACATCCAGGTTTTTTTTCTACACTCATAATTCATCTATATGCGATAAGCGCGCAATCGATCGGATCATCAGCAAACCGTTTGAAGGATTTTATTGCTATCCTCTTTGTGGCGTTTTCATTATACGGTCATTCGGATAGTTGTCGTAAATTCCGCTGCGGTGTAAATTCCACTGTTATGATTCTGATGTTGCGTAGCATCGATGCCAATATGCTGGAATTCCTTTTCCTCCTAATGGCAACTCTTTCATTCCTATACCCACTCCCCTTCCTCCTCCCACCCGCACATACGCTTTCTTTCATACAGTTGATTCCGTTTCTTAACCAGCGTGTCCCTTTTTATTCTCTCTTTTTGCAACAACGCGTTCGACGGATTACCAGCTTGATACATATCAAAAATGGCTAATGTTCTGAAGTAGCTCATCTAGACTAATTCCAGAAGTTGGAAGAAAATAACGGTGTTCACTCAAAGCGGTCAAAAGGTGATAAAGAGCAAGAGCGTGCGGGCTCACATCGTCTAAAGAACATTGTCTTCGGAAGATTCAAGATGGAAACTTGGTGCTCATCATCCTATCCAGAGGAGTATTCACGTCTTACGACACTCCATATATGCGAATTCTGTATGCAATATATGAGGTGCAAGGCGGCTTGTCGAAGGCATTTGGTGCATATTCACTTGTCTTATTTCGATATCGTATTTATATCCGTTCTCACATTTTATTTCCGAAATGATTGGGTAAAAATTGAATGATCGAATTGTTTTTGCATAGGCTACTTCGGTTTTATCAGCAGTTACTGCGGTAATGGTAAGTTTTTTGGAAATGCACAAGAATTTTTTCATTCGGAGTTATTAAATTTTAGAATAGTATAAGGATTTTTTATGGAGTTACAATCGGCATGATCGAGCATATTCTCAGGCATGTTCTCTGTTCGGCAATTGGCTTTGTGCTGGAGAAGGTTTACTGATTTATTCCCGGGAAGGCTGAAGGGAAGTTTAATGGGGTAATTTTGATTAAGCTTATTCGGGGCGCTGATGTGAGTATTCTTTAGGCTATAATTTTGCGACAGTAGAGAACTTTTTTTTTCAGCTGAAATGCGTGCTGCGTCATCCTCCCGGAGGGGAAATCTATCGTAAGGACAATCTCTCAATTTTTGAGGTAACTTTTTAAACAAGATGCTTTCACGTAAACCTACCAGGAATTCGATTATGAGTCTTGAAATATGTGCGTTTTGAAGTTTTTATGCAATTCGAAAATTTGTTGCAAGTAAGCGCGTTATGGCAGGATTAAGTTTTTACGCATATATCTGTGCGACTGTTCGCTTTTTCCGCAGAAATTTCAACTTGAGAAGCAGTGACATTAGAGCAACGAAATTTGTTACGCACAATGCACAGTATTTTTTATCGGCCTATGACACCATTCAAATGTGTCCATCAACTTAAAAGCGGTTAGTGGGGTTCGGGATCACGAAAAAAAAAACATCGTTTTCAGATGATTTCTGCGAGTGGTTAGATCAGTTAGAATATGAGAACATTTTTTTGCATCTCCACTATTTACGGGATAACTTCTGAAATCCATCGATGGGGTGCATTGATTGCAAAAGCAAGTTGTTTCTTCTTCTGAAATGATCGATCGAAGTTCTTCAGAGCACCTATTTGCTTTCTTTTCAGGTGATTTGTTTTTGAATTTCAGGTGGATGGCAGTTTGTCGCTATTGTATTGTCAAAATATTTGCTTATTGGCAAAACTCTTCCTAGATCACAAAACTTTGTACTACGACGTGGAGCCATTTTTATTCTACGTCTTGACGCTAAACGATGATAACGGCTGCCACTTTGTTGGCTATTTCTCAAAGGTTTTTTTTTGCTCGTGTATTCTTTGTATTATCCCTGTATCACTTTCTTCGGCATTATTGTTCGGTTATTTCTTTTTATATTTATCACTTCTTGCTTGTCGTGTAGGTAAGTGAACCTTCGATAATTGCAACTGTCCGTCTGAAATGTATTTGTAAACATTAGCAAAATTAACATTTTTCCTGGTTGTGATGTATCAGCAACACACTGATCCGGGAGCATTCCATATTGGGTGACCATGATTTTTAAGTGAGCGCTGCAGTCAGTTCAGCGTTCTTTGTTATGTTTGTGGGGATTTTTTGACTCTACAACTTTGACTCATTTCCCGTCTTTCTCATTTCAGTTACCTACTGAAAGGAAAAAAGAGAATGCTATCTTTTGAGGATTTTGGAAATGGGGTTCTTCATCAGGCTGAGTTTGCTGATATTTGTTGCCTGACTTTCGCCTTGGCTTAATAAGACGCTTCTTTATTAAAGTGCGGACGCTGTATGGCACATGGCATTTCACGTTTCGTGGACGGATCCATAAATTGCTTCAACTTTAGATGCATTTTTAAAAATCGCATGAACACGGCAACAAGGAGATACTGCCTAATGAATGCAGAATAGGATGCGATATGTTGTCGGAAATACTTCATTAGACAGTTACGTACGAAAATGGGTATTTGCAGAATGTTCTTTTGCGTGTCGGATAGGATGAGAAAAACTTTTCGTTTTGTGCAAAAATAATTTTGGAATGTTTTTTTCTTTCGTACGAGAGAATTTTTATGGTTCTTTTTCGCGAACGATGTACATGTGTTCATGTTACTGAGGTTGTGCTGTGTGGAATGAGAAATAATTGTATGATGTGGGTAAATGTGGATGAATTTCTCACTTTTATTACCCCCTGGCTTTTGCACAATCCCATTGTAATGTTTATAATCTGCCTTACTCTTTCAAAACAGAAAGGCTTTTAGAAAGGGAAGGTCTTGCTGTCGGTACTTTGCCGATTTTTGATCTCTGGCATTGCTTGAGTTTAGTGTTTTCTTGAACTTCCTCGAGCATTCGCTGAGGAAAATGGACTATTGAATTCCCTGGTATGTTTCTATCTTATTTTCAAGGCTGCTGTTTTGTGCTGAAGGGGAATTTGGAGTTTGATTTTTCTCGAGCGTCTAGTTGATGCAAGCGTTGTTGACCGAACTCATCTTTTATAAAAGTCCCCTTAAAATACGCTCGTTTATGTAAGGTGGCTAACCCATAAGGCTGCTGCTCTATGGTGATACTGTTTCCAGGAAAAGTATAGTACACAGAAGTACAATCTCTCATGTATCATGACGCTGCCATGCTATCAAATGCAAGGATATGGTCGATTCCTCATTGATTTCAGTTAGTCTTTCTTTATATTCTCTCCCACTTTTCTTTCTATGAAATCGCAGTCAGGACGTTAGCTGAATTGTCTTGTCATATACTCAGTGAATTGCAAAAAAGCATCTGTTTTTTTGATAGTTGTTTATTGCACGGATGTTTTAGCAAAGTTTGAGTGTAGTACGTATCGGTCTTACCTATAATATATCCTGCGTATTTCTGTGCCCTTTCGAGAGTATTATCATGCATCATTCGATTTCTATCTTTATGAGGACGCAGAGACTGCTTTTTTTACAATAAATTAAAGCAATACGGGATTTGTGCAAATTCGTATTTCTACTTACAAGCAGAACAACTTCCTGAGTATATTCTATTGTTCTAATGTTGTGACAGGTCTCTTCGTTTTCTGATCAGTTGCTTTCTGCGGAAATATTTTTAGTGTATCAGAAATTAGAAGGCATATTTTTATGTTTTCTCATGTGGGTGGTTCACTTCACATTGAAAGCTGCTATCAATGTTTCCAAATAGCAGATGGCCAAAGCACTTATTTGTTGTTGAAGGTTGTCATTGAAAATTTCATTTCGACATACTCGGAGATCGCATCTTCACACTGTAATCTCCCAGGCGCATCGACTCCGCTTTAGTCATTCTTTGATGTTTGTTTATCGTTCTGTAAAACATGTTTTGTGTGAAGTTGCCGTTGTTCGCAACGGTAATTATAGAGTGAGAGTGCTGTAATGAGAAGCACTCTTAAATCAGTGCTTTACACTTTCTGGCACCTAGTGTTCGCCTCGGTTGCGGTTCTGAAGTTGTTTCTCGATAAGGGGCTTAAATTTGGAAAATATAGGCGATATTCTATTCCCGCGATTAAAGGTTTCCTGTTATCGCGCCGAGAGGGGATGATGGGCACACCGGAGAGGCCACTTTCGGATCTTGGACGCATCTCATATTTGAACTACTGGCTTTCGGCGATATTGGAGCATCTCCATCACTCACTGGATCCAAACCATCCGAAGAAAATAACAATAAAAAGTAAATTCAGCTCTTACATCTACTGTGGTGATCAACATTGTCTAGTTGGGAAAGCGTTCTTTAACAAGAAGGCCTCGCTATGGTTTACCGTGTTCTGAGTGGAATTTTATCGTCATTTACATGGAAACAGTTACACCTTCATTTAAGAATGTAGTATCATTAATGTGTACCCACATCAATCGTTTTTATCGCCCTCATTATGTGAGCCATTCGTGTAGTGTATCGCTGCAATTGCGACGGTAGTCGAATTTCGTGTTGTATTGCCGTCGGAGTCGATCGAAAGCGAGGAGACTGCTGAAAAGGATGAGGGTGATGGAAGGGTACAAGTGTTCTGCAATCTTCAAAATCACATTCCTCAACGAGTGATTTGTGCTTTTCTCTACATTTCACTTTTTTCTTAGTTATGAGCATAGCATCAGAGCAAAAAAAAGGATTTGTAAAACATCGAGCACTTGTTTAGTAAAGATTGCGTTTGGTCTGTGTGAACGACTGGATGAAGAAATTGCTGTAAGATGGGCGATAGAACGCAGTGACTTGCTGCAATGTGGTTGTGTTTTCCTGGATTGTCATCAGTGAGGCAACACCACTTGAACTTGCATCGCTTGAGATTCTCAGGCCAATCGGCGTCGATTCACTAACTTTTCTAAATCCTCAAAAATGGATACACGTTGTTTTTTGTACTCAGTGTTTATAAAATTCCACTGTAATATAGGTGTTGCTCGTGCGACGGGCATTTCAATTTTCGATATTATGGAAACATTGGAACCGCTCGGTTGGATCAAAAAGGAGGACTCACAGTAAGTATTGCCATCTTTTTGATTTGCAAAAAAAACCTCTTTTATTGACGCTTTGCGTGAATTTTCACCCAAATTGTCCAATGCAACCTTCAAAAGTAGACTTTTTTATTCGATTCGCGTCATAAAGTTATATTCAGAAATATTATGGATGTTATTTTATAGATATTTTTAGAGTAGCAGAAAGAAACGAAGACTGTAACAGCAATTAATTCTGATTCTCACTGCGTTCGGTTTTCTTATTTCGCTGAAGACCAGCCAACCCTTCATTTGGTTATCGAATGCCTCGCTATCCCGTTTTTGTAAAGCTCAGCTTTGCGTTACAAAGATACTTGTCGGTGTAGCACCCATCCTTGATGCGATTTTTGCAAAGCGAAATCGTTACCTTCCGATTCAGTCTTCTTGGGCTATTTCATGTTAGATTAAAGAGCAAGATGCATGAATAGTTTAGTTGAACATTTGACACTGATAAGTACTGAAATTGTTATTTTGATGGTGATGCGACCGATACAAGTCACTTCACCTCACTTGGTGTCGACTGCTTAGATGGGTTGTCCCAATACTCTTTTGGAACGAAATTTACACATGCCAGTTGTCTTTAATCAATGACTTTCTGCGTATCACTAGCAGCGTTATCATTTTTTTTAAAGATTCTCAAAGTAAGGTCCAATTAAAAGGATATAAGTTTTATGTATTTCTGGTAGCGGTCATTGCATTGTCGACTTGTTTTGTTGAGCAGCTGCTTCAGGGTATTGATAGAGCATATGTGCTTTAAAAATTGAGATATTTTGAAAGGTATGTGATGTCGGTTAACTATTCGATGGTCGAAAATCATTGGAAGAAAGCGCTAAGCAATCCTCATCGCTTGTGGATCGACGAGTCTAAGCTACAGGTAAGCCTGGCTGTTGTGTTCACCAGCTGTTTATTGCAGTTGCATTGTGTGGGTATTTGGTGGTGATTGATCGAATGACGATTTCAGCCAACTTCACGTGACGCTGTTGACTTTACCTCACAGTGGTGATGATCCTTTCTGCATTACGAATGCGTAAATAGTTGGTGAAAGTGCCATTGAATTTATTTCGAGATTTTAGTCTGAAAGTATTTTAACATTAAGTTGTTTCAAGTGAGAAAACAACTAGTCATCGGAATCGTCACAACCGAAGCCACCTTTCCAAGACGAAGAGTCCTGCTGCAGGCATACAAAACATTTTTCTGAGGTTGTTGAAAATCAGAAGTGCATTTGAAAAAAATCTTGACAGTATGAGGAGTTAGGTTTGCTCAAGGTGAGTGCTGCATTATGATTCCCTTCTTATGGTGGCCAGTGAATGCACTAGCAACAACCAAAGTGGTTATCACCGTTGCCCTTATTCCTTTGTGTCAAGTGAAATAAAGAGTGAATGGATAGACGCCGATATTTTTTATACGTTCAGTGGGTTCCGAAGGAATACACGCCATACAGTCCTAGCAAGGATTCGCGGTTGCGTTCCCCCGGTGCACCTGGTCCAAGCTTGTCGCCTAACAGATCGCCACTTAGCAGAGAAACTCGACAGCTACGTGTTTCGAGTTCTGCACGTGAAAAGGTTTGTGATCTCCTCATATTCAGCGCATTTTTCTTTCGTGATGTTTCGTTGTTAACGAGAGGTTGCGTCTATAAAACTGTTGACTGTAACAATATGTTAATGTATAAGTTAAAAGTGTTTTAATTTGGGAGGCAAACGCTTGAAACAAATGACGCAATGTAAGGACTCCACTGGCATTTCTGCGCGTTGATTTGTAGGGAGATTTCTCATGTTATAGAACATGACAATGTTAACGAAGCAAATTTGAGAGCGAATATCGCCGAATCTGCCTCTCAGAAATGCTTTTCACTCTTCATGACATACTATTTTCATTTGAGTGATTCCTCACATTGCTGACTTTCCTGCAAGTTCGATGGGAAAGATGGAATGTTGCGATCCGTGGCTGCTGTCAAAAATGGTTCAAGCATTGACAGATACTGTGGGATGTGATCACCCGTCGATTTTTCGTCATACCACTGAATAGACGGGATTGGGTGCCGCATTATATCATAAAACACTCACAACTTATTAACTTATCATTTCAAGCCATTAGTTGAAGGTGGCTAACCAGAGTGCAATCTCCACTAAAGTCCTCGCTGACTGTGAAGTTTCTCGTTATAGTGCGTTCAGCGAAAAAAAGCTCGGCTGAGGGTGGCATATCTTATAAAATCTAATGCCCAACTTTTCAATGTTTCCCATGTTAAGACAACTCTTCCCCCTAAAGAATTGGTGCCCATTGTTTTCCTACGTAACACTTCTTGCTGCTGAAGGGAGTGATTTCAGTTGAAATGAGGGAGGGGGGGGGGACGGAAGTGGGAGGAGAAGGACAATTAATCAGTGTTATGCGTCAACTATAGCGTAGGGCCGAGTTTTGCTCATAATACTCACCCGACAAGAAGAACTGTAAAAGATGAATTCATGTCAAGTTCAAAAAAGCAAATTTTTTCCCTAGTAAAATATGGATAATATATTGCAGAAAACTGGAACGAAACGAAAGCGTTCTCAGACCAGCAGAGATCGACTCGTTTTCAGTGGTGCAAAGAGGGCAGGGATGTCGCCACTGAAACGTCGCGATTTATCTTCGGCGGATTCATCCGACAGGGAGGACGACGTAGAAAGGGCCTCCCCAATATCAAAAAACTCATGCAAAGGTTAATTGTTTATATGTCACGAATGAAGAAGCGCTTCAAGGCTCAAATCCAGCTTTAACTTCCTCGATATGTATCGCATAACGGGCAGTTGTTTAGTTTGACACAGTCGAGGTATCCCTGCTCTTTTATCTTCGTTGGTGTTCAGAAACTCGTGCTGGCATTAATAGCATGTTTTCTACCTCCTCTTTTGTTTCTTGCTTTTTAGTTTTTACAGATTAGCCTTTCAGGTTGTAAATGGGGTAGGACCATGCATCTTAATCAATTCCACTTCGATAGCGCTATAAAGTTTTTAAGGGTTCTTGCCAGGCTCATTCCGTTCAGATTCACTTTGCTTGTGACGCAATCATTCGTAGAAAGGAATGCGGTTTTTCGTGGATGAATAAAGATTTTAAAGCTGTTTGTGACCGCTGATTTCTGAGAAGATCACCTTAAAATCGTTTTCTTGTTTTACTTGTGTGGAGAACGTGTTGCTTATGCTAGTTACAATTCGATTAATACTTTCAACGATATCTTCTCTTGCATAACCGCTTTCTTGCAGGGCAATCGCGACGGAGGAGAACACGTAGAGAATCGAGTGACGACGACGGGTCAACCAGTGCTGAGGAGTGCATCGATGAGCGGCACATGCGAGACAAAAAATATCGCACACCACAAGGTTTGTCTTTCCGCATTATTTTTATAAATAAGACCTGCATTTTGAATTTTTTCTCCTGGAAATATTTGAAATTGATGATGTATGTCCTTTACGTGTGCCAAAAAATGTCAAACCGTTGGCGAATGCCTCACCTCGAGATTCGTGAGCTTTTTAGGGTTCTGTGCAAGCAGAAGACGGATGGAGAAGTTTAACATTGTTGCATGCGTTACTTTAGCAAACCTACCTGGATTTTTTTTTTTGACGGGAAAGGGGGACGAAAAAGTAGGCTAAAATCCAGAGGTGTTCATCTGTGGACCCAAATATTATTCTTTCTGTCTAGTTTTTGTTTCATTTCGGTGGTACTCTTTTGTTTTGTTATCCAGTATTCCTCGCTGTTTTACCAGTTAGTAAGTATATGTAGCTGTTTTTGTTTAACTGTCGATGATTTAGCGACCTGAAATAAGAATTACATTTGTGCTGTACCAGTGTGCATAAGCAGCCGAAACATCGAGATTTAGTTTCAGCGAGAGGTGCACGAAGTTCGACACGGAAAAGCGCTGCAGGAAGGTCGCGACATGCAACCGAAAAGTGCACTCGCAGTTCACAACCTTCCAATATCGCGAAGAAGCAAGTAAGGTCAAGGCGTGCCCCTATCGAACGAACATCATCTGACAGCGATCACTCTGGTTTGTCTATATTCGTTCAGCTGTTGATTCATCAGGACGCATGAGATAAATGTTCATCTCTTTGTTGATTGGAGCAGATGGATGAGGTGAGATTGATAGGAAGGTTTTGGTAATTTTGAAGAGAAGGAAACAACTGTTCATATATTTTTTATAGATCTAAAGGAGCGTTTTATGAATGGAGGGAGAGAGGTTTAAGGGAGGATCTGTAAAAACGTGGGCAACTCACATGGTTTTTTCAAACTCGTTTGGCGTGATCTTTCATGTTGTGCAAACAAGGAACGTTGGTTTCTCGAGTTACGTCATGACGCTAATATATTTGAGTGTTTCAGTTTATGTGAGTAATTCATGTTTCCAGTCGGCCCATACAGATGTACGGGTGGGTCAAAACATCCGGTCGATCGGATTTCAGTTCCTTGAGCTAGTGCGATAATGGAGAGCTGATAGTAGAGGTTGATTTGTGACTGTGAATAGGACCGCAGTCTGCAAGCCTAGATTCCTCAGTAATAGAACGCAACCACCTTCACTTTCAAGTAGAAAGAAAAAATCGTTATGGGTCAAAGATTCGTTTTGTCGTCATTATGACACAACTATGCAACTTGAGAGTTTCGAGGTAAATTGCTTATGCAAAGTGGAACGTTCTCTATGGGTCATTTGTCTAATGGGGTATTAGTTATGTTGATGATTCATTTCTTAAGTATAATGAAGATGCTGCAGAGGATGACGACCTACAAATGCCGAGCAAACGATCACCAAGAAAAGTGAGAAAGCGCATGCCGCGTTCCGTGAAAGCGCCAGCGAAGAACATGCGAAAGGTTCCGTTTCTATGCTTCGTAGTTTTTTGCTGGAATTTCCTTGCATGTTTTGTCTTTCCGTTTTGAAATTGAAACTGTAAAAATCCTTTATTCACTTGCAGTTCACGTTCTCCTTCATCACCTATTTTTCTTCGCTTATTTGTTGCTATATGAATTTGTTCTGGCTTAAGTTAGGTTGGTGTGCAGCACTCTTCGGGGGATCTATTGTTGAGAGGAAATTGTGATGCATACTGAAAATCGTCTGTTTGCGATAGTGGCGGGAAAAAAGGATATTGTGTATTCATGTAATCTAGAGTGAATCCTATTGTTTGTGGGTTGTAAATTAAAGATGTGTAGTTAGCAAGTTTTGAAAAAGCAGTTAGAATTTGAGTCAGAAGTGAATACTTATTTGACTTCAGACGCCATCGAGGGAAAGTTCAGTCGATACTGTCGAGACGGTGGCAATGCTAGTTGGTGATGAGGTTTGATTTCAGATGTTTTATTTATTGGAGCGTGGTGCAAGTATTCTGTCGTTTGACTTTGTTATAGAATCGTCTCGCTACAATCGTTGTCCTCAACGGGAAGGTGCTTTATATTCTTCGTTAAGAGGGAGGAGTCTCTGTCTGTCAAGCTCTGTTTGAATTAGCAGATGCTGGTGCAGTTGCAGACCCGCTGAAGCATTCTCAGATTGAGGAGCCAATGCTGCTGGCCATGGCCATCGTAGTATTATTTGTATGATATGTGACAACTCTTGAATGTCTCTTTCGTCATGCCATCTATCAAATCCATTCTGATCTGGAAAATCGTAAAAGTGCTGTAAATGTAAGCCTTTTTAATGTCGACCTCTCCCACAAGGAAGAAAACAACTGTATAGTTTCTGGTAAAGCCTCTACGGTATTGCCAATGTGATGCGTTTCTCAACAATAATCCAGGGTATTCCATTGAAGTGACCATTTTAGATGACGTGTTTTTTGGAATTTGTTCCTGACTTATAGTCTTCGTTAGCGTAGGCATCCGTGGAATGTACACGAAGCATAAAGATTGTTGATTCCGTGCAGTCATTGCCGGGGAAGAAAGCTACAATAAGACAAAATGCGCATTGTTGGTGTTTCTTCGGTGAACGTGTCTGATACTAAAGTTGGAACACGCAGGCAGTTTCGCCTTTATATGAACTCGCAGGGATAGAAATTCATTCGTGAATCTAAGGAGACTGGATATAGTTGCCGAAAAGAAGCTTGATTTTGAAATGTGAGAAATGGCATCGGAAGATACGAAGGGACTTGAGCGTTAGAACACTTCCTTATTCTGTGTTATGAAAAAGTGGTCGATCGGAAGTAGCAGCCTGCTCGAAAATTTTCCAAAGATCACTTGACTTAGAAGTTACTGTGAAGTGCTGATTTGCTGTTATGAAAGCAGTCTTTTGATTGCTGCTCAAATCAGATTCAGTTAACGAAAATTCACAAAGTATAGGTGGTGTTTGCAGGATTTGGCAAGGGACGTCGACTCAGTTATGGCGCTCTCTAGCCCGAACGACGACCCCAAGAGGGATGCAAGGGAGCGCTCTTCGGGTGCAGAAGGTTCAACCGAACTGGAGCGGTGAATTTTCTTTTCGATGTTTATTGTCGAATTATTGTTTCTGTTTAGCTTCGCTGCGAAATCTTGAGAATTAGCGACCGTATTTTTACTTCGCCTATGGAAAGGGTCCATGCAAGAAAAAGGAGACGCTTCCCCTTTGCTTTTTGTTCTTTATTTCAGTTTTACTACACTTTTTATATTTTAATCATGCAGTTTTCGAGGTCGTACAACTTTAAAAATGTTTTTCTGCGATAGTTGCAGTTTTGGGGTTGAAGGAAAATATCGAAGGGCAGAATTGCGTTAAAACACTTCGGCTGTGAACGTTGACTTTTTGCAGTGGCCATAAATGGGCTTATGCAGCAGTTCAGGCAGGCTAAACGATGAATTCATCGATGATGTTTGTTGTGGTTTATGGAACAAACAGTAGTGGGCATCTCAGCTGTTCACTTCCACATCTGTTTTATAGTTTTTCCTCCTCTTCAATAGCAGTCGTGCATCTACCCTTTCCTATATTCCACTTGAGGAGGGGTGTGGGGACGAATGAATGTTTATTTAGTCTGATCTGGTTCATTATTGTTTCGCAAGTCATATGTTGATCAATACGTCACCTCGTAACCGCGCAACTTGTTTATATTGCCGACACACGTTTTGCACCATCATTGGTGAGGAGGTGCTGTTTGCTGAAGTCGTTTTCCATTTGTGTTTGCTGAAATTTTGTTTATTGTTGCTCGTCTGCATATCCCTCTGTCACTCATCCAATATGTCGAAGTTTAGGTGGGCAGAATCTATTGGTGTTTCGTCATCCTCGTCAAGTCTTCGATGTTGGTATTCGCCACCAACTGAAAGTAACGGTTCCGAAGTGACCGAGAAAAGGTAATGTTAAACGTGTTCCATTAAATGACTGTTCTTTTAATATCTCTATTCGCTAATACATACCATTGATTTGAAGGATGCCATCGCCGCAATTCAGAAACCCTTTTGAGAGTTTACAAATGTATGTGCGTTCTTTTTATGGTTATTACTTGCAAGTAGTCGATCGTTGGACGTCACTTTTATCAATGAAAGTTTTAACGGCTAATTCATGGAATTGTTTAATTCAAGATTAATTTGTCTACCAGAAAATTAAAGTACAAAAAAACAAGTCAAGCAAAGTAGCAGTGGAGGCGTAATACCAGCTAGTTCGAACGCTGGTTTTCTTAATCACCAACTTAGCATACCGCTTTTTCGAGCGATTTTTTCTGCATCCGACGATCGGGCTATCACAAGGCCACACTAAGCTACATGCATTGAATTCAGTAAAGAAGTCGTTTTATTCAGCTTTAATCATGTCGCGGTTAATGATGAGAAAGTGACTGAAAACGACGACGTCGGGAGTAAGCATGAAGCCGAAGAGAAGTGTAAAACTGACGGCGAAGATCGTAGGAGTCTATCGAGGTGAGTGTGCCCCACACGCACTAGTTTACTTTCTGTTTCCGTTGCTTTAATTCTGTGCCGAGAGAGGGCTGTGTAAATGCTCAAAAATTGCTTACTTGCATTAACACGGAAATCGTTTTCCTATTTCGTTGTTTTGTGTCTCCGTGATAAGTCGTTGCTGTTAAAAAAAAAAAGCATTTTGGTTGCTATCGTAGGGATCATGCTGCAGCGAAACGTTCCCATCAGCTTATTAAGTACGCTGATTTTAGTTGCAGATGTGATGTGGAGCTGGCAGTGAATAATGACGATGAAATGCCACCTATGTTGGAAGCGGATGGCGATATTCCGCTATGGCATCGATCGCCGGTGGTGTTTCCTGAGCCAGTTGCTGTCATGGAGGTTAATTTTGCATTGTGCTTATTATTTTGTGGTTGCTTGGTTTATAAAAGTAGTAACTCATGGCGACCGTTAAGAGTAAATGCCGTTGTAATGAGCAAACGCTATGATGCTAACTTTTCATTTTTTGAATGGTGCTTTGTAAACGAGAACTGATTTCTTTTGCCTTTCTGCTTTCTTATTTAACAGAATTTTTAGAAAATGTTTTGTAGTAGTTTTTTGTCTATTCTTGCATTTATTGTATATTGCACACCTACGCAAAGCGCTGGAGATGGGGGGGAGGGAGAAGGGGGAGTGTACAATTGTTTGTTCTGCTTCTTTTTTCTCCTCAACTATCTTTTAAGGAACTTCTTGCCTAATTCATTAGCACTGACAGCAATTAGATTCGGTTCTTTGTGCAGACGTTCATTCTGTCGCAATCCACTACCACAGCAGTTACCTATGTTCATGATGGCTTGGAGTTGATCCTTTGGTAGTGATGCAGATTGTCATCGAATTAGCAGTTGCGATGTGCACTTGAATATATTGCGAGATACTGCAACTGGTTTATTTTGCAATGGTACTGGAGGGGTAGACATTGGTGTCTGTGGAGTTCGATTTTAAGTGCTGCAAAGAGAGTCCAGGTCAGTTCAGTTCGTTAAGAGTGGGAGGGAACAAGTGAAGCACATAAAGATAGGAGGAATTGGGTATGCATTAAGGAATAAATCGAAAGAGAAAGGATTATGGGAGTGTCGAAAAAATAATGCGCCGCAGTTGAGTAGGTTAGTGCCACCATCGGCAAGATGAATTGGTGGGTCTCGAGCCCTCACCCGTTCTTCACACTTTTCATCTTATCCATCATCTCATATTGGGTGCAAATAAATGTTCTGTCATTAAGGTGAGCTTTGCGACATCGGGTCCGAATTCGTCAGAGACGGGCGTGAGTGGGGATGGTTTGCATGCGCTTACCGAGATGCCTCAGTTACGTGCAAGTGCAGCCGGTACTGAGAGTGTTTATGACGGCGAAGACGAGGATGCCCCGCCAAGACTGTCGCCGAATTTCGCTCCCGTACGTTTCTTGTTTCATGTTTTTCATGCTTGTTTTAACTTTTGGATGAGTGTACGAACTTTTCTTTTGAACGCATCAAACAGATGTTGTGCAAGGAGTGACTGCACAACCGAAAGGCAACTCCGATGATAGGCCTTGGATTCAACTTTCTAGTATGACTTCGAAGTCAGTTCCGGATTTGAATCGAAGAAGTGAAGCAGAATCGATCCTGAACTTTTGACTTGGAATGAAACCGATCTGTCGTTAATATTGAAAAGAACTGAAACTAAGGCTCAAAGCCTGGGAAAAATGGTCTTCCTGACTGGTGGATTTTTCATTCAATATTAGTGAGAAAATAATTGTGATAATACGCACATAAGGGCGGGAAATCTTCCCTGATGTTTGCTTGAGAAAGTGGAAACTGCTCATGACAAAAAACGTTTATTAACATCAAATTGAATCGACACAGAAGTTTGCAAAGTACCACGATGGCGGGGTCATGTAGCGGAGCTTGCTCAGATATTAGGGACGTTTTGATCTATACTTTGCTGTTCTTTTGCGGCACCTGAGAGGTCAATTTTCATGTCTTGCTTTTTCTAAACCGTTATGCTGAACACCTTGCCAAGTCCGCTTTTTTTCTTGCGATATTCTAGCTTTACCTTGACTTTTCTTTTCACTGAGAAAGTGAGCGTTTATATAATTGTTAGCTCACAGTTTTCGGGGTCGATTATGTGAATGCTGAGAAGATTCTGTCGTTTACAGCGGTGACCTTCAAACGTTTGTTTTGGGATATTTTTGTTAGTGTTTTTATGCCCATGTCAGATTCATTTTTCGCTAGCCGAATAGGTATAAAATCGATATCCGGTCGGTTTAAAATGCATAAGTTTTTGACACGTTTAAATTTCTGGCCTTTTCGAAACAGATATTGCATAAAAGCCCATCAAGCGCGGCATTTTACTATTTTTTCTTATGGTCCAGAATTTCGGCTTTGGCTGCAGAGATTGAGTCAGGGATTCGTCCAGTAACTTCGGTTTTGATAGAATCCAGAGTTGTGATAGGCTTGAATGCTTCATTCAAAGAAGTTGAAAAGGAGGCGACCCTTTGTGTCCCAAGGGATTTCATTACTGGTCTTGAAATTTGGCTTTCGAGGATCCCAGTTGCATGATAGATTTAAAATGAGCCGGAATGAGCGTTCATCGGAATCCCCAGCGTTACCGCTGATCCATTGTTGCAATAAGGTGGCTTTCTTTTGCTAGCTGGTAGGTAACTGCGTTAAACTTTATAGTTGTTTCAGTGGATTTTTTATTGGTTCATTCTTCAGTACACTGAGTCAATTCACACTTGACCTTAGCTGTGCTGTCTCCGTGTCAGCATATTTGATCAGTGAGTACAGACATTGCGATTCACGCGTATGGTGTGCTTTTTTCTGTCAGTGCTGAAGCCTGCAAACGCCTTCATCGTTTGAAAAATTCCTGAAAGGAGGGTGGTCTCTATCTAACCAGCGAGGGAGGGGAGACCCGCGCAGATATTTGAAAGAAAAGAAATTGAAAATATTGTGTAAGATGCGCAGCGTCATGCAAGAAGTAAGTGCAAAGTGACAGGAAGGGTAGGTGGAACAAAACTGACTGGACAGGACGGATTATTTGGGAAATAGCGGCGCATTTGTTCTTTAAACGATCTTTGTGGCGCAGTGCTAAAGAAACGATAGAGAGGTCCTCAAGTGAGTGCATATGTTACCGTCACAAGCAGTTGATTGGGATGAAAGTGTTAGAGTGATCTACAGATGGAAGTGGCTGAAGAAAATAGTTTGAGTGGAAGCGAGACTGTTCCACAGTGGGCCGACGGAGCTCCGTCTATTGATGGAAGCGGTAATTCGAAGAAAAGATCCACACGAGAAGCGGTCGATAGTTCGCCTCCACTCTTGGCCAGGTCGACGTCACAGACAACACCTCCTCAACCTGTTCTCCGCACAACATCCACCGCTAATACTTGTGAAATGGTTGGCGTCTTTCTTTTGCAAAAAATTGAAAGCAATCTTTCCGCATGTGACATAACTGAACAGTTAGTAGTGATAATTGCAACAGTTTTTCTCTGAGGGCTAGTAATGAATAGAGGGTCGTAGGATTTCTGGAATTTTCAATCCATTCCGTGCTTTCCGCAATCTGACCACGTCATAGTTCTTGAATCTCCCCAGATTTGTGGTCAACCCTCTCACTTGACCAAGGATGGTGGTTTCCTACATGAGCTTTAACAGGTTTCCTGAAGTGCATGCCGAAGTGAGTCTTCAAAAATCACATCTGTTTTCGAAATGTGCATCTTTTGGTGCCAAAAGCTTGTACTGCAGTATTTTCGAATACCCGGGAAAGAAATCGCAGAATAAAGATGCTCTTGTGGTGATGTTATGGAGTCGAGCACAGAAGACTCACACTGTGGACATTTTTTATAAATTCGGACATCCGAATGTATAGGTTTTGAACATAATATTGTACTTCTAAGCTTAATCAAACGACGGAGTCAGTGAGTTCTCTCATAATCTCTCTTTACAACAAGCACCAAAGGAGGCGTAACAGGCCGGTAAACTACCACCACTACCAGTGAGATGTGGCAGCGATCCGCATACTTACGAGCTCGACCCCGCGCTAAGGCAAAATAGTATTTGCTGTTGCAGAGCCACTTTCACTAGATGAAACCCTGTAGGGGAAGCGAGTTTTCGAACGGCATGAACTGCGACGCGAAAGCCAGGAAAAAAGGCTAGCTGAAGCGAAAGAATCAGTGTGGGTGTTTTTGCAAGGCGAAGGGGATTTCTCACTGAGAAGGACCCCTTGAAGAGGGGTTTTGGACAAGATGGCGATGGAAAAGCCTAGGAATCACTTCATATTGTTGTCCGCAATGCAGACTGCTTTGGCGGGCAGAGTGGGGCGCCTGCTAAACACTGCTTTTCATGGTTTCATTTCACAGGGGGAATACCATATTTGGCATCCACATGCGTGAAAGCTCTAATTTACGAAATTCTACAGCTATGAGCATTCGTTAACCAACTATGTGGTGTTAAGAAGCCTTTCTCTTCCAGCGGTTCTTTATTCGGGAGGTTGCACCAGCTGCACCTGTCAATTTTTTCTTGAAACAGCGTATTATTTGAGAAGTGACCGTGTGGTATCAATGAAATAATCTGTGACAGTATGAGGTTGTCATTTGTCACGTACGCTGCTTGCAATGATGACCAGGCCTCTATATGGGGGATTTCACATTTCAGGTAAACTTGGGTGGCGACGCGGGCAGTGAGGGAGAGACGAGTGAATCAGAATGTAATGAGAGTGCACCACGTGCTAGGCTGGACTTGGGCGCACGTACGGTCTGTGAGGTGGCCACTTTGGACGCTGAGCCATCGGCTTTAGATCGGCCTCCCAAGGCTCCTGCAATGTTGGCGCAGCCAATCGAAGAACATGAAGTATGCTTGTTCTTGTTACTGTGGAACGATGCTTCTTTTGCTGCCCATCAATTGCGGCATTTTTGCGGCTTATTTTAATTAGGAACTGTACACTTTCACCTGCCGCAGACAGCGATAAACAAATAGTTTTGGCTAAGCGTCTCACCTGTAAGAATGAAAGTATGGGTAGCACTTAATCCGATAGCTTTATAAACCTATTAGTGGGATGTGGCTTTTAGATGTGTTTACTAATACTCCTTTTTGTAAGGGAAGTGGATATGCTGATTACGTTTTACGAAATGGGAGTGATAATCTAGTGATAGGCAGTGATAAACAAACAGAGAGTTGGTGTCTTCCAGTGGTTTATTTGTATTGTGGTCAGATAGAAAAGATTCACTTGAGGAGAGTGCATCTCTAGAAAGTTCTTTTTTATTTCTTTTTTTTTTCTGCCGACATTTCTTACTGTGAGAGAAGTTCTGGAATGTTTTCAGGGCAATTCATTTGCTGATGGTTCCAGCAGTTTCGCTAAAAAGCGTCTGCAACCACCACCTTCGTAAGTTCTCTTTAATTTCGCTTCACTTTATGGTCTATTGATTTAAGCTGCATGGTTTGACTTTTTGTGCTAGTTTGGATTCGGTTGATTTCTTCTGGATGAGCCATTGATATTAAACCCATGGCTAATTGCTTTTGGGAGTTCTATTGCAGCAACGATCGTCTAAACTCGAAACAAACTTCTTATTGGAGTTGTGCGCTTCACAGCATTGCTCAGTGTTTATCACCTTGTTGTTAGTCTCTTTGTACGCTTCTCCATTTTTGTGGTTTTTTTGGTGATTTGCGCCTTTGGCCAACATCTCAGTTTGAATTATGTTCGCAATTTTCAGCATTTTAACATGTCTATAAATCTATAAATTTCTTTGAGTGATCGTTTGCTGACGTCACGGCTATCAACACACTATTCTGTATTGTTGTTTGCTCTCGTTGTTGAATTAGACGTTATGTCTCAAATTTTTAGTCGTCTTCAGTGGCAACACATTACTGATGAGGAAATGTGCAGCACATGACTAAAACGTTGATAATTGCATCTGCCGACATCGAGATTATAGAAAGGGTGGCTTGAAATCTCTGATCTGAAACTCAGAAGATAAGCGTTCTAGGCAAAAATTGAACAGATTTTAGGCATCATCCTTTTGAAAAGAAAAGGATTATGAGTAAAGCGATTTTTGGTTGGCATTAACTTTAGCCACTTCTACTTGCCAGTGGAGATGGACATTGCCGGATATGTGCCTCTCCTATCTCTACCGAAAGGTTGTCAGTTCGCTGGCATTCTTTATCTCTGTTAGCTGCATGCGTTATAAAGGAGTTTTTTTTGCTATTTTATTTCGCATTATTTTACACCGGTAACTTATAGGGCTGTAATTTGTGGACAGTCTACGTCGAACGTAAGCGAGCAGTCGCCAGTCACTTCTCTGAATGTATCGCTATCCGCTGGTGTATCCTCACAGCATTTTATGTCACCTCCATCTTGCTCCATCCAACAGGTTTCCTTTCCCTCCGCTTGATTTACTTCTTACTTTTTTTGCTAAATGAATTCGTTTACGCGCTGTGGAATAATTTGTTGCATCATATCTGCGCTGTGCAAGTTAACTGTTCACGTAATGAAGGGCTGCATGAAGGTTCTAGGTATATATTTGAACGTTTCATCTCACCTTGGGTGAGCAAATGGTCTAAAAATTGAAAGTTTTGCAGAATGTTCGTCTTATAATTTTCGACAATATGCGGTGGCATTCCTTCTTATCTGTGTACATGTGCACCTAACTCGTTGACTAATGTTCGTATCATTTCGGTCGCATTAGTAATGCGTTGTTTGTTAACTGCGGAGTTTGAACCAAAGTAACTCTAAAATGCCTCAGATTTAATATGGTAAGGAAGGTGGCTGTTTCTTTTTGTTTTTCTCGAAAAGGTGGTGCAAATCATTTGCTTTCAAGCAAACACCAACTGGGTCACATCAGCGTCTTACGCCTCATCAACAAGCTGAATTGTGTAGCGCGAGCCCAGGTAGCAGTGTCTACCTGAATGCATCCGAAGGTGCTACGCTACAACACTCGAGTCCGACAACTCCAATCCGAATAGCGGCTCAGCAGCAACCGACTCATGGTATGTTACTCTTTTAGACAATTCTCATCACTATTCCCTTGTTGTTTATCCTGTTAGTAATGTGACGGCTGTGCAGAGTGCTTTGCTTATAATTTCGGTTTTAAATACGCTGGCTGACGTTAAGCGCCTGCTTACAAGCAATTTTTTTTGTGCAAGCTATAATTCATCAGGGCAAAAACTGTTCGATAGGCTGCGATTTCACTGGAAAAAAAATTATGTGTTCATGACAGAGGTGACGTCACTTCGTTAGCAGCTATGCAAAATTTTTGCCTGTGCGCATTGGTGCTTATGCAGATTACGCTGCACACTTATCCAAAGTGTATAGCTGGGCATGCTAAGCTTCGGTTTTTATTGTGTGAAGAAAGTTGGTGCGGAACCAGTTTATTCTGATAGCTGGCACTTTACGGTGAGTGGGTGCGTCGTCAGCCGGGAATTTTATCCCACTGCTAGGTTCCGTTTTTAGACTATTTTTGGCCCTCTTTGACGAAGTAGTTTGCTGGTTCGGATATTGCAGAGACGCTGAAAACTAGCTTATTGAGTTATGGACTGTTGCTTTTTTCTGTAAAGGTTTCCAGATCAGTTCGAATCTCTTTGCATCTTATGTGGGGAACGAAATGTTGAGCGCTTGCGGAACGCATTGCTTCACTTGTGACTCATGAACTTCAGAGTGGATTCTCTATGATGTCACTTTCCGAGGGCAACTCCATTGACAAAACTATACTTACTAGTTGAGCGTCTCCGACTGACATGGTTACTGCTGATACTGGTCGTAGAATGCGACGTTTAGATTGAGGCGGATGTGGGAGACCAACTTACTTTATTTAATTATGTGGTCATTGAAAAAGCTTCGCCCTTCGAATCGACGAATCCCGCAAAATGAGCTTAGTAGATGAGTTGTTTTACTTTTTTTAATTTAGTGCCACAACTAGAAGTTCCTACTCCAGCAGAAACGAGCGCTTTCGGAAGTCCATCTGTGGGCAAGCGGTGCGACGAACCGAGAATGCAGCAACCGTCGAGCACGCATCCTATGGTATCATCGACTACATCGGCAAGTTCTTCCAAGAGGACTTCTCCTCCAGGATCTTCAGCACTGAGTCATCAACAGCATCAGAGCAGTCAGCGACGAGTTGCTTCGAAGAAAGAGCTGGTGAAATTTTGTTTCTGTTTGTTTTTCGCCCGTATTTACTAACTGTTTGCATTGTCCATTTACTTTCTTCTATGTTTTATCTGTCCATCATTCATTTCAGTAATACTTTTGTCATCTTCGGACTGTAGTCTCTTATGCTGTCATCAAAACTAATTCGGATTATTTCTAAATGAGTGGGTAATGAGTGAAAGCTGTCCAGTATTTTGGCTTCTAATCTAGGAGGAACAACATCTGCTAAAAAGTGGGTGCGCAATATTGATGGTGATGTGAAGATCAATTTTCTTTGTGTTCTGATGCTTTTGATCTCTCCTGCATATAAACTGTCAGGTTTGTGTTCACTGGGATGCTTTAGAGGAGTCTTTAAAGCAGTAGGTTAAGATCTAATCAACGATATGCTTTTTACAGTTTTGCTCGTCTCATTTCAAGTTTAAATAATTGTGAATAATGGTAATGGGATTTGGAGATTTCTTTATTATGAATCTTTTTTTAATGATTGGTACAGAAGGGATTTGTTCAGAGTCGTTGTGCCAAACAGCAGAATTCGACGGCATTGATGGTCGCACCACGAGCAAACGTTAATGCTACGTCGACAGCCGTTGCTCCATACATGCTTAACACGCCGGCGACACATCAGCCAATGCAGCATCAGTTGGGTACTTCTCCGCATGGCTCTCACTCGCAACCACGTTCGTATTCTTTTCAATTTTATCTCTCATTTTGAAGAGTGGTTTATTTCTTTATTTCACTTTGTTAAGTGTCATAAATTTCTTACGTATTTGTGTCAACTGCTACGAAATGAACGCTCTGTCAGGAAATGATGTGTCGCGTTCCGTATAAAAATGTTGACCTTCCTCATTGATTCGATCTTTAGCATACGAGGTGAAGGCTACGGTCGTTACTATTGCTGAGTCGTGCGCCGAGGAATGTTACTGTAGCTTAAGGTTGAGTTTTTCTTTCAAAATAACAACTGAAGTGAGTTTAAAATGCTCTTAGAGTTCTGAATTTACAACTTTCCATTTCACGGTCAATTTTTGGCTTCCTACGTCGTGAATTTTGGTTTAATTTATGCCGGTGGAAAGCATTTTGGGTTCTTTTTACGTCTTTCGACATTGCTTACGGTAATGAAGAGAGTTGTCACACCATTTTCAGAGGCCAAAGATAAGCTAGGTTTACTGCACACCACACATATTTGATGAAGTTTTAGTCGCAGGTTTGTTATGTGGACGAACTAAAAGAGCACCGGGTAGGTACATTAAACGAGTAGATGTTATAATTAAGTAGGTGTTGCATAGCACCTTGAAAGAGGAATGCTTCCACATCACGGCTATAATATTAGATGAGTGGTGTGGGGGGTGAAGGTGAGGGTGAAGGTAAAATTCGATATTCGAGGGTGTTTCGCTAAAATAAGTTGTATTTCAGCAGCTTATTATCCAACCGGCTACGGTCATGCGGGTCCATCGGCTCATTTCGAATCACAGTTTTACACAGGTTCATTTTCGGCTGGTGGCTCTGCAGCAGGTACCTACGCTGGTGCACCGACTGGCAGTTATCCAATGAATATGGGCTCGATGGGAAAGTCGCACTCAGTTTCGTCTGCGATGCCGAATTCATTCCCTTCATATGACTACCCGAACAGCATGCAGGTTTGCTCAATTGGCAATTTAAATTTGTATTTGATCAAGCGTATGCGTTTTTCGAAGATAAAGAACAAAAGGCAGTGGAAGCGGATTCAGCGCCGAATGCTGTTTTTAGAAGTAGCACATCATAAATGAAATCATAGATAGGATCGAGTGTTTAGAACTTCTCGTAGCAGTAATAGTCACCTGCTGTTCCTCGTTTGCAAAATATTTTTTTAGGATATGTGCTGTGCTGAAAGAAAAAATTGGTTCTAGCTTTTCTTGAAATATTTCCTGAAGAAATGTTCTCTTGCTTTTAGCTATCAGGGAGCCGTCTATTCAATTTCCGTTCAAGTCCTTAATGTTAACTGTTTTTATTTAAGAGGGAGGTTTCATGTTTGCTTCTTCATAAATAAGCAAACATGTGATTGTATGGTTATTCAGGGTTATGCATTTTTTTAAAACGCTTGATGATTAAGGATGTTTATGATCTTCAGGGCAGCATTTGAGGTGAAGGGAGTTTTGTTATTTTTCAAATGCCCGCGTGTAGTTCCCTCAGCTGATAGTCACTGCTTGATGAATTGTGTGGTGGCAGCCTCTGCGTTGTGTAGGTGTGACAACAAGAATCATGAGTTTGCAGCCGGCGAGAGGTGCTATGCTGGGGGCTACGGGCGCACAGTCGGATAGTTCTGGCTCCTCACAGGCAATGATGGGAACGCATTGCAGTGCTGTGCAGAACGGTAGCACTGCGGCCACTTCTGCTTCTTGGAGGTATGTTATTTCACTCATGCTTTCATTGCAGTCTTAAACACAGCTTGGCTGATTTATTTCTTATAACGACTGGTGTGTTCCAGTTTGAGCAGGAGAGAGAAGGGTTGCAACTACTAGTAATCGGAAATATCGTATCGTTTCAGTATCATATCCCGGATTGACTGGAAGACACATCTTTTTTTGCATAGCAAAATTCCGATTGCTGTGTTGCGTCGTTATATGTCCGAAGAGGCAAAAATTTCACCTCGGAGAAATAGAAAGTTGTTGCTCCATAGTCTCATTCAAGAAGTTGTCAAAACAAGGAAAGATGAGTGGAAAGCATGCCAAGTCTCAGGTATATGCCGTGAATTTGGGCCGTGCACACTTCCTCGAACATTCTGTTTCACTGGCCTTAGTAAATGTAAGTGGCTCTACTTTAAAGATATGAGCTTATGAACAGCAGCATATTTTTTAGACCACCAATATATTAATCGAGTAGGTTCGTTATGGGCACAGTCTGGAACATCGCAGCAGGAAATGAACGAACCTCAGTTGATCGAAGATTGGTGCATTTGGTTGGAAAAAAGGTTAACTCGGCAGTGTTTATGGCTAATGTGGCTCATACGGTGTCCTCAAAGTTGTGTTTTTAAGGTATGCGAACAGTTCGGCACCATTCGGCAGTGGTGGTTTTATGGACGCGTTTGGTAGCAGCGTACCTCCAAGCGGTGGCAACGGGCAGTTCGCGTTGCCGAATCAGCTTTACCCGCAACCGTACTACTCGTACCTCATGCCGATGATGCGCAATGATTGATGCTATTCACTTTATGTTTGCTATTGTGGTGCACTGGGTTGTTATCCTAAACTCATGGTACGGCTGAAAATTTTTCCAATCTTTAGGTTTAACGCCTCACGGCAGTTCTGAAAGTTATGATTTTTCGATCTCGTATCTGGCTAGAAGTTAGTTATCGTCGATAACAGTTGAATGTGCCCTGTTCCGTTGGGAGAACCAATATGGTAGTACACATATCATCGTTTTTAGGAAAACCAAAGAAACAGCACCGCATAATAAGAGGTTCAAAGATTATTCTGATTCGCTTATCTCTTATAGTAATCAACTGAAGTATGTAGTTCAACTCGGCGACGTACAACTTGGTTATATTTTACCGTTGCTTCCTTTATTAACGCTCATATGTCCTGGTTGTATCATATCGTTGCTTCCTTAGTAACGTTCATATCTCTTTTATTGCATTGTTTGCAGCATATGTAGATGTTTCTTTCATGTATGGAAACTTCTGTTCTCACCTCCTGCAATGAAGAATCAGCCCATTTGCGATAATAGTAATTTTTTGCCTGGATTTTTTAATTTCATTATTGCGAACATAAGGCGGGAGCGGGAAGTGGTGCAGATTCGAAATTCGTTTGCGAACAGTACCCTCACATTCATCGGGGAGTGTTATTACCGCATTTGAGCGAGGTTGATTTCAAATTTTGAGTTTTATTATTGTCGTTTTTTGTTGCAAGCTGTATATACTTTAGTTTTTTTTTTGTATGTTTTTATAGTATTCTAACGCCAGTGAGGCAGCAGTCTTGACGCGTAGAGCATAGCGCGTTGACAGTCATAATGTCACTGTAAACATATGAAACACGAGCTGCGCGCGAAATTTGAGGTATGCGGTTAATTGTTCACTTTGTTGAGGACATAATAACGAAGTCATTTGTACTATGTTGTGTAATTTTGGTTGTGTTCACAGATTTTCGCATCTTTCGCCTTGTTTATGTTCATTCTTGAAGCTGTACTTAGATTTTGTTCGTATTGGATTGTGATGAATTTCTTCCTTCTCCTTCCTTTGTGAAGATCGTTCTTGACGTCGTTCCCATCTAGCTATTCTCTGCTGTACCTTCCTCTTGATTTCAGTTAATGATTTGCACCGAATTCGTTGCTTTCTTTTCGTTTTTTGTTTTCTAAAATTGTTGCAAAAATGTTTTAAAGTTATCATAACTTTTTCTTTATTTTGCTAATGTTAATGTGAGTAAATGACTGCGTTTATTTCATTATCTTGCTTGTGTTATATTTTATTCATATCTGAGTGATTTTTATGTTGTCTAGCTGATATGCTCGTCTCATCGTCTTCAATTTCTGCATCTGTACTCGATTATCTTAGTTGTCTTGTGCAGTATTCGTTTGTCTATTTTGAAGTCGCTTGTGGCTGAGGCCATCATGTGTCGTGTTGTGTTTAACGTACTTGCGAATGTATATTCTATAGCGAATGGCTGACGGGTGTAAGAAGGGGAGCGTTGCAGTGGAGGGGATGCTTGTTTTTGGTGACAACGCTTTACTGGTGTTCTCTTGCGATACTCGGGTGTCGCCGACGTGCAAAAGCACGTCGTTGGCATCTCCTTGTTTGATGATCTATTCGTGTGCTAAAATTCTTGCAACATGTGTATCTCGAAGCGTTCGCACGCTTCCGATCTACAATAAACTTCGCTGTATTTGCTGTTATTTCCATTCACTTTGCTGTTATTTTCTGAAAGTACCGTTGCAAAAAATTGGCTGGATCTCTCTTTCCCTCTCATTTAGGTATAATCTCCCTTATGTGAAGACCCTCTCCTTCTTATTTATATGCGCCTCCAACAGCTGAAAACGTTTTTGGTTCAAGCACTCAACGGACGCGTTATTTGACAGACTCTCCAAAGTATGCCGGTAGCACTAAACTTAAAGCTGGCGGATTGACAAAAACTGCCGTGAGATTTGGAAGTCGGAAGGGTGCAGGATATGCAGAACGTTGCTTGGGAATCCGAGGTGCCTGTAAGGAATAATCAGTAGATTACTTTTTCTCATTGACCTTATCGATGAACAGCTAGGAACGATTCAACGTGGCGGCGGATGCAATGCTCGAAGTAGTCTCCATCACTCCGTCTGCAAGTGAACCTGTTGGTGCGGTGACCGGCTGAACTTTCCGCTCTTCGAGAGCAGGTGATAACTTATGTCTACAAAGTGTTTTCGAGGCAAGACTTGTGCAAATAATCCATTGGTAGGTTTTATTGGCTTGCGGAACGAGGCAAATTTCTTTGGGTGTGAGTTCTACCAAGTTTTAGAGTTTTAGCCCACTGTCACTGCAGGTTTTGGGATGATCCCCACATTCACTGCTTCAGTGATAGTTCGTCCACTTCTTTGCTTTCTTTACCACGCAATCGCTCCCGCAAAAATATGGCAAATATCCGAGACTGCGGCTTGCGAATTGCAGGGTGATGTGAAAGCAATGACAGATGAATTAGAGAGGTTTTTTACCTGGAGTTGGACCAACTGCTACAAAGCAAGTAGTAGGAGCAAAGAACCAACTGCTCTTCGAAATTGTTAACCCTTTTCAGAATGACGTCTTCGTTGATTGACTAGAATTTCCTCGAGTTTTTGCATCAGAAGGGAATAGGAGTGCTCTAATGGTTGTTTAATGTGGTATGCGCAAAGCATCAGAATGGCTCAGTTTGATTCGGGTGCAGTTTCACCTTTGAGTGCTGCAGTATGTAGTGTCAGGCAGAGGTGCGTGTTGGGCAGCCCTCACCGACGTCTTCAATCGCACGACGTTTAATTGGTCTTTCTAGTGGCGGATTTTGCATGTTCTAGCAAACTGGTATATCTTGCGTCTGAGCTGTGCGCAGTCAAACTGAACTGAACGGAAAGAAAGAGCAGGGATGCAGCACTGAGTCATCTAAGAAGCTAAAGAATCTCCGGATTTATCTGCATAACGACTACAAAAACAGCGGTTTCTGCGAACAGCACTCACAAATGTTAGAAAGCGTCGGATTTTGCCCGTCTGAAGTTGGTTGAAGTGCAGGAGTTGGTTCGGTTGATTCGTTTAGAGTGTTTATGTATCTTGATGTTCTGACATAAGTTTGATCTTGTGCATCCGTTCGGCACCACACACGCTGGTGAGCTGCTGGGGAGCAACTCCTATTTGTTCGTGACCATCGCATGCACCCTGCATTTGAAAACGAGCAACTTGGCGAGCATCAGAGATAAATCCAGATTTTAAGCTCTCAATTCCATTCCTTCGTCTTTTGATGCCACAAGATCAAGTCGGCTGTCTAGATGTCCTATAGTAGTTTTCAAGAATAATACGAATTAAAGTGAACTGTCAATTAAGTGGAATTTGAAAGTTTTTAATGGATTCCTCATGGGAATCCAAATGACCGCTTCCTGCTGTCCCAGGATTACCAGACTCTCGGTTGTTCTAGTATTAAAGCAAGTCGGAAACGGGCCCGCGGTTGGAGTTGACTCACAGCCAAGAGTTAAGCCTGTTCACGGCTGGGAAATGAGCTGAGTTTAGTCTGAACCCAGTTTTTCTTACTCATATCCAAGGGGGAAGAACAATAGTTTCAGTTCAGGAATTTGAATCTACCATGCGAGGTGGATCCATATCAGGGTCTTGCTGCTAATCTTATGTGCGAAGAGTCAACCTGACAAGTAGCAAAGTGCTTTATGCGCTCTAAAATTTCCAGACTTGTTTCTAAATGACCTAAAATAATTTTCTGTTGTCCTTCTCTAAGTGTGGGAGTGGCTGAAATCTTCCGCCTAGCGAAATTGAGAAAAGTGCTGAAGTGTGCTGTCTCGGTTGGAGCTATTTCTTAGTTAGATGGATATTCCTTTCAAAAGGAAATAAAGTTCCACATCTACCACTCTCTGCAGCTTTTTTTCTGCAAACTGCATCTAGGCGAGCAAAAAACATGGATGAGTTGTCAAAAACCACTTCATCAGCCCATCGTCCCTCACTGCTCCAAATCGCCGCACCACCCGCCTTTCTACCCCGTTCCCGTTTAATAAAGGGAAGACTAGACTGTCTCCTTCTCATGCGGTTTTGCGCAGGATGCAATATGGCAATATCGTGGCTGTGCTTACGTAGGTGTTTATCTGTCTCTCTCCTTGTTCGTATATCCAATTCTTCCATCTCGCAGATCACTGAAGTAAGAGTTACCGAAGTTGTTGAGTAATAACTTACACCACAGCCAATCTGTATACCGTTTGTCACTTCTATTCATCATATTTCAGAGAACTTATAGGTATTTGAAAGTGTATGAAAAGTGTGCACATTTTATATCGGTCAGGTAGTAAGAGACGAATCTTTTGCGGTAGAAATATGAGGATTGCAATCAATCGAAGTATGAAGGCATAATCCGCATATTCTATTGTTTGTTAGTAAATTATGAAACTATTTTGGCCAGATGAGCGGAGTGCAAATAGCACCAGTAACTGTAACACACCGCACTTGTTTAGTAAATAAAAGACCGTTGCGGATTCCTGAAATCAAATGTTGAAATGCAAACCCTTGTTCTATCAGCGGTGTTTAACAACGTCTTTAACAGGGTCATAGGACTGCTGCTAATCTGCAGCCGTTCATTCTATTATTCCTGTCCGTTTACTTCGGAACGGCAGGGCACAGTCCAGTAAGCAAGACGGCTTGCAGCGAGTCTTCGGAAATTTCTTAAGGGGGAAAAATTGCTGCAGTGGCCATCCGAAAAAAATTTTGTAGGGAATTTTTTCGTCCTTTTTTGGAGGGAAGGGGCAGCGGAGGGAGGGAATCCTACGAAAATATATTTGCTTTGATCTGTGGGTGCTCGTGCAACTTATGTGATACGCAAATCCACTTACTTATGTGATGTATACACATAATAGTTGTTTATTTACTATGTTGTAATTATGTAACACATATGTGTTCATTCATCTGCCCTTATAATACTGTGCACTAACATGTAATGCTTATAAATAAAGAAATAAATACACTTAAAGTAGATTCGCAAAATAATTAGCGATTTCATTCGGAAATTCTCGAATTTCAGTGATTTTCCTAAGATACATCCTAATTGGCCATTATAAGTAAGGTATAGGAATTTATTGTTTGCATGTACGTGCGCTCATTTCAGATTGAAATGCAAATGAAATAAATTAAGTAACGGTTTTATTAAGTTAAAGCGTGGGTGAGATTGAAGTTTGTGCTCAAGAGCAATACTTATCAATTTTGGTTTACAGCAGTTAAGTACTGTAATTCTTAAATAAAGTAGCTAATAAAGATGCTTAAACAGTCTCTTCCTCTAATCATAACGCTATAGAATTGAGACAGACCCCTTCTGATTTTTCTTTTTTGCAGTATTGTTGACTTCACTATGAGGGATCTTCATAGAAGAAACATGGAATGTAACATAAGGCTATAGCACAGATTGATGCAAAATGAGTTTAATAGATAAGATATAGGCAACTGCAGAAAAATTCACCATATTGTCTTGGAACTAAAGCCCATTCGAACTATGTCAGAGCGCCGAAATTTGTGCACTGCCCCATTTCTAGAAAAGATCCTTTCAGAAACATGTCTATTTGCAGAATGAACAAAGTTCATAAGCACTCCTCTAAATAAGCTCCTCCGTTTTCCTATCCTTGTCGAAAATACACCTTATCAAAAATTTGTGCAGTACTGTACGCTTCGAGGCTTATTCTTAATGACATTATTTTCGATGATAAGAGAGCAAATGAACGGGGATGAAAGAAAGGCTGGTCTGATGTGAATGGAAAAACGTTTCCTTATGCAATCACTAAAACAATTCTTTAGTCGAGCATTGCTTTCTAACTGACTCCAAAAAATGCTCGTTGATCTTATGCACACCTGTGAGAATAATTATCGTTTACCTCTACCAGTAGTGCACAATGTAAAACTTGTTAAGTGCACTCTGTTTTTTGTAGTCATCTGAGATTTACACATTATCATTTGCATGAAGTACACTCATTCACCGACGCCACTGCATCACCTTCACAGAGTGGCAATACTTGGTCACCACATAGCCGTAGCGGTATACGTCACGGAGCAGCACCGATTCAGAAAGTGCCACTTCGTTCGTTCCGTTGCTGCAATCCGTGATCGTGAGTGTGAAACTACATTCAGGGGTTATATACGGAAGAGATGCTCTGGTTTCTTTGAAAATACTTGCACTCACCTATCGTGCAGCAGCCACAGGTGGGGTTTTGCTTTTCGACTTGAACCATTCTTTTCTTCGTATCACTTGTCCGTCTCGAAATTTCAATAAGCTTTCATGGCAGATTCTCGGACTTACGTTTCTTATTCGGATAGTTTGAGCTGCAATAAAGCAACCATCATCGAAGACGTATGATGGAGACGAGAGCGCCGCCCAAGGCTAGCGGTTACAAACAGTCGATCGAAATGCAGAACGTGAGATGATGAGCGATCCCCATAGAGAATTCTCTGTAAGCGAGCGAATAGCGTTGAATTTCTAGCAGGCAAACGTTGCGTGGAGCAGCACAGTTGTGATCGTGTGGAGGTGTCGAAGTGCACCAATACTGTGCCGAAGCCAGTGCGTTTCCTAGCCGGTCATCACAACGCTCCTCACCTCATAGGCTGCCCCTTCTAGTCATCAGTGTGCATTGGCCACTTTTCTAACGCTTTTGCATTCGTTTTCATCGCTTCACCATATGACTGTTAGCATAGCTATAACGTTACCTGTTGCTCGTCTATTATCATCGGTGTATACTCAACCACGTTTTAAACTACTGTTATTTAGAAAATGAAGGCCTACGTGGGAAGGGCATCTGCTATGCTCAGTTTTAGAGCTGCTATGTGAATATAAGGTAATCCAACATTTCTGTCCCTCCAATCCACTTCTCCCTGACAAAAAACGCTACCAGGCAACAATGATTCAAAGACTGATTACTTGTATGCATGTGAGATCACTGCTTCACAACTTCGCTCAAGGAGACTTATCAGTAGCGGTTGCATTTTTCACTAGCCATGTTTGAATTAAATCGTTGCCAAAATTACGAACGAATTCTTGTGCTACTGCTTGCAGAGTCGATATTCCTAATTCTTATCGTATATTGCGCCATTCCATGATATAGTGTTCACATCAAACTGAAATTTGTGCATACCGTATAATGCGGTACTTTAGTAGCCTTCCAAAAGTGCAGTGAGTTATACTGCATTGTTCGCTTTTCGAGATGGCTGAGCTATTCGTATAGGCAGGAGCCGGCAAACGTGTGGTACATGCGGCACAAGAAGTAAAATTGAATGTAACACCCAGCAGGGAGTTGAGGATGTTTTGAAGTTTGCCTGTGGTGGTGAAATCTACAGCTGTAAAAGGACAAGGTGTGAAACTGTTTAAGTCTGCAAAGAGAAATCATTCCGAAGTGCACTCGTGTAACTTGGAGAACGCGACCGTTGACGTGTAGAAAAACTCATCTAGAGTCCTTGCCATGTATTGTTGAGACTGGCAAGGAAAGAAATCGCGAAGCCAAGGCAGTAGAAGCTCTCTAGTTCTGTCCGACTTTAATTTGAAGAGCAACTTAGGCAACGAAATCGAATCAAACGCTTTCATGAAGTTAGAGTACACGCAGTCAATATTTGAATTACAATATGCTTCTTTAAAAATAACTTTCCACTGACCATTGTGGAGATGTGGCGATTTTCAGTTATGAAATGCTCAAAAGCAATTTCGATTCTTATCAGCTGCTTTTTGCACTCGAAACGCCTACTCAGTACAGGTACTTTAAAGAGGGAGTAATGATTTTGGTTCGTGTACCCAGTACTGCAAAGGGAAAAATGGTTTTGCGAGGGTTTTTTGCAAAACTCGAACACCTAAAGAAAGCCCATCGTTGAATGTGGTGACTTTCAAACGACGCAACGCTTTGGAAACACCACCCGGCTTTTCATGACCGAAAGGGACTTGCAATATTAACAAATCGAAGGGGAACCTTGCGCTTTCAAGTATTCACCAAAGTGCAACTGAGAATATGCATTTAATGCTGTCAGTTTATATTCACTTTTCGATAATCCTCTTTCTGATGACTATATAATTCTTTATGTTCTCGGAGGGATAAGATGGATTTACAGATGATTTAATTTCCACAAAGAGACTTTTCGAGATTGCTGAGCAATACTGGAATATTTTAAAGAATTAAACATAGGTGATAATAAACGAGCAGCGGGTTACATTCTCTCCGAGAAAAGCGTTCTAAAAGAAAATTTTTATTTGTACAACCTGAATTTTTAAAAAAGCATTTTCGGCCGCTGTGCTATTCTGACGCCACGTGCCCATTTCATGCGCTTTTTCTATGCTGCGTTTTTAAAACACACTGTGGCGAGATCGTATCTGCGCTTGTGCCTGCCTATTTGTCTGTCTATTCGATAGTTCTGGCTTGGGATACAGCCAGAAATAAGAAGTCAGATGAAGACAAAGTGAATCATGGATAGTGTCACGACATTTAAGTTGCCTAAGCCGATCGTGACATAAGAAGCGACAGCATTTTATCGTTACTCTAATATATACAAAATTTGCTAATTTTTAAGCCTTTGAGGAAAAATACCTTCCTTTAAAATTTGCGTAGAACGATGCCCTTTAGCAAAAGATATTTTGTATCGGCTAATTCTGCTGAAGTTTGTTCGCAGTTTGCGGGACGAAGTAGTATAATGAGCGTAATTGCCAAAGCACATTTTGCGCAATCCTCTCTGGAGCACATTTTTGTTCGTTTATTCTCGAGTGATGCTGATGACATTAAAATGTTTTGTTCATTTTTTTCACTTTCGTCTTTTAGCCATCTCTGATTTCAGAACTGTCACTGATTTTGTATGCTAGCATTGCATTTTAAACACTGCATCATTCATTACTGTTGTAATACTTTGGCCTCCTTCAGTAAGCACACCTCTTTGCCAGTATTTGATAGCTTGAATTTTTATGTTAGATTTATTTGTGATATGTCGTATTTCTCCGCTTACAAACCCTTCCTCTCTCGATAATCTTCACTGCTCGAATACAGATCCGTTTTGAAAAGTTTGGAACGCTATAGTGCCTCTCGAAATTGGCACAAAATAAGTTGCATACCCCTTATTTTGATATATTCAACTAGCTACACTCAGAGAACGAACATTATCGCAAGGTCAGAAAGGTTTGTGATGCTGTACATAGCATATCATTTATCGTATTTTTCCCGTTTATAAGTCTCGGGAAAAATAGCGTTGGTAGCTTAAAAATTGACTTGTTCTAAGATAAGGGAGGAGGAGGGGGATGGGACTCGCTTTATGCAGTTCGAAAGTTTCGTAACTGGCGTGTATTCATCCATAAGATGGAATTTGTTTTTCTGTTGTTATCGCATCCTTGCATCTGCAGCTTATTTCCATTTTTCAGAACTCAGTATGCCATTACGTCGAATAAGCAACATGTTCTATGCCAGTTTTGAAATGGAGATACTATTATTAGAGAGGCACCTATAGATTCCCACTTTTTCAGAGCGGCCATATGTTCGAGGAGCGGGACTTCTCGCGAGAGATCCAATATTTTATATGGCTCATTTGTATTTGATTCTAAATTTTATCCATACTTTCTAATTGCAAGTGGAGCCCGCACACAGTCTCCTAACGAGTGTTGTTGAGTCTGCAACAGACGTGATTCGCGAGTTAATTTGCGTGAGACCTAAAGGTATATAATAGTAAAGTGCAAATGCACAGCGTTTTGATGGTATAATTCAGCATGGTTGGATTTCTCAAGAACGAAATGAAGTGCTCTCTACATATAGATAGTTTGGACGCCAGGAACAGTGAAATATTCGTAGCGTTTTGGAAAAAATTAGAGTGCAGTATTGAAACGAAAAACTAATATAATTGCATCACTTCTACTTCATTTGCATTATAATTCGTCGCACTCTTTATTAGCTGTTGATGCCTTAAGGATGCATGAAAATTTCAACTGAAATTCATTTTTGTATTGGTCGATTTGACCAAAAATTGAAATTTCACGATTTTTATAACTGCTGAATTTCGTGCGAAAACCTATTGAAGGGTATTTTTGACCAAATTGAAAATCGTTTTTTACCTGTTCAAGTGAAAGGTTGATTGGATAGATGGGCTGAAATGTAAAAGTGCGCAGCATGGCAGCCTAGTTTGCTGGTTTCCACTCGTTTGCTTCTGCTTGCTGTGATTGTCGACAGCTCCTGTAGCGTTGGAAGTGTTATCGCTTCGCTTTTGCCGTCTACTTGCTGCCGTCAGAACAACGCTGATTCAGCGTTTTCATCAATTCGTCGGGTGGATAGATGTGTCACACAACGAAAACATCGATGATAAAACGTACACTCATCGTTCTCGTGCTTTTAGCCGTGGAGAACAAGATTTGATGGTCATGTCAGGCTTATGGCATTTGGTGCAACTGCCTACCATACTTCTGCGATTACAAACCCAAGTGGTTTATGGCGGTCACAGTTTTCAAATGGGCACGTATATTTAATTTTCCATTATGAATTTATATTCGAAGGATAAGATTGCATAGCCGAGAACGCTAAGGAGCGTGAAAACCATCATCATTCCCTGGGTCAGAGCACTCCTACTCGAGTCCTCCCGTCTCCCCCCCCCCCCCCCCCCCCCCCCCCCCCACCCCCCCCCCCTCCTGACGTATGCTCAGCCACAAGCTGAATGTGGATAACTAGAGCTGGCCAACTTGTTTCATAGGATCCACTAATCCTTTCTTCTTCGTCTTGTCCCCTTCATCTCTCACACCCCTTTCGTAGTTCAGAGCTAAGCGCTCGCTTTTTGATAATATGAGGTTGGTAGATTCAAAAAAAAACCATTTAGATTTAAAATGGTTTCGTTTCCTGAGATCTAGTTCGAGACCGGAACAATGTAGGTAAAGCGTAGCAGTTTGAAAGAAGGTAGGCCACAATCTACTGAGGTGGGCGTATCCGTAGCTATTTTGGAACTACCCGATTGAATATTTTTGATCGACTTCTTGTAGCTTTTGCTAACTACGATTTTCTCCGAAATTGGATATCTCAGATAAATATGAGTTTTGTGACTAAGGGCGAAGTAAGCTCGGGGGGGGGGAGGGGGGGGGGGGGGGGGGGGGGGGGGGGGTGGGGGTAGCACCTATTATTTTGTTCGAGTTTCATTATTAGCCCGCTGTAGCAGCATTTGCATTATCTCAGTCAACCGACGCGGTAGACAAGATTGATTGTAACGACCATCACAACATGCTTCTGCGGAAAAAAACCTATATTTTAATTATACCGCTGAATTCTTCGTGAGAAATTCAAAAACCTGAATTGGTGTGAAATGCATATTTTAGCAGTGACGACTTTGAGTGTTTGCTGCCGTTTTATGCAAAGGCTTTTCAACTGATCACCTCGAATTTCTATTGACCAATGGTTGCAGTTGGGTGCATAGTTGACTTGGTCTTTTCGCATGATCACGTACACCTCGAATCATCTTTCTTTTTTTTTTTTTGTTTCAACGGCCTTTGTACGTACAGTTACAAGCAATTCGAATGTTTGCATTCGTTCGACCCTCGGTAGCCTGATCCATCCCACTGCGCGTCAGGCTGAATTGAGCTAAAAAAAAGAGCTTCTTTAATGTTTAGCCTGTGTATTAGGCAATCTTGTTTGTTCGTTCTTTCCATTGCTGTTCTCTAGCAGTTGAGCATTTTGGAAAGCTCCGTAAACTAGCACTTCTCAGAGCTGAAGGATGCCCTCAAGGAGCTTGCGAACTTTGTAGTGGATATGTGACTCATGCAGGGCACCTAATGATGGTACTCGAATAGTCGAATAGTAAACATTGTTTATTTATGAATCTCCAATTCGGAATTGTAGAATAGAGAACTTTTGTATTACTGCCAGCTGGAAAATTGCATTGCGATTTCACCCGCTGTCTGAGCAGCGATACGGTGCGCTGAGCGCTTCGCTTCAATCGTATGGGGGATTAACAGCTACGGCACGCTCGCCACTGTAACATTCAATCGATCCACCCGCGCATTGATGTTTTCTGCAGTCGACAGATCCCTGCAGCTATTTCCTTTGCTTCGCTATCGCTCGCTTACGTTGAACGTCCAGGATAAGTGGGGGGAGGTTGAGGAGAGAGGGCTTGTTCGAGAGTGAGACGCAGGTTACAGACGTCATCCATAGGTAGGAGGCCTCTACAATTCTTGCGGTTTCTCTTAGTAGTTTTTTTTTTGCGTGGTACGAAAAATGATGTTATATCTAGTGACTTTTGTTATTTTTTTACAAATACCGATTGTCTTGACATCAGCTTTCCTTTGCGATCTTCGAGATCGGTGATTTTACGGCCACCTTGGTCGTAGATGAGATAATGAGGTTAGTAGTAGGATTATTGTACGCTCATCGTTAATTCTTTTAATATTTATAAATCTCTGAAATTTGATTGGCTTCCGTTACTATCGTTAGTTGCTGAATCGTTCATACGCTTTCCTGCTTAGCATCCGAATGTCTTAAAATGTTATGCGTTTTTGTTTGCTTCATAATTGAAAAATTGTATCACATATTTTCGTGAAAGCAAGGAAATTCTCTTTTTTGTCCTGTTAGAACAGATATCTCGGAAGATTTTTTGTCCACCTGTTCGCACGTTTCAACTAATGTTCACTGTTTGTTATTGTTCTTGGAGCGTTGAAACGATCGAATTGGGCAAAATGGAAGGACTCCGGAAGCGTCCAGGTCGCTAATAGACTTATCGAATGAGAGCTCTCGAATGCTCAGATGACAGGAATATCATTTTTGAAGATGAAAATTGTGGTTCACTTTCCCTTTCTCCCCAAAATGGGCTATGACAAATATTTTCTATCTTATAGAATGGCATTTTCGTCACCATTTTGCCTAAAATCCCTCGCTAGAGAAATTTGATGGCGCTCTTAGCACATTTGGACGAAATAAATTTTGCAGGGTAGGTGTCTCGGATTCTTCAGAGCCACCTTCAAGGAACAGCTCTGCGCTCTTCGAATCGGTCATTTTCTCTTCAAATTTATCTGTTATCTGCAGTCCTTAAGTTCGAGTTTTCTACTAGCAAACGTTTCGGATAGCATGTGCTTGGCATTTCCTCTACAGAATGTAGTGATATTTATGAACGAGATATCGAGACTTTGCAGGAGGCAATTGCAAGAATTTGTGACTGCAGTTGTTAACATTATCAAATGCCAGAGGAGGGTAACCGGAAAAATTCCAGTTGATGCGATCAACGCCTGGAAAAAGGCGCGTGACGTTTGTCTCTAAGTTAGCGTGGATTCAGCTCGTTTACACCAGCCGCCTCCCAGAAACACCCGATTACGCCACATACTGCTTTCTCGAGTCCCGACATCTGTCTGAAAAAACTTCTTTGTTACACATCAACTTCAGTAATGAGTATCCTTAACGATTGAACATTATTCATCTTCCTGCGAGAGACGGCTTAATGTGTTGCATCAGAAGACGCGCTGACCATTTTGTTGCGGAGCATTATATATAATATATATATATATATATATATATATATAATGTTGACCATTGTTGTATCACTCATTGTTGTCTAGCTGCGCAAACAGCGTCTAACGGATACCCTTTTACTGCCACCTTCCAATTGTTGGAGTTTCAGAGTGCTTCTACAGTATTCATTATGACACTTGGATTATAAAGTGAAATGGATTGTCCCTTCTAACTTTCATTCTCAGAGTACTCTTCTAGTGTATTATTCATGTCGCTGCCATAGTCATTTTTCATTATAGCACAATAAAATGATCCTTACGAGACACGTACTTTGTTTTATCTTATTGTCCCGTCAGCACATCGAAGCAAGGAAATGTCACAAAAATTCGTATATGATGGGACTTCCACGTGTAGGCAGAGCCATCCAAAATAGGAGGCTGCGCCTAGAAACTCCGCTTAAGAGAGATGTTTTAACGTGCAAAAAAACGACGGCTGACGTGGTTGCAAATTGCTGTAGTTGGTTCCTCAAACCATCAACTGCAATAAAAGTTGAGTTGGAGAGGATACAACAAACGAATAGGTAAAATTCGGTTTTGAGTTTGAGAGGATACAATAGACGAAGAGATAAAATTCGGTTATGTTCGAGAAACAGGTCACGGAGGTGGTCAGTATAAGTACAATACTTTTTTCACAGCATGTCATATAACAGCAGAACGCAATGTTCTTTAAAAACTGCTCACTGCTATTCAACATGGGTTGATCGTAGGAGAACCGAGGCCTGCTAGTCAAGCTTCCGTTCCCTTCTAGTGCCTGTTCAGGGTCTAGTTGCGGCTAATCCTGAAAATCCCGGAATCTGCGGCCATACCTCGCTCCTTTTTGTTTTTGTACAGACGAAAGGTCATGGGCTGGTTCGAAAGAATGTGAAGAGGTGAGACAAATAGCAGAGGAGATGGGCTGTTTATGTGCTGAGCAATGTCTCTCAAAGTCAGTGGAGCTGCATGCCTTGGAGGAATGAGCAGCAGATCAGCTAAGTGCCTCAGAGATATGAAACTGTTAAACGAGTGCGTCGCAGGCGTGCGTATCGAGAGAGTTGATTTGTTTGGCAGTGCTGTGCGGTTGTGAACTCATCGAATTACGCTCGTGCTATCCTCAAAGAATTCTTTAAATGTGCAAAGTTTGTTTTGTGCTATGATATTGTAATTTTCTTGCTTGTGCCGTTTCCAAATTTTGCGTGTGCCCCGAACTTGAATTGTTTAAATATTTCAGCGCATCGAACCTGAAGTAAACTTGCAGAATACTTTGTGATTTCAAGTATTAAGGGGCAGAAGAAGGGTGCACGGTTTCTTTGAAAGCAGCAAGACGGCGGCTAAAGGGTAAGCGGGAGAATGGGTAAGATTGCGGACCGTGGTCTTGTTTCGTTGATCTGTAGGTAATGAGCTTTTTTGACCTGGAGATAACTCTCCGATGTTCAAGTCGACATATCTGCAAGCGGATTAATAATTCTCCACATTTATTCCAGACGCAGTGCACTTCCATCTCAAGCTTCATTACAACGTATACTGATACATCTAAGCAAGAGTAATTCCTACTGAAGTGAAGTTAATTAAGTGATGGAATTTTGTTTTCTAATTCAGCTTCTTGCACTTCTTTTCAAGGGTTCATTTGTTATCTCTTTTGATTGGAGATCCAAACTTTGGAGGTACGGCATTGCAGGATTTTGTTCCTGAGTATCGTACATGATAGTGGTGGTGGAGTGATGAGATATAATAGTGATTTAAAATCGATTGAAACCAACTGGTCGGCATATATGGTTGTTTCGATGCACATCGTGTGGGGCGAGTATTTGAGCGCTAATGACAACGCTGAGAGAGCACCGCAAACAGATGCACGCAAGTTGGGAATCAAAACAACGCAACTACTTTTAGTAGCTACGCAAGTTCGCACTTATCGAATTTGTGCCCTTTCTGGCTGTTCTTCATCTCCTCCATCTACTTGTTCACCTTCATAGTTTACTCCATCGCCATGTTTGGCGGCACACTACGCCTCTGATTGGCGCTTTCTAACAAGTTTTATGTTTTGTTACATTGAAATGTGTCGGCCAATTTTTGCACTTGTATATATCCATACGTAACATCATCGCTAGGAAATGTAAGGATGTGAAATTTTGCAAGGATGTTTCGCGCGATCGTTTTGTAATTGTCGTTGTGTGAAGTCGAGCACTGGATAAGTATGAGAACGTTTAATGTTTGTTAAATGAAACAGAGGCGCTAGAATTTGTTAGAGATGCTTGGAAATTAACTCTTTCCTCGTATGAAAGGCCCAATTCGGTGAAAGGTTACTTCGACTGCTTTTTAGCAATCAAGCGAAGAGAATGTAATGGTTCGCCTGTGGCCCGGCTAAGCCTAGAAGGATGAGGCTGATGTGCTTTGTCTAAAATTAAACAGGGACTAGCATGATTTTTGCAAAACTAGTGAACTCAAAGTGATTGAAAAAGTAGTACTGCCGCTCGACACCTTAAAGAGTGTTACGACTTGCGATGAAATATTGTACTTTCGTCAGAATGTGCGTTGAGCGCTCAGTTATGTGGCGTCGTGTCTGAGGTGTACTGTTTTCAGTGAGGAGTCGAGTTGAGCAACGACTTTCAAGGCTGCCGAGATGGCGCAGGCAGAGGTTGTCACAGTGCGTATGTCTCGAGGCAACCTGGAAACACCTTGGGGATTCGATATTGTACCACCACTTACAATCTGCAACGTAAGTGCATCGATGAGTTTCATTTCGAAATCGAATTCCTTATTCTAAATCTTTCGTTTTGTTGTCACATTTTACGAAGCGTTTCGCAGACAAAATATTCTTCTGTGGAAATAGCGCACACATTTTTGTTGATGTAAATACATTTTCGTTATGACAAGATTTTATAAGCAACAGTTGACGCCTCATCAGAGTTCGTCACAGCACGCGAAAAGTGGAAACCGTACTGAAGTACCATGCAACTTCTAATGCACTCGCAAATCCTCCCAAAACTCCTAATATTTTCACTTATGGTTATATTAGTGTGGCAGCTACTTTGTTCCCAAAATTTGCTGATTGCTTGAGCAGTTCATTCGTAAATTGGTATCTTTTGTCCCGTCCGCCCCCTCAATTTCAGAATGCTCTGCACGTTACTGTTTCTAAGCTAAATTTATATATCGCTACTTTTCACCCCGAACTTCTGAGGGTCTCTCTTTTATCGCAATTCGTAGCGATAAAACAAGATCTGAAGGTATCAAGCTGTCCGAGAATACGTTTGACATTGCAGAATTGAAATTGCCGTTGCGAGCGTGTCCTGCAGGCATAGCGGCAAAAATTTACTGTTCCCAAATGAGTTTCCGGTAAAATTTCTACTGTTTTAATGCGATTATTGGAACCATTTCTCTCCTTCTTTTTACTGTATGGTGATACATCTATCATTGAAACTCTCGGAGTTTACAGCCACTCGTCGTCTCCGTTCCCATCCTCCAGGTTGAAACGGACAAATTTTTAGGACAGCTTCGAATTGGAAATATTGCTTCTAAGGTTTCGTTACGATATAAAAAAGTGCAGGTAAGTAATGAAGACAAGATTTTGTTAAGATCAGGAATAAAAGTATAGGCATTGGAATTTCGGTGTGTGAGTTGTCAGTGTGCCAACTAGTGCTTCTTTAGATGAGTTTAATTTGTGATCGATGTAACTATCTGATTCGATCCAGAATCTCTGCTATGGGCGACAAATTGTTTTTGCAGATTCATTTTTACCTGTTATAGCAATGTTGTTGCTTTGAGCAGAAGAATGCTTAAACCATTAGTGTTTTGCAAGTGAATGGTAAAACATTTCATCGTCACCAATGCACTTTCTTTTCGGATAAGCTGGAATCGTTTTTGAGGGGCATCATTGACAAGATAGCATATTTAAATCTCTTATCGAAATATATCCAGTACAAAGTTTAGGAGCGTCTAATGAAATAACGCTACAGTGGTTGAAGGATATTCAAAAAGACTTTTAAATTCTACTGATTCAATTCGAAATTCAAGTCACCAGTACTATAGAGTCGATGAATTGTTTGAACGTTTTAAGTGTTTGTTTAAATGAGACTGCTTTGATGATACGCAAAGTTTTGTTGAACTCATTGTATAATGCGATGAAATTCATTCATTAAGAACTGTTTATCTTTTTTTCTAATAACCTGCCTGTAGTGTGTTGCCTATTGTCGATCCATTTATTTCTCTTGTTTTGAAGAAAGTATCCACTTTAAATCTGATTTGGTGTCGACTGCTTGCTTCGATAGCAATTACGTAGGGAGGTGATGTGAGGCGCAACTGGCCTCTTGTCTTTTACTATAAACCGGAAATTATTTAGAAAGAGGTTATTGCCTTAACCAATTGCTTGTTTGATGCGCTTGCAGCTGCTCAGTTTCTGAGTCATTTCCGCATTGATTCACATGATTTGTCTTTCACCGTTGAAACGACCACCATCGCATGACGACACCTACATCCAGTTGATTTAGGCTGCGATTGTTTTGCATATTTAAGTGAGCTGTTTTTGTAGAACGAATGTCATTGTAGCTTTGATCTTCTTGTTCCCCTCTCTAATCTTCTCTAGTCCTTTCCAAGCCTTCTGTTGTTCACTAACGTCGAACAATTGAGAATATATTCACTCGAATTGCTAGTGGTCTTAACGACAAGTGGCATATTAAAAGATGCCTTCGATGTCTATCGGAAATCATCGGCATAAATCCATGTTGATTAAGGAAAGGAAGAGGTTTAAGGATTAAACAAAGTGGAGAATTTGCACTCATAATAGCACTGAGTTCAAATTAAAGAGGTCTCACAACATGAAAGTCGGCAGAAAACGTCGATGTAACGCACTGAATCCGAGTGTTTATTGATGATGAGCACAAAATGTGATGTAATTGCTGCCTTCTTAGAGGTGCGTTATGTTTCTTTTGTCTGCCACGCGGGAACCACATTTGCAGCTGTGTGGTCGTGTGATTGGATGGCTAGGAGGCGGCTCGCTTTACACCATCAGCTATAGCAGCACAAAAGCATCGCATCGTTGCTCACATTCGCTCTGCCCACGCACACCACAAAACGCTCGTAATTGCAGTGCAGTTATTTTTGCAAAAGCCCTCTACTATTTCAGCCTTGCTCAGCAATGCTCATTTTTTATGATACCGAATAGAGGGAAACATTTGAAGAAATATAGGGAATATTCCTATTTGGATGAGCAACAAAGGACACATACAGAAATTGTGCATCACTGTATGAATTGATTTTATTTTTGCACTTGCCATCGGCAGACGTTATCTTTGAGGCTATATGCCGACACTGTGTGGAATAGTAATAATCCAAAGAGCCGTCTTACAGCTCATCAATAACGGGGACATGCAGGAACTCGAGAAAATGGAATGGTGCGCACAAAAGAAACAATGAATACATAGCTAGCCGAAAAAAAATCATCGAATTATTTGTATTGAAGTGTAGCGGCCGAACATTTCCTAAAATGTAGCTGTGTGCAGATTTATGAAGTGAGATGAGCCTCTTTTCTTGGAAGATAGATTTGATGCACCAGATATCCGTATAATGTTTTCAGGTTAAAGTACACTTGGGAATTTTATGCAAAATTGAGTGCTAGGAGTGATGCGTAAATGTGTTCAACGTTCATATCTAGAGCTGTAGAATTGTATCCTAAAAGTCACGGTAGAGACGCATCATTGCCAGTCGGATTACGATGACGGAGATGGCAAAGAAGAGATGAAATTCTCTTCGTTTGCACACTACGAGCGCAATTATTTTTGCATTAGTGCGCGTTTAGATAGATTTAATAGCGTTTAACTCGACTTTTGACTGGCTAAAAGAAACGAACCACCATGCTCGTTGTTTGAATATCGGTCTAAATTGGTTGGCGTATTGAAGTGTCTGCAAAGTGTGCGATTGGAAACTGCTTTGTCTGGCTTCAGTTGTGGTATCGTTGCGAGTATTTCGTCTGATGCAATCTCTGAAAAATTTACTGCTATGGAGTACACCTTGACCTCATTTCATAACTCGATGACCTTCACGTTTTGACACTTTCCCTTTCCATTCTCAGTTTTTCGTGCACTTTCTTTGTGTAAAACTGTTCGCTGTCATCAGCACTTAATCGAACTCAGCCACCACCACTCATTTCTCGCTTTTGTATGATTTTGGCACTACATGATCACAACAAAAGTTTCTTAAAATAATTGCGTTGTTGAATGTCCCGTTCTCATCACTTTCCTTGCGGGTAGCTTTGTTTATCTCGCTTATAAAAGGTGGCGGGCATTGGACAAATATCATGTGATAAAAAAGATACTGCTATGTTCAGCAACATAGGGATACTGAAAGCATTGTTTGGTGTTTGGCATTTCTTTATAGCAGTTATTTCATTTCGTTCACATTGACCGATTAATTTTCGCAGATAATTTTGGACTAGTTGGAGCGGTAAAAAATACGTATAACTGAGAATAAATAGAAGAGAAGGTTTATGAGAAGCGAAGGAATTGCAAAGAACCAAGCAAGAAGAAATACAGGAACAATTGAAACCAATAAAGCATAATGCAATCGCCGTTATCTTGTTCTTTCTCTTGAGAGGTCGGCTTTGGAATGTGCAAGTTCTCTTACAAATACTGTTTTTGCGTTCTGATCGTCGTACGTTATATGAATACCAGCAGAATGGCCACAGGTCATGATCATATTGTAGTCATCAATTGAGGCGTGTGGTACAGTGTTCGTTGCTCTGAACACGCAGTTTACCCGAGTAACGAATACCAATAATAGTAGTAGTCGGACTTACCGACGTGACAAATCAAAGTGTTTCAGGCACGGCTCCACGCTTCATAAGACTGGGATACTGAATGGGGATTTGGTGGAGGAACAAGGCGTTGCGAAGAAGTGAGGCTTGCTTTTGAAGGGGAAGGATGATTTGTAGAGGTGAATAAGGGACAGAGAGAGTATTCGACCATAGAAAATGGAGAATGGGATGGAGATGCGGTATTCAGTTCCCAGTTTCTGCAAGGAGTAGCACATCCACCATGTTACCAGCAGTGCGTATATTTGTGAAGTGAATACCACAGTTGCCAAACAGAGAGGTTTATATAATCCAGGGCTTGTCTTCATCTTGGATGCAGAATTTTCAGCTTCGTTGTTGCAAGAGAGAGCCTTTCCGGGCTGTCAGATCGAAAAGGCCTCAAAATTTGTCGGAAACGTCTGTTTCGAGGATAGGCTTGATTTCTATTTTTGTTTTATGGACACCAGAATGGAAAATTTTCCACTAACGGTTTTCCTAATATATATTAGTGCTTCTGCAGCCAAAAAAAAAAAAACAGGAGAAATGTTAGCGCACCTAATATATTATGACTCTCATAAGAAGATCCTTTTTTGGACACGCCTCTAATTCACATGGATCTCTTTTTGCAATTATTTTGATAGGATGGTAAAATTTTGGATGTGTTATGAATGTTATATGTTGCGAAAAAATTGGCTGTCTTTTATGAGATATATACAAAGTGAAGAAAGTAATTCTACGGTTATTTAATGCAATTCATTTAAGCACATTAAGAGACTATATTTAGTGAAATCTTACCTTGTATAAAAATAGGACATTTCTCTAATGAGCAGTTGTTCCCAGGAAATCATCGCCACTTAGAGAGAATACGCTTCATGTGAACAGCAAAAGACTATAAAGCAAAACACCTCGCATAGTGCCACTGATGTTTTACTTCCTATCTCCTTTTATCGGCGTCGTTTAGGGCTGCACACTTCAAAAAATAATATTGTTGAAGGTATGAAGAATGCGACCAGGTTATCAGCTTTTGTGTTTCGTTACACAATGATGCGTTTGTGCATTATGCGGGTGTTTTTGTATGCAAAGCGTTGACCGTTAGCTTCTCAATAGAGCTGACATTGTAGGTTGTTGGCGGCTCTCTTGCGGATCGCGCTGGTCTGCTTAGTGGCGACACTTTGGTAGAGCTCGAAGGGCACGAAAATCTAGATCTCACCTTGGCACGCCAGCTGTTGTCGAAGGCGCAACACAAAGTCGAATTAGTTGTGCACAGGTTTGTCATAGTTTTCTGCTTATGATAAGCAATAATAAAGATAGTGCTCTGTGCAGGTAGTAGTGGAAAGATGTGTCCCCTGCAGACTGAGAAGGGGAGTGGATAAATAGAGTCTTTGCTGTCCTCAGCAGACTTGAGCAATTGCAGGTATTCTCTAAGCAAAAAGAGAGGGATCGGGAGGGAGAGGGGGGGGGGGGGGGGGGGGGGG
>QEWY01003545.1:432769-496460 GCA_006503575.1 Baylisascaris schroederi
GGGGGGGGGGGGGGGAGGGTGAGCGCTCGTTGCCTCAGCGATGAAAAAATGTACCACAGACGCTTCTAGGGACCCAAGAGCGCCACCTTTGTGGCCGTTGACCATTGAAACAAACCGTCAAATTCAGCTGTTTTCAGTTTCACCACTATCACTTTATACGTGGTTGCATAGATATGAGCAACCTCAGCAGATCCTGTTTCAAGTAGCCCGCTCTTGCCGTTTCATCTTTTTGTTGAGTATAGCCATGTGTGACTCTATGATGGGTTATTGCGTTCTGTTTGGGCGGACATTCCACAGTCGCTGTTCGTACGCTTTAAAGAGAAAGGCGCAGGTGAGGAGTAGTTACTGGTAAAAAGATGTGGATTGTGGAGTAGTTGTCGGGCAAATCGTTAAGTGCGGTGGTCATGACGAGTGTAGATATGAACGGTTCGAGTAGAAACATGCAAACGCATATCGCCGTCAATGAAGTGCTGAGGAATTTTCATAAAAATGTGCACGTTCTATTCGGCGATAGTGCGGCCTCGATTCTGAGCCGTACGGCACTCGTCAGTGTCACTTATTCGAGATCATTGCATCGCTTCAAATGGTTCAACTTACGCGCGCCCCTAAACCCTGGTAACAATTTCCACCTCATAATATAAGGAAAATTGAGGAAGCGTACTTGAACACTTCTGTTTTACAGCTTTAAAAAGAAGCCATAGCTTGCTTATTAAGTCCTCCAAAACAAAAACGAAACTTTTTTTAAACTTTACGAGCCGTAGTTGCGTTCATCTCGTCCAACATTCAGAAAGGTCGTCTATTCTTGGAATTGAAAGATCGGTTCACCATTGCTGTGCATTCATTCATTAGAAAGGAAATTTCAAAACTGATGATCTTTAAAGTGTTGCAAATTTATTTCCTGTTGAAATTTTGAATTCAGTTGCTTTATACCTTAATGGTACTTAAAAATCGCTGGAAATATGATACATTTCGATGTACATTGCATTCCTCAGAAATTTCTTTGCCACTTTCTTTTTTTATTAAATTTTCTCATTTTTATTTTAATATTTTATCCCCAACTAATGTTATATACTGTTCAACTTGTGTGGCGTGTTTCTAGCTCGCAATGCGCAATGCGTTTCGATGAGATGATGAAAGTGCTGACCTCACGCTGTATATTCTAACCAGAGGGTGAAATGGCGAGGTTGGTTGTAGGACTTCATGCACCGTCAGGCCAAGTTCAGTGCCGGACTTTGCAACAGGAATTTCCAAGCAGGGGGGTGGATGATGGAACGAATGGTTTTGAGCGCCTTTGAACTGTTTGACTGCATTGTTAGTCGCTGTTCCGTTCGTCTCTCACAGTGTTCGGATCGGTGCCATAGGTGCCAAATTGCTTTTGCAGAAGGGAGCAGAGGAGGAAGGGAATGGACCATTAAGCTGTGTGAAAATGCTTTGAAAGTTTTGATCAGGGGAAGAAGGGAGGGTAGGGGGAGACATCGATGTGTTTACCACTCAAAAATGTCTCTGGATATCATTTTTCGTGTGGTTTTTGCTGTCTGGAAAGAATGTTGATCTCTTTTCTGTATCACACTTTCGAGCACGTTCGTTTCGAACGGAGTTCACTATCATCGATCTGCGGAAGTTTCTGTATAAAAGAGCATAATGATATGAGAGTACGCGAGGCTCATTTATATTTACGGACATCTCAACAATTTCCCTGTAGTATGAGACTGCAACGATGCTATCGAAATTATTGTTGTTGTGTCGATGCGATGGTTTTGCACGGGTTCACATAATTAGCGTCACATATCATGGGGAAGGGGAGAGGGGGGGGGGGGGGGGGGGGGGGGAGGGGGGGGGGGGGGGGGGGGGGGGGGGGTGGGGGTTCGCTTAAAGCCATTCGCCGATAGACTCCTCAGCGAGTGAATTATGTCAGACAGTGACCACATTTTGCTAGTCATCTGATTTGGTGCTGATTGCGTTCGTTGTGAGCGTCGATGTGCTTTTTTGTTTCCTCATCTATTCGTCATATCTACGAGCAAGTGCTTATTCAAGTGACGTTGATCAACGCTTTTGCATGCTGTTTTTTGTGCCGTCTAATATCTTCGTTCAGGTCTTATTTTTCTAAACTCTGGTGCTGCAAATGCTCTCAACATGTCATATTTTTTTCATCATATTAGTCTTTGCGAAAAAGCGAAATTTTTTCATGCCAGCAAGCTGGCTAGACAAACTACTATACGTATTTTTGAAATTATTTATTTGCAAAATAATCTTTTCACAGTGCACACGCTTTTCTTTTGAGGACCGGTAGCGAAGTGCACCGAATATGGAAGCCGTCTATAACGGAGAATACCGAGTATAATCGATTCCAACATTCCGTTCACAACGTTGGCCACCAAGACGCAATAAATGCAAATCGCATGGGCAGTGTTCCCTCGAACACCCCCACCAATGTTCCTCTGAAGGTCTCGTTGGAGCATCACAATCAGGTAGTGCTAATATTTGCCTTGCTTTGTTCAGTGCCACTAAAAGATAAAAGAGCTCATCAGTCTTGGATGATTTTGGTCAGGCTAGAGCGGTTAGTGAACCTTCCAGCAAACCACAGTTGGAACGGCCAGATGTTGGTAAGCTTGAATCCATCAACTATACTTAATATATATACACGCATATGTGCTTATACATACATCTACATGCATCTCTTATAAATTTTTACTTTTCACTCTTTTTATTTCGTCCTTCATAGATCATTTCTTCAAAAATTAATCATGGGCAATTAATTATGTGCTGCTGTTATTTGAGTTGGGCAAGCTTTTGTCAGTAGCTGCTACAGATATATATATATAATATATATATGAATAGAATCTTCATCTGAACTTTTGTGCTGACAGCACACGAGTAGCTCAAGGCACTGAGGACTGGTTGTACTCTATTTGTAGTACCTTTTTGTCGTTTTGTCATTTGAATATCCAGTTGATGTAAGAATGATTTTTTGACCTCATTCAGGATTCCAAATTTTCATTTCCATTTGCTGAAGGATTTGCTAAAAAAAAGTTTCATAGTTGATCGCATATTAACCCATCATTTTTCACTTTTTTTTTTTTCACAAACACTGTTTGCTTTAAAACCTGTTGTTAAATTAAGATCAAGGAACCTTTATTGTGGGGGTTTTGTTTTCGAGAATTGTGGAATGGTAAAGAAGCAGGATTTAAGGAGTCGGTGAATATCCCTGGCTTTAACGTGACAGCACAACCATACGGTGCTCACCAAGAGGTGAAACATCTTCAGTACAATTCACCAATGCCACTCTACTCCCCACAATCGGCCGCTGAACAATATCTTCAACAAACTGGCGGCCTCTTCGGTACAGAGTAAGTTACTGAGGAATGTGCTATAAAAAAAGACAGTGGCACGTTGTACAGCATGTGCTTGACTAAATACTGTTCTCTTATTTGCGAAAGTGCCACCCACGGTGCATTCCACAAGCAACACTTCACGCACTCCACGAACGTCACATATCCCAGTTGCTTCGATTTCGAAGAACACTTATGAGATGCCGTCAGATGACTGATCCGTATGAATATAGTTGGTGCGATAAGGGCCATTACATGTTATCAGTAGTGGCATGTTGTATGTTACAGTGGCTACAAATGAACTCTAGTGCTGGTGACCGACGCAGAAAAGAAATCCCCAAAAGGTGGTTGGGCGCTGAGAAATGGAGAAGGTGACACTAGTACTGAAGACGATACTAGGTTTCCTGTTATGGAAAAATTTTTAATCTATCTATTTTATGCTGATAAACTCTCTGTGTTCTTCGTTCAGGGTTCTGGCTAATATCAGAACATTTCTATTTCTTTGTTTGCTTTTAGTACGCACCACTACTTTTTGCTAACATATCGATGAGCGATATTCTTGTGATAGAGGACAACATCATCGTTCTTCCTTTTTCTTTTATAAAGTATTCATTGCGGAATATTTTCAATGCTTTCTAGCCATTTCAATAGCTAGTTCGAAAAAAACGGAAAGAGAATAAGGTGCAAAAACGTATGCATCTTTTTGCGGCTTAGTAGTTCAGAATAATCTGTATTAATTTACAACGCAGTAGTTTAGCAAATAGGGATTTGCAAATGCTATGGAAGGTCGAAGCCCGACTCTTCACTACCTTCTTGTTTTTATTTTCGACTTCAGTTTAAAATTGCCGGTCGTCCATAGAATTTCTTCCTTTTCAAGTGATTCCTCAATGCTGAAATAACCTTCGCACTTATGAAATGGTCATAATTTATAATCTTCAAGGATTTAGATTCTTTTATTCTTTTTATGCATTGTTTATTTCGACGGCGACTTAAATCTATTTTCGAACTTGAAAATAGACTGTTTGGATAATTTATGAAAATAGAAGTTACACAAGTTTTTATTTAACAGTGTTGGCAACAAAATTCTCAGTTTTTTCGATAAGAGTTAGCTGTAGCTGAAGGGAGAAACGTGAAACCGACAGTCGCAGATTTCCCTTTCAACTTTTGATTTAAAGTTGTCCTCCTTTTTATTAAATCGTTCATATTCTGAAATGCTAATTTCATCACGTGTTGAGTGCATTTATTGGGAACATCTTACAACGGCTCACACCGGTCGACCTATCGTCGATTAATGATAGAGCGCATATTTTGAGAACTATGAACCATCGATATGGGAAATGCAGAGAACCCATTGTTGAAGGGAGGCAAGTTGATGCGACCACAAGATAAGGGGGCAACTTCAATTTATTGTTGCGAGTGTGCGTTCGCGGTGACCGAATTCATAATTTTCGGTTGGCGTTCATATCACGCTGAGCTGTGTACCCATTATCATTTGCGCAAGCACTGAATCCCAGCCGCATTTCATTATTAAGACACGTATACGACTGATTGTTGCCGAATGTTGTACGACATTCAGCGTTTGCATTCTGCAGTGTATCGTGGTTGCCGTCGCCGACAAACTAAATGTTGTTTGGATTGACCGTTAGGCACCGATTCCATTTTATAATGCAATGGAGCATGCACGAATGCTAGTTATATTGGAAAGCGGGCTTAGCACTGTCAAAGTATTTTATGCATCAACTTTTATAGTCCAGAAAAGGATTTTCACGACCTATATTCTCGATGGAAGACATAGAGTGAGATCCACTTTTTCGTGTTCCATGAGATAGTCAAACGGCGAGTGCTCCTTGATCCCGTTATGGCTGCCGTAAAGATTTCCGAGTCATTGAGAGCTTTTTAGATATGAGGATATTGAAAATCATGCATTGAGAGGACCAAATCCTGTATAGGCGACTTTTGAACCACTACGGGGTCGGGCGCTGAGAGGTGCTCAGACCTCCAATTTTTGCTGGTCGAAATATTCAAATACCAGGAGTGCATGGGATTGTCGTTGTGCCCTGTAGAGCGCTATTCAAATCGTTTTTAGTGAGCGTTATCATCGGACAGAGGTTTGTCGATTTATTCTTTTGAAGTTGATTTTCCTCAATGAGGTTGAGAAATTTCACTTTAAAGATCTTAAAGCAAAAAAGTCGAGTTTTTGTTAGAAAAAATCTAGAGTGGCCCTGTATAGGAATGTTGCAACTGCGAATTCACTGTAATTTCCTCACAAAAAACAACACTTACGGCATTGTTTAAAAAAAACCTTTCATTTTTTCCATTACAGCATTTGGCTGTCATCTTCCCAAATCATCCACATTGTTAACTGAATTCGTTATCCACATTTTTGTCTTTTTTTTTCTGCATTATATTGTGAGCTATTCACTGGCACACCTTATGAAGAGGATACCATTATTATTTTCTGTTTCAAACCTCTATTGAGATTTGAAGAGAGATCTTTTGAAGGTTTTTTTTTTCAAGACTTCAGGAAAAAAGGACAGCTTCATCTTGATGGCATTAGGGCATGCCTGCTATTGATTAGCGGCTTCATCGACGGCTGTTTTCGGTTGTTTAGTGAAGTTTCGCAACAATGTTTCAATGCGAATTTCAAAAGACTGCAGTGCAGTTGCAGAGCGCTAACAATTATTTGGAAACCGAGTCTAGGTAGGTGTGAATTTCGAGCGACACGGGTCTGGAAACATCGAGTCGTAAGTGAGGTGCAGTTTTATTTAAGCAGTTTGCAGCAATTGCTGCTCCAGATTGCTAGCAATCATCGACCGTCATGTACGCCTAAGATGCTGCGTTGGAATGCTAGCTATATCCTTCTGCGCAAGCAGCACATTTTGTTCGCATGCTGAAATGGGTGGTTCACAAAACTTGAGGTTTAGATGAGACAAAACGTTTGCTTCAGCAGAACGTCATGCTTTGAAGTAAATGGTCAGCTTGCCATATAGCGTCAGATAATACTTCTGGGAGCCACAAATTTCCCATCATTTGAGGATGAGGACGCTTCTGGGAATGGAAGTCTTTTAATTCCGTAAAGACAGTATCATTGAATGATATACCGAGTCACTAAGAGAGCTTCAGATAGGAAAGAAAGGAAAAAGAATTTGTGAAAGAATAGGTTTTATGCGCGAGTGAGACATTTCCTACCTGAAGTTTAGCTAGGAGGCGGTCATTCAACATTTTGAAATATTTCAAAACTTTTTACCCTTTTAAGGGACTAATTTCCATCAAAGTAAATTTCTTACTGGTGCTGCAATGCACTCAGTTAAAAGATAATTTTCAGAAAGCCTCAAAACAGGCTTTTTCCACGAGGCATGAATTTTGAACGTTGTCATTGACGGGTTCATTTTCTAATGTGAAGAATCGATAAGCGAGCATAGTCGGAGCTTCGTTTAGAAGGGATGCGTGTGCTCGTAAAAGGCGTTTGTCGATTCAGGATCTGAATATTTAGTAGTAGTCAACACCCATTGTTTGGAACATATCGATCTACATAAATGCACAACTTTTAAATGAACGTTGCGGGCAGATTGTGCACCTTTTTGGGTGGCCTAAGTGGAAGGAGGTTGGGGATTTTGTATATGATGATATGCCACACTCGAAGAGAAGTGAGGAGTTATTTGGCCACTCACTAATTGTTTAAATAGTCTCTTGCGCGTTATATTTCGCCGCTTGTTGGCTTTCGACGTCACTACCACTTAGCGCTTCTGTCGCATGTAAGCGGCAGCTGGAGCTCGAGAAAAGAATATGCTAAGCTCGATACGTTGAACGCCAGCTTAAGCACTAACGTTCCTTTGCATTGTCCTGTGAGCGGCGCAGAGGAAGAGCGCATTCTGCTTTCCAGGTAGGCGCACTCTCGGCGCTTTTATGTATTGAAGATTGTCACCCAATTTTTGTTGTCGTGTCGTTATCGTCGGAAAGTGTTTTCCAAAAGTACTGCATTTCCTTTTCCAATTAGTAGCATTTGCAGCAACACATTTTTTCGCTTGAGGGTTATTGTCATTGCTTCAGATTCCTGATTTAAATTTACACACGCTCCTCGATTTAAGTTCATTATTTCACTTTTTCGTATCCACAAGATTCTATCCATCCTGACACGTTCGTTCTCTATCTTTGAGTCAACATGGCTTGTTGCTGTTTTTGACCATTCTTTTGTTTTTTAATTGACATTGTTCTGTAATATGGTCTATTAAATATCGTTTATGCAATAATTCATAGAATTTCCCTTAACCGTTACATTTAGGCTGTGTTAATTTTAACGTGTGAAAGTCAGATGTGTTCACAATTAGCTTAACTTCGAGTCGCCACTTGATGAGAATCTCATCATGTTAAAGCTAATCTCGTCATATTAAAGCTAATTCTGTAAATGCGTAGTTAGTCGTAAGATAGGTAGGAAAGTGAGGGCCGAGTGTCCAACATTGATGTTTCGTTTTTAAGGCGGTGTTTATTGGGACTGTATTGCTGTTTCTAGCATTGTATATAGGTAATTGACTTTTAAACTACAATCGTATTTTATAGCCCGAATCTTACGAAAATGAAGGAGACGCCTTCTTATCTCCGCTCGGAAACGCTTCGCTTGATCCAGGAAAGTGAGCAGGCAAAGGACGAGTCATCACGCATACGATCGGTGCAAGCACCTTCCACTAGGGACGGTAATTTTTTCCGTGTTTCTTCACTTTTTGATTTTTCATTAGCGCTACAACGCCAAATTTTTCAGCAACTCGACGGTGCATTCGTATTTCAGTTGTTCTTTTATTGGAATGAGGGACATTGGAAATCAAGGAGGTACAAATATTCTTGTATTAGTGGAAGCTAGCGAGGACGAGCATTCAGGCGAATGGTTTCAGTCGAAAAAAACGATACCCTACTTAATTTACCTTATGTTTTGAGAGTCAGGAAGGGAAGTGCGTTTATTCTTTGTGATTTGAGGCTCACTTTTTGCTAGCGATTTTTTGGAAGATTTTAAATTTTTTAATGTGCAGTGTGCTTGATCACGTCTTTAATGGGCGTCGGGTGCTTTTGAGACTAAGCTGTTTTTTTAATGATTATATCAGCATAGCTTTTTTGCAAACAGAATCCTTCCTTATGATATATATTTCGCGAGCATTCGAGAGCTTCAATGCAACGATTTAGGTGATGCTCGCCCGGCGACGCAGAAGGCATCCACGCTTCCACAGTGCTTCTTGTGTGGTCGCAATATTCTGTGAGTTTTTTTTTGCCTTATTGTATTCTTTCAATTCAAAGTTTCAACTCTAGATTTCTCCAAGCGCCAAATAAAGCTTTTTGCAAATGCCGTCGTACGTAAAAAACGATTGGTTGGCGAAGTTGTTTCGGCAGTTCTACACCATTCTTATAAAATCTTGTGTTTATGCAACAGAAAAAATTTCGCGTTTTTTTGTTGTTTCACTGGTGGAAATTCGGTACAGGTCGAGAGGAAATGTAAATATGCCCCACATTCTCATTTAAGAAAGCCACCCTGGTCAAAAAGGTATTGTTGATTGGAATATGCAAGTGCCATGATTTTATTTCACTTCACCCTTCTTTTTGAAAATGGAATCATTCTCAAGAATCTCCATCTATCGAGATTTGAATGGGATAGAAAGGATTGGTTGAATAAACGTTCTCCTTATCGATATTTGCAAAGGTAAGAGGAACTTCCATTACTGCATCGTTCTTACGCGTCAGTAATGTGGATCAACCGACTACCTAACAGCACAAGTTACAACGGTTCCAAATTTCTGGTAGAATGGGGTGTTTGAGATGGTCCAGTGCCATTTCTTAAGAGTTCTCTAGAATGCTTAAAAAGTTGCACCTTTATGAACCTCTGAGAAAGTAAAGTACACAGACCCGCCGATATTTGCACCATTTCCAATGCAGAAATGCGAAGTGGGCTGACAAGCATGAAAGTTTTTTGTTGCTTCACCCACACATCATGAAAGTGCTCATGGTGCAGGTGTCATAGACGGAATTGCTGCACTGCGAAATAGGATCGGTTCAACGGTGGCGTGGGAGAACTGTTAGAGTTTCAGAAACATTTTTCTTTCTATCTTTAGGGTTCAGAAACATTCTTTTTATCTTTATGTTCGAGATATCTAAATGGCAACTTATGATTGCCATCTGGACACCGTTGGCATTAAGCTCGAGGCCCCTCAGGCCTCTACTGACGAAGTTGGCAACATTCTCAGCTTTAGACCGTTATGCTAACACTGGCAAAAAGTCAGAAATTCTGTTTTTTAAACGCTCACTTTTGTTCTTTTATCTCCAGAAACACGCTGTGGTGAAGTTTGGTGGAAATGTATAAATTTCTGGGCTTTTGCAGTTACCTTCCCTACTATTGCGTCCCTTCAAGTATCGTATGTCTAAGACAAAGGAAGCTGATTTTGAAACTCGAGACTTCAATTGGAGGAATGATTAAGAGCTCATGCAGCAAGATCATGAACTATGAGACAGATTCTGGAATGAGAGTTCGAAAGGGACTTATGCGTCTGCTACTCTTGCAATACGGTCTGAAAGTTCACAGTGGTGCATATTTCGCTAGACTGATTTGTAAACACAGTGGTTCACAGTAGTACAATTTTCTTCCTATACCTAGAATCCATCTGCCTGAAAGGCCTTGAAAAGCGCGGAAGTTTTGAAAATGAAATGAGAGTTCTTCGTCAGATTTTTTCGCATACTTTATCAGCAGTACTAGAAGAGCGCATCCTGTGACGATACCATCTTTGTGGGCGTGCAACTTTATTTTTGCTTTATTTTTCAATGTGCGGTTTGCTGAATTTTGAAAGATGTCGTATGTCGCAGATCGCGGTTATGCATTCTGAGGTATGATTGTTCGCTAAACACTCCGTCGCCGCAGCGAAGGCACTTAATGGGAGGAAAGATATTCGTGTGTCGACCAACTGAGGCTGATGCTGAGTTGCATTTTTTTTAAAGAAGTAAGAGTGTGCCCATAGAGGCAGTCGATTATGAACATACATTTAGCAGAAGAAACGATGCAGTTTTTGTGTTTGGCGGATGGCGTTGATATATCGGATCTGATAAGTGTTTCATTTCGACATAACGGTTGAGTCATTTTTCATTGCTTAGCAGGTTTGAGGCCGCGTTGGCAATGCTAGACGTTCCACAAATATGTCACCTCATGAAGTGCTAGAAGCCAGTGTAAGCGAATATCGATAGCGTTTACCTGAGAATACAGCACGTGCCTTTTTGAAAAGAATTGTGTTATGGCGGAATCCATATGCCATGACTCAAAAAGGCTGTGTTCATGAAATTTGATGGTATCACTGATCACTTTACGGGTATCCATTCGCATACATTATCACGTGGTTTGTCAAGATTACTTGGCATGCAAACGTGATACGCATTTGAAAACTTTACGCTGAATTATGAAAGGATAGAAGAACTTGCCATTGCCTTATGACACATCAAACTTACGGAAGATTGGACGTATTTCTTTGCTTTTTCCTTTTCATATTTGTATGAAAAACGAAAATGCAGAAAATTTATAAGAATGTGCAAGAGCATTTTTTTGTCGGATTCTTTTGGTTTCGTTAAATTTTTCTCGTTGTCTTCGTCTCACTTGTAGGTGTTTTCGGTTTCAAGCCTCTTAGGGAAGTAAGTCATAAGGATGATTCACATGTTGATAGAGTTTATTTAAAAGGCATGCCTTAAAGCAATGAATATTTGGGGTGCCGCACGAATCAGCAAGAGCTTCACTTGTCGATGGTCTTTTGGCGAAGCATCAGTGAGCGTGATTATTAGCTTATCCAAGCATGATGGTCCCACCTTGACGGTAACCGCTTCGCGTTCGTATAACGTTGCGAGCGCCACGTCGTAACGAATTGTTCCTCGCAGTAATGAACTCTAGAATAAGGCTCGATAGACCCGGATGCATAGAGGCCAACGTCGATAGAGAGCGTTTAGGCCGATCCATCTCGTTGTCGTATAAACCTTAAGCTATGATCATTTATCGCCTTCCTTCGATCCTAAAAGTTATGACTCCACCGCCGAGCACCTTGTTGCATGCTTCGCTAGTTTCATGAGTCTTGTGGTTTCATGTTCACCCACATGGCTTTCAGTTGTTTTTGGCCGTATAGCTAGTTGATCGATCGTTCTTGAAAAAGTAGCGTTCTCAAAAATGTTTGTTTTATAAGCTATTTGCTGCATTTCCTATTTTTTCGATTTCCTCCACATATGGCACATTCCACTTTATTTAGAAGCGCTTTATATGTGAAGTATTGATGTTGCAACGTTATTCATTTGTTATACCTACAATATCGGTAAATGATATATCCTCAGAGATGATAAACCATTGTTCGCTGCAACATCTTATGAATGTAATAAGAAGTTGGCAATCGATGGAGTCGCTTAAATAGAAATCTGAATGAATCATTGGAAGGTAACTTTACAGTTTCGGAACTAAGTATGGATTTTGAGGAATTGTGGACGTTTTATTAGAGTGAAAATCCAAATATTCATCAGTGTTGAAGTGTTTGCGAGACTGTTTTTTCTCTGAATTCGCTCTTTGAAACTTAATAACACTTAAACCGAACTATGATGAAATGAATTTCTATTAAGAATTTCATGCGATGATTATATTCTTGTTTGAAGCAACGCATTTTTAAAATATTTCAGTCGTAAAATTTTTAGGGTCGAATTTCGTTGCTGCAGTGAGCGTACTGATTACGCGTTGTAACGTGGAATTTCTGCATGTTCTTTTCGAGTAGGGCTCTGTATGGAGTTTTGGAGTAAATAGCTGCTTCAGGCATTCTACAGAACCCAGATTCTCGTATCGTTCCATTTGTGGACTCCTTTTATGTTAATTCGAAAGTACAGATATGTGGTTTCGAATGAATATGTAATTCATTTTAATCTCTTACTGAATATTTTCATCGGTCAATCAAAGAAAAAACTATCAACTAGCCTGTGTCAAAATCGAAGACCTCCATGTAGCTTCGCTTGCCAAACGGTCTATTGTTGATAAGAAAAAACGCCTCACAATACTGAAAGAGTGCTGTGTTCAAATAGCAGGTCGTCATTATATTCACACCTTTAGCTACCGGGAATTGAATGGTCATCGGAATATCACTCTTATTATCTTTCAGTGAGTCTTTTTTCAAACTTCATCCGGCGGATCCACTCATTAAACATTGCCGCTTAATCCTGGAAATGGCATCCAGTGTCTTCTCTTTTATATTCTCATTTACAAAATGTTTAGAAGGTAAATAATGAAAACGCTTAAAATGAAAACTGTTGATGGACACGCATTTATATGCGGTGTTCCTTCCCTCGTCAACCGTTAACCTTCCCATCTGCGGATCGGGAGTGTTTTGCATCCCAACATTGCACTATCTTTCGAAGGGGAACGAGTGATTAGTGAAACATAAGTTGATATTGAATAGGAACTTGAAACGGAGAGAGTTGAAGCAACCTGAAACATGCAGAGCACAAGGAGTAGAGTGACCGTAGCTGGACGAGGGGTTACGCTCATCGTCGTTGTTTAAGGGGAGTGATGTGTCGCGCTTTCGATCGTACGCTACACGCCGAATGCTTCCAGTGTGCGACGTGCGGTTCGTCGCTGAAGAACCAAGGGCACCACTTCGTTAATGAAAAATTCTATTGTGACGTACATGGTCGTCAACTAAAGGGGCGTGACGAATTTCGTTCGACAACATTGCGTCCACAAGGCACCATGTAAGTCAATTCAGTATGGCGTTAATCCGCACAGAAGCCTTCTCCTAATCCTAATTACTTCAAACGCCACATCTTAGAACCATTTTCAAAGTGTGCCTATATGGGCCAATACCCATATCCGATATTCTGGAGCTGCTTTCTTAGTAAATACATCACTGGGCATCCTCTCTTAAATCCAATTACAACTTTGTTTTGCAGACCAATGTTGGTGTGGTTCTGACCACATCTATTTCAGCGATGATTTATCAAATTCCAAATTTTGTATGGAATGTTCTTGTGGGTCTGTGAGGAGCAAATTCCCATGAGAAAAAGGCTTTGACTTTTTTTTTCAAAATATCTCTGGTGAAATAAGCCAGTGTGAAGCGTTTCCGCTAACGTTTTGAGTGCAGAAGCAATCTTTGAAAATTTTTTATGGTATGAGAATTCGAGTTGATCCCACTGTAGGAGTTATCAAGCCTTTCTGCAGTGGTGGTGGATCGCAGACCGTAACGAGCACGAGAAAAACACAAGAGAATGTACGGGCGTTCTATCAACCGGATATCATGGCTCGTCGACCACTTTCAATTAGTCCAACTCCATGGAAGACGCAAAGTCCAATCAGGTTTTGGCGATACTACTTATCATTCGTTCACCTATTGTAGTAAACCCGCTCACGACTTGCTGCTAGTTCTTGGAGCAGAAGCCACTACACTTCTAAATTAATTTGACCTTTCCTAGCAACTGGCTGTAGTTTTATTCGTATTCCAAGTGATATGCGATGCGCCTGCACTGGCTTTCCTCATTAGTATTGCACGTTTATCAACCGATTTATGTTAACGGCTTGTTTGGATATTGTCGATATGCTGTTCTAATAGACACCTGAAATCTAATGTAAGAGCTGCAACATTCTCGCTTCTGCCAAAACGCTTCGCACAGTTTCCCACTTCACGAGAGTTTAACACGGCGTTAGTGAGGGAGGCGGAAGCACAAATACAACGCAACAAGTGAAATAACTGTGAAGAACTATCTACTTGTGTTGTAAATGATGTCTTCAGGGCGCATTTGCATCAGATATTTCGAATGGAGAAGAACGAACCATTCAAGACTAGTCTTGCTGAGGGATGAGAGGGGGGAGGATGGGAGGAAGAGGAGGTCGAAAGTATCAGTGCGAAACCATTTACTTGTATCAAATGGATTTAGATTTACGAAGGTGCGTTTAAGTTGAGGGTGGTCGATTTGATTATTTGGGCACCAGGCTAATTTTTTATTGTTTTCAGTCCAAGCAATCGGGGTGTACCGTCATCGGCGACTCATTATGGCCAGGATCTCAGAAATGAGTCTTATTCTTCGTCGACGCTCACCCATCAAAGCAACGGTATGATCGAAATAGTTCAGAACTGCGATAGGCCTGTGCCCAGTCGAAAATTTCCGCTTGTTTTCACTGCCCATCTGACGCACAAATAAAAGAAAGGAAAATAAGAAAATTTCAGGGGAAGCAGCTATGATGCATTGAGTTCTAATGTTTTCATATGATTATTAACTGTTTTGGAAGCTTTCAACTCATAATTTTTCAACGAAATTCACTTAATTCTTCATAATTTCGAAAGCATATTGAAGAAACTTTTTCATTTGCATAGCAAATGTGTTAATTTCAACGTCATAGTGAAAATATTTCAATTTGATGACAACAAAAGTGATGCTTTTATTTTTTAATTTTGATTTGCTAGAAATAATAATAACCGAAATATTTGAAGTCAGAGTTCCAATTAAATATATATGAAAAAATTTGATATCGTTTGTTTGTTTCGCTTATAGCGTAACACAGAGTCTTGAAGAAAGCCAATATTGTCTATATCCCGTAGTTTTAAGGGTTGTCAAAGGGCGTTTTTACATGACGTTTAGTTGTACGGTTAGAGTGACGACAGACGGGTGATGGCTGCGGCGATTGTCCACAAATGAAATTCTGATACTAATCGAGTTTCTGAATGAGGAGAGATACTTTTTGGGGGAGAGGTTATTCCGTAATATTCACGAGGAATGTCCGATGAAATAATAATGTGATTTGTTTTTGTAGCGTTGCTGTTACCGTTTGAATGAATTCAGAAATAGGCATTTGCTCAGCCAAGTGGATTTCTCAGCATCGACCATCAAAATCATTCTAAGTGCTGATTTCACGCCCGTCCATTGAGTTTATTGCTTTTCTTTCGAATATTCTAATCCGAACAGAATCCTGCGTTTACTGAATGAATCAGTTTAGAAGGAATGGGTTGGACTTTTAAATAACGATTGTGCGAAACGACTTATTAGCAAATGATTCTTTATTTGAGTTAATTTCGGCAGCATTTCTAACCTTTATGTGATGTTGACATTGTGTACGTTTATCGTTGTCCATCGAGTGCATGGTTTTACTACGTGGAAGTCCTTGTTGCATCGTATCGTTTCATTGACAGAAGTATTCGTTTAATGAGGCATGATGAAGGCGCATGCAAATCGCTGATTCACTCGAAGATGAGTGATTTTAGAAATCAAAGATTTTTGGCGATTTGTTCTTTGATGAAATTACTCAATATGAGTCGTCTGGTCGTTTAATGAAAATAGTACCTTATTTCAAATTCATTCGGTGATAACTTATAAGGATCGTTGAACTCCTTGCCAGCTGAAAGCAATTCATACGGTTGTTAAAGTCTTCAAAAAAGATATTTTCCAGGGTGAAGAAGTCGAAGGAACTTTTAAAGGCTAGACAAGCCCTACTAAATTTATTAGTAACAGTCTAGGCTAAGTAGTCGAAATGTCATCCCAAGTTTTTTGATTCGCCTGCACTGTTTTTTCCGAAGAGAAAAGAATTCGCTACATTCCCCTCTCTCTTTCCGGGCTTGTTACCGTTTAATGACCTGTGTGATTTTGTGGACATCATGAGGCTTTTGGATAGCTATAGCATCCGAAAAGTGAAAAACGTTGCCAGAAAACTATGGCAATTTCGCAGCAGTGTTGTGCGCTTGCGTTGCGCTTCGCGAATGCTCTGTTATTATAAGGAAGCTGAACATTTGTGTGTCCGTCAGTATTGTTCACGTAATTTTCCCTCGTCCGTTTGCACTGCTTATTTTCGTTAACAGGTTCGGTCGAGGAGCACTCACCGTACGCGATTCCGCATCATGTGCCGTTGCCGCCGCAGATTCGGGAGGCGACTTCACCACGAAGGCGGCCTTCTATTCGCAGTTGGCCGCCTTCATCAAATTTGACCGTGAAGAAATTTTGGCGTTTTCATCAACATTCAGCGTCAGTGAAGAGCGACCGTCAAGCCATCTCCCTTTTAAAGTATATAAACGAACTTGATAAGGAAAAACACAGACCGCCTAGCCCGAAGACAAATCTCCTAAGAGGAGATACTTCAATAGAAGTAGAAGACAAACATAACACAGGTGCAAAGCCGGTTTCAAGAACAATGCGAGTAATCAGAGAAGTTTTTCCGAGCGAAAGAAGAGCAGCCCGTGAGAATCAAACCGCACCGACTTTCAAAACTAGTGAGGTTGAAAAACTTTCGAGGAGCAAAGAATTGCTGTATGTTCCTATTGAAACGAAATCGTCAACACAGTCACAAGCCTCGTCGTTGATAGATGAATGCGAGCAACGATGCGCGCAGTCATCAGCTATTTTGAACACCGCTGTCATTGCTGAAAATGATGTTGTCCATAAATTAGAATCACGTGGTGTCCCATTGCCTCCAGCACGAAGATCGTTAAGCACCATCACCAACGCAGCTGAGCATGTATCGTCGATTGCTGAAAAACAAACGGAATGCCTGCACAACGGCAAACCGCACACTGAGGATTCCTCGTCTACTGTTGCGTGGCGCAAATCTTATTGCGCTAATATTGGTGATCCGTTGCATGTTGTGCATGCAGAACGCTCATCTGCTGGCGATAGCCGAAGTTTGCTAACACTTGTAAGCGAATTGCGAGAGCGAGAGGTCGCAGCTGAACGTTTATGGAGTGAGAGCGCAGGAACTGTGAAGGGAAGGAATTTGGACGTTGAACAAGGATCGATCATGAAGGATGCTGAAAGTGACGTAGTTTGGTCGCCTGACCTCAATGTAGAAACGGCGGAACTCATGCAGGAGAGTGCAGATATGGAAAAAGCGGAACTGGATGAGCCACGCGAAAAGTGCGTTGATGGAAAGAACGAGAACGTTAGCTTAACGAGCTTAATTCAAAATGATAATTGTGCATCGATGAAGGATTCTGAAAAAGTATGCTTGGATGACGTGACAAACAACAATCCTGGTAACCGTAAGAACACTGATGTTGGTGAAATCTTAAGGGATACTGAGGAGGAAAAGCGGTGCATAAGTGAGGATGTGCAACATGCAGCTGCGGAGGAAGAGCGGTGCATGACTGAGGACGTGCAACAGGTAGCTACGGAGGAAGAGCGGTGTATAAGTGAAGATGTGCAACAAGTTGCTGCGGAGGAAGAGAAAACCACAAAACTTGAGCGCGAGCATCTGCAGGGCATGCACTTGCTCGGTGAGCTCGATACCATCGACCAGATCATGCAGAGAGCGCATATCACGAGGCGGACGCATTCGAGAGCGGTTCTGGCTAAGCAACGAAGCGAGGAGGCCGAACGACAGCGTGACGATGATATCGCACGGATCGAGTTGTTCCGACAGCGAAATATCGAAAGGCTTACAGAAATTAGCGAAGCCATTTGGCAAAACGACTCTTCTGCTGGTGTACTGGTCAGTAAACATTGCGCAGATGTAGCAGAAAGTCCGAAATTGTCGATCCAAGAAGGAATTGATGAGAATTCAGCACCTGAGACCATTTCTAGGCAAAGATATGAGGTTTTGAGTGAGGAAGAAAAGAAAAGAGAAGAGCAAGAAGCGCGGCTGCGCGACGAGAACGACAGGCGCATTGCCATTGAGAGTATCGAAAGGCATCAACGACAGCTGCATGAGCAGCAGGAACAGCTTTCGCAATTGCTTGACAACGCCATCGCTTTCCTTAGGAATCTCGATACAGATGTGCTCAGAAGATCACCGGAATCGAGTTCATACGAAGGGTGAGCTCTGCTTGCACAGTTGGCTTGCTAGCTTATATGTATTGATGCAGGATGAGATTACTTTTGTATGTGAATTTTGAGTGAGTATAGGTTAGTGCCATCGAAAAAGTCCGTCATCTTTCTCGCAAATTTTTATGCCTTTGAGCATTAGTGACTTCATGACGTTCGAAGTATCTCTTTGTGCTGTCGTTGATCAGCCGTCAATATTGGGTGCGTTGAAGCAGTTAATGTGCAGCATGGAGGAAGCGTCGACTATGCAACGTGGTGGAGTTTCGATGGCATTCGAAGGAAACAAGCAAGCTGTTGAACAGGGCACCAACTTGCTCGCAGGTGATTCGCCCACTGCAGAGCATCTAAGTGAGGGCGAAGCTGTTGAAATTAATTCGGAGTCTTGCAAGCAGTCAATGCAAGAGCGTCAGTACTTGGAAACTCCTGCTGAAAGGATCGTGCGTGCAATACGTGAGCTCAGTGAAGAGCACAGCTGTAGGTCTTTGTGTTGCTTTTCCGTTGATCTCTCATACGTTTGCCCATCGCAGGCAGGGCAGTTCATGTGAAATTGCATTCTCATCGTGAACGCAAAAATTGTCCTTCGTTGTGCGCATGTCATCAATTGCTTTTGCATGTATTCTGGTGTTCAGCGTGTCGTACAATCGTCCAATGTCTTCTTTCATATCTAACATTTTGAAATTTACAGTGCCTTCGGCTAGTGAATGTTTTTAATGGCAGCTAATTGTGTGTTCTTCTAAAAGAAGAGAAATTGATGAGCGCATAGTTTGTCGTGACCGAAGAGAGTTGTTTTGTTTGCGACATCGTTTGAAACGGTTTTTTTGTGTTTGTGGGGGGAGTGGGGAGGGAGGGAGGTGATAGATAGGAATATTGCGTGAGTGGACGATTAGGGGTGGGTAATAGAGTGGTCTCTTAGACGCATCTTTTCATTCATCACCACCGGTGACTCAAAAGAGGGAATCACTGTGGAGTCGATCATGGTTACGCGAACAAACCGATCATTGATTCGTTTTTATGCGTTCATTTGTGCATGTAGCGTTTACCCATGTATCTCTTAATCGGTTTCCCATTAAAGTCTCATTTCTTTTTTTCGAGTGTGCATGGTTATGTGGAACATTTATAGAAAGAAGTTATGCTGCTAAAAACGCTGACGATGCGATGCAAAATGGACGAGGCACAGGAATGACGCCTAGTGCTCTTAATGGCAATGGTGTTGAGGTTTCATCTCGAAACGCATCAGAGAGCATCGTTAATGCGCTGCAAAATCTCGAACTACGAAACAACTGTATGCGTGCTGTGCAGTTTCTGTTTTTTTTTTCTTGTTTTCACTCACACTTGAGGTTTAGGATGTGGGAGTATTGACTCAGGGGTCATTGAAGGATGTGGATGCTGAGGAAATTGTCGTTTCATCTTCATGGTTGACCGTCAAATTATTATGAGATGAGTGGATCATAAATTATATATTGCACACGCGAAATCCAACTTTGGAAAGTGAACAAATTTTAAGGAGAGGATATTCTAAAGGGTTCTCGAGGTGTCGGTTTGTTTTTATCCATTTCTTCTCGGGGGCATTTTTTTCATAACAGTAATAAAAGTAAGCATTTTCATTAAGTTAACAACGTAATGTCATGTGTGCATAAAAGTGTGTTTTCCTGCTTGCCTTATTTTGGGCATGTGTGATTTAGCCCATTATGCAACCGTTTGAATCAAGAAAAATTAGTTTTCAAATGTAAGATGATGCGTGGAGACAATGTTTTGTTGATATCGTGAGTGCAAGAGCGATCCTTTGTGACAATGCTATTTACTACTCAAAAATGCGCTGCTATAACAGCATTTTTGAGGCACATAGCACTAAGACATGAGTTCATAGAGCTTCGCACATTGAAGGCTTCTATTTCAGCTCAGTTACTAAATTCACTCGTGCAGTCCTTTCAACAACATTAGTGACACACTTTGTTGTGTTGTTGAACATGGACATGTACTTAGCAGTACAGTTATTCCTTTACGAAATCTTCTGAAGCGCGAAGTTTATCTAAGTCTATGTAAGAAAGGAAGGAAAGGTTTGAGTGTTACGTCTGTGATTGGCAGTGAATCCATATAATGAGGAGAAGAGAAAGGTTTGGGTGACTGACAGTTTCCTCATTTTTTTTCAGGTTGGTTGTGCAGTACGATTGGTGTTGTATAACCCTTTTGCATGTTAAAGTGATCCCCTCACCACCTCACTCCTTTTCTCATCCCCTCTAGCTTTGATAGGCTTGTTTGAATGGCCAAGTATTCTGCCACAGCTTGCCTCATTCTTACTCATCATATTTTTCAAGTTTATCCGTTTCGACCCATAAGATATTCTAAGAATATTGAATTTCTAGAACTAGTTGAAAGGTTACTAGTAGATTAATGGGTAGCATTTATTATTGGTACATCAACGATTGATTTTTCCTTTGAAGGTGCTGCAGCACCGAAAAAGGCGGCAGAGCAGCATGTTCTTTTTCTTGATTGGATAAAGAATTTCGCGCTTTAACTTTAGGCACAAGAATCACAGTCATACCATAAAAACTCCATCCTCTGCTCCGGAAAATTTCATAACCGTAGTACTCGAAAAACTGTTATAGGAACGATTTGCATTTATACAATACGTAATTTCAGTTTGTTACTTTGTTGTATGCAGATTCTCGCAAAATATCGGAAAATTGTTTCATAGACAGCCGTATTGAGGATATTTCAAGCGAGTAAGTTGATAGCTCTATGGCAGGCTATGTGATAGATAAAGCTGAACGGAAATGAGCTGCACTAATTGGAATTATTGTTAAACTGCACTCAGTAAGCGATTTCCACGTTTAATAAAAATTCGAAGGGTTTTTTTAGCAAGTACTAACAAATTCGTGAAAACAACTTCAACAACGCAACAGCATATCCGTCAAGGTGACGATTCGGCGAGAGGCAGAGGTACACTCCAAGCGCAAGGTAATCGAGTGCCATTCTGCGAACACTGCAAACAACAAATTCGGTTAGTGTTTCCGCTTTTTTTAATCTGAAGTTTTGCAAACACATGTTTCAGCTATCAAATTCCAGTGAAATAATGCGTGCAAAAGTGCTACACTGCCAGCTCCACTTTTATTGATTCTAATCGATAAAAAAATCATAGCGAAAGTTTTTTTCCCATCTTTTGAAGATGCAGCTGTATTTTTTTTTGTTTTTTTTTTTTTGCATTCATACAATCGTTCTTAAAGGATGCTGGGTAGTAAGTTTTTTCACTGAGTTTTAAGTTCGTTGAGCTTCGCCGAATGTGTACGGCTTTAGTGCAAATTTGTGTGAGAGTGAGATGAACGACAAATTTAGGGTTCAATAAATACGAGCTGATGAGAGGGTGTTTAGAGGCGCTTACGTCCTGGCCACTGGATTGGCATGGTGTCCGGAACACTTCGTGTGTGCCAATAAGGCTTGCAATAGGAGACTTCTGGATATCGGCTTCGTTGAGGATAAAGGCCAGAAGTACTGTGAACAATGCTTCGAGAATCTGATTGCGCCACACTGCGCTAAATGTAGTCGTCCGATCACCGCGGTAATTTTCTTTAGTAGTAATTTTTCTGTATGATTGTACCTCGCCCCAGCAGTTGTTCACTGTCCTCATCGTTTTTCGGTTTATTCCAATAGGTGGCTATGCCTGTTATTGCAGAATGAGTACTGAAAATTCACTATCTCCGTGGTTTAGCGTAAACTTCGGATTTAAAACATATTTTCTCGCTTTCTTTTTTAGAAGAATTCGCCAGATCAAAAGTTTGTATGTTGGTGAGAGTGAATATTTTAAAAACTTAATTTGCCGTGGGGTGGGTAGGAGGAAAGAGGATGCCATTTTAAATTGGTCGAGGCAGGTTAATAATTTTTCTCAGGAAAACCTGAAGTCTGTTACTCCGGGAATAAGGAAATACACCCTTTTATGTGAATTAGAGTAAATATTCCACAAAATTTGAGATGATTATCTTCAGGGCAAGAAAGAACGCAGAATGGACCATAGAGTTCCATTGCTTCGGCATTTTGCACGTTTTCGGTCTCGTTTAATTCTCCTTTCCTCCTTCCACCCTCATAGCTCTTGCGCCTTTAGATTTCATTCGTCAAATTCTATAGATGTAGCGCTTTCTGCACGTTACCAGCGAAAGTGATTGTGTTTTTGGTAAGTTGACATGAATGGCGAGCTACGCAAACTCTCGTATGTTGCATTAAACCGCTCAGTAATGCTTTTCCAATCGCAGATGTTTAACAGGACACTACAGTGTATAATGCATAAGGTTATAAAAATTTGTGTTTTTTCAAGTCTTATGACTGAGAGACAAGTTTTTTTGTGATGTTTCGTGGCAAAGCTGTTTCACTATTTTATTGGGGTTTTCCTGTTTTATATTTACGTGAATCTGTTTATTTAAGTCTGCTCGCTAAAGTATTTAAGTTTTAAATTTCAAATATTCAAGTGCGGTATTTGTGCAAGTTCCAATAATGAGAAGAGCACTGGAGAATTCTAAAATTACAAATGAGTTAATCATTTTGCCGTGGATTTCTTCCACTGTGACGAATTGAATGTTGAGTTCAATGCCACACTACACGTTGTTACCTTCCTTATGGAAAAGAGCAGCTCATTTAGGGATTACGTTTTTTTATTTTGAAGAAATTCTGAGCTTCAGGATTGTCTGAACGCGTTGCAAAAGCAGTGGCATCCGCAATGCTTTGTCTGCGCGCATTGCCATAAGCCGTTTGGAAATTCAGCGTTCTTCCTCGAACAAGGCTTGCCCTACTGTGAAGCCGGTTCGTTCTTTCATATACAGATGGATCTTTCGTCCATGTGCTGCTTGAAAATGCGTCGGAATTTATGAGATTTAAATGCCTACCTAAATCGAGAGAAAATTGAGGGATAATTAGGTCACCAGGAGTGAGGTCCCTAAGATGGGAGTCCCTTCCTCGTGCTGGGAGAGAAACAGAGGCCCCGAATTTAGACGTACGAATACGATGTTCTGAATTTCGGATTCGAGACTTGGAATCGTATCCCTGATACAGTTTTTCTTTTACAGCTTGTGAGACAATATCAGAAATAATGAGCGCTGATCGCAGTCATCTGCAATCGGTGAACGTAGCATGGAGTCACGGTTGTTCATGTCAAAGAATGACCTGAAGGTGCAAAGTTTAGGCGGAAAATTTCAAGGTGGGATCTGTAAGGACAGGTTGGAGTTTGGCAGACTTCATATGTAATTTTCCTTTCATTTTTTCAATTAGTTAATTATTTATTTATTTATTTATTTATTTATTTATAATTTATTTATTTATTTATTTATTTATTTTTGTAAATGCAGTTTTAATTTCACGGCAACTCATCCACGTAGATCACGTTTACAAACTATTTTTTCTATCGTTGTAGATGAAGTCTCACATTTATTCGCTGGCAATAATTGAGGTATTTCATCTGCGTTTGTCGAATATGCAGCAGGCTGGTTTACTGAGCGCAGTGCTTTTGGGTGAGCCAATCCTTAGCGAACAGATGAGAATAATTGCAGTGAAAACTAACATCATATAGGTCTTTTTCTTTTACATTTCCGTTCATTAAACTAGACGGTTGCATCGATATTCTCGAACCATTAAGATAACACCAAATATGCTAATTTTCGGGTCTTATTGGATCGCTTGCAACCAAATGCAAATTTTGTAGCATTTCAAAGTGTCAATAACTCAGTCCGGACGAAATCAGTGTTAAGAATTCATCTTTCGATGTTGTTTAGAGTCGCAAGATTTCGTCGTTGTAGCTTTTGTTGTTCTTCATTAGAACGGATGGACACGGATGCACAAACACAGATGGACATGTATCCACTCAGTAGTGTAATATTGACGAAGATCGTATGAACATTGATTTGGTCGTACATTTGACAGGAAGCCATTGATATTTGGTTACTTTAGCACCAACGCAAACGGGATAGACGACGGTAATAGAAATTTGCTCGTTCGTGCGATTAAAGATCCAGAACAATTGAAAGGCGAGCAAAGATAGCACTCATCTAAGGATTCATGAGATGTGGATGTTTTCAAAATTTCACGGGCAAATGTACGGTTAACTATAAACTGTGAATACAGTGGCAGTAAATAATCGGTGGGATTCAGATTGGAACGCCCTCTTCACAACCAAGTGCGTTTCGTGTCATTATCCAATCGAAGCGGGTGACAGATGGGTGGAAGCACTTGGTTCGGCCTTCCACTCAAACTGCTTCAACTGCACAGTATGTTGCACATTATTTCAACTGAACTTTTTTCGATCGCTCCTCCTGATGAGATTACGATATCTCATCTTTGGCAATACTGTAAGACCGTTTTAGTTCCGGAAATATTTCAAGGAACGTAGCGAACTGAGACAACAGTTTTTTAATGCTTTCAGCTCAGCTCATATATCGGCTAGCAAAAATGCAGTTAATACATAGTAGTTCTGTTTGCATTCAACCAGTTGAAAGGAGGGAATGTGGGAAAACTGATATTGGCTATGTGATTAAGGTGAGGGCCTCAAAACCTTGTTAACCCACTTCTTTTTTGATTTGAGTGAAATTGCTCTCCTTAAAATAACGCGAATTAGCAGCATAAGATCAAATAAAAGCACTGCAAATAAACTAGGGTGGAGGAAAAATATGCTAATATTTCAAAAGTCTAAATTGGATATATTTGCAGAGTTGCAACGTGAATTTGGAAGGTGAAAGTTTCTACGCGAAGAACGGTGCGCCCTACTGCAAACTTCATGCGTAACGAGGCTTGCAACGTCGCGCATTGCTCCCCCTTTTTTGCTATTCAAGAAAGTTTGCGACCACAAAAATTAGTGATAAACTTCTCATTTAAAAAATGTGTGCCTATTTGTACTGTATCCTCGCTTGTTCTTTGCAGCGCACTCTTTCCTTCAGATCTTAATCCAAGCTAGTGGTATATTCGTCTCTACAATTCTTGTATTAATGTTATGCAACAACTCTCAAGAATTTGTAACACAAGCGGCCTTCTTGGAAGTGAGCCTTGTTTTTATTATTGATGAGTTCGGCAAATCTACATACTGCTTCTGAGAGCTTCTCCATGGACGCTTCAAGATTAGGAGAAATCAAATATTAGATCCGAACGAGTTCAGCATATAAAATTTCAAGAAATACATTGCATACACGGCTCTAATGATTCGTTCTAATCGGTCCAGCATCCTAGCAGAGCAATTTCCATGAATAGCTTTTATTTGCTTGAGGAGGCAAGTTTTGCTTTGCGAACAAAACTTTTATGTGTTAATGTAATCGCAGAGGCAATCATTGTTTATGGTCGCTTAGTGAGGCTTAGTGCTCCACGTTGTTTCCACTTCCGTTATGTAATGCCCCATTTCGCCGGAAAGGCGCGCAGTTCGTCGACGAACGCAAGCTGAGAACATCGTATGGAAGGATAAAGAATTTTGCGATGTCTTGCAAATGCATTTGCTATCAGAGTTTCATTTAGCATTCTGAACTGAGCATGGTACGATGCTGTAATCTGCACATGCGATATCATGTGCAGAGCGGCAAATGGGATGTTGGAAGGAGGAGCGGGGCAGGAGGGAGGAAAGGCGGAGGGGATGTCGAGGTCTTGTAGACTATTGGAAGACATGATTTGAGAGGAAGACTGAGTGGTGTTCATTCCATAGAGCGTACCGCAGCAGCAGTCCTACATGCAGTGGTTTTTGAGCAGTTGCTATGCCACATTCTTCGCCGCCTGTGCGACCGACGCTCCCTTACAGTGAACGTCGATTGGATGGATTTTGTAAAATAGTGTTGCCCCGTCTCTGTTTTTTTAGTGGTCTTCAATGAGTCACAGAAGCGAGTGTAACGTGGTAAATAGTGTGGATTACAGTGGTGGATGTTGAACTGAGTGATCTTCATTTACACAAAAAAACTGCATATGACGACGAGGATATTATTTTCAGCAGACTTATGCACTTAGACATGCACACATAAACGACACGTTCGCATAAGAGACCGCACAATAATAAAAGAGAAAACGCGACCTTGATGAAGTTGTGCAGACAAAAGGAAATGTAAGCGATGAATAGTAAAATAGGTGTAGGGAGGAAGAGACAACACGGAGGAAGTGCGTATGACTGCGCACACAAGGAAGGTGGAAGTACACATGCCACACAGTTGATGAGGTTTAGAGAGCTTTAATATGCCTGGTATACCGCAAGTAAAGAGCTTTCGAATCAATCAAGGCAACTCTCGGATAACGAAACATCTCTTTCGAGATGGGCTGTTCCAAACGGGAATGGCTCTGAGCTGAAAGCTTTGAAAGACGCTGTCTGTGTTTCCGTGCTTAGACAAAGAATCACCCCACATTCACGATCCTCAACAAATGAGAAAATCCTTTCAAATGGAATATCCAAGAACGGTTTCGCAATTTCGCAATAAAATACCAAATCAAACTTCATCTTGCGATATTCTAACGTTTCTAGGTTGAAAAACTTTTATTCAGGTTTGAGAGTAGGATGAGAAGGCTCTGAGGAATAGTTTGTAGGACGCTATACAAGTTATCTGAGTGATACAGCATGCTTGAAGCTTTTCAACGAACTTCACACATGTAACAAGATGAGGTGATCACACCTGCATGCAATATTCAAAAATAGATAAGTAATGAATTGTGAGCGCTTTATATTTGTGTTGATTTTCAGCACACTTGTCCTATAAAGCTAGCAGAATGCAGTCTGCTACGCTGAAGGATTTCTGAACAATTTAAATCCCCGTGTAGTTCGCGACAGGCTGGTTTTGATCTGAAGAGAAGAGATAGGTTTGACTGCCACCATTTTGACCATTCACTGAATTTATTAAGATAGATTAGGACAGAAATCGATAGCAGGAGTAGTTGAGGGTTGACAAGTCTTCAGAACATTGGCGAACCATTCACCTGAAAGATTGTTCGAAATATCATTTTTATATGTCAGAAAGAGAAGTGCTTCTAAAACGCCTCCTGAAGAAACACCACCGACAATTTCATGGATGGGCGAAAAGCACTTCCTTACTTTTAGGATGTAAATTTTTTTGTAAAGGAAGTGAACGATTTGAAAGAAAACATTCTATCCATTTTAATAAAACGTTGGTTACCCTCGTGAGCTTCTAACCATTAAGTTTTTGATGGCACGCAACATCAAAAGCCTTTGCGTGGTCAACTTGTCAGTGTAGATTTTCTGTTTTAATGCTGTTATGCAGTCATTACAAATAAAATCAGCTGCGAAAGTATGCATCGACCGGGCAAGCCGTATTGTGCAAAGTTTTAGAATAGTAAACGGAAGTACTGTAGAATAACATTGAATCCTTCACAGTGATTTCTACAAACTTGCATAGTGATGACATCATGCTTACGAGACGATAATTTTCCGCCGAGGTTAATGGAGACTTTTTGTGAGGGAGTGGCGATGGCCGTTTTTCAAATAGGAGGGCGCGAACGCATAAGATACTTATTTAAAAGACAGAGGGAGAGATATCGTTGTTGCCATGCTAAGTAACCAACCGGGACGATGATGTGGAGTTGGCGAAATTTTAGTGCTCAGTTTGGTAATGCTTCACAGCAGATTCAATACTGCCGTCTATCTTGCTTAGGCGATGCGATGTTTTAGATGGAAAATAAAGTAAAAGGCCGTTGTCCTCCATGAGAACGTGGCAGAAAAAATCCGCCAACACATCGCACCTGGCAGAATTGTTGACCACTCTCGTTCGACGCATCAACATCTTGCCGATAACTTAGTTCGCCGTCCACGTATTTTTTTGAACGACTTACCGCCCCTGAAACACATCGGACGTTTTGTTAGAAGCGTCGTCAATTTTTCGCATCTATTCCTAAATTATTGGTGAGTTTTGAATGGTGTTACTGTTGTCCACAGAATGAACAGTGGGACGTGGGGCTGTGGACGGTAGATAACTATGCGAGCACCCAAACAGCAGGTCCTGGCGTTGAATGTGGGTCGATAAACAATAGATTGCAAGGTGATGATCATGAATGCCATTCACCTCTGAATGGAGTCATCACGTCTTGTTGATGCTCCATAAACACGCAGCAGTCATTACTCGCGTTGCTGTTGACATGTGGTCTCGTGCACGTGTCCAAATTGTTACGACTCTGCATGCAATTCTAACTCACAGTTTATACTGCAGATCCGACTCCAATATGTACAAATTAAGTCAGCACGCTTGATATAAGGCGTTCGCTTTACCAGAACGCTGGATGAACTGCCGTTCGTCACTTTGATTAGAGAATGCCGGTACGCGTCCAAGAATTTCAGGATCTCACTTCGCTTATGTATCTGTTGGTATGAGTGGCTTAAGAAATGATCCGGACATCAAGTAGTGATGTATGCAGCGTGCTAAATATAAAATCTTTTTTTTATTCATCGACGAAGTATCTGTCGCACCGTCGCATCCATATCATGGAAGTTACCCTCAAGCGGATGCTTCGCAACCGGAACTTATTCTTTCGCACAATACCTTTGCAAAATGTAGCATAAATATTTGGATGCACCATAACCATTTCAATACGCACATAAACCTACACTGATCCATGAGACTGTAAATGTGCTGTTCTGTTAAACTACTACCGATCCATGTGGCTTCAAATAGTAACGAACACTACGCAGTAAGAGTGCAGTGATGATATCGCAACTGTGCCTTAACCTTAACCAAACAACCCATAATCTATCAACTCACACTCGACCCGACAATCCATTCATCACTTGAGACTCAACACGCTGAGCCCCACAACCAGCTATTTGTTGACTCACATCTAACTCCTTAAAAACAACCTCTGAACAGTTTTTACTTAACCTTACAACCGATGCTTTCCATCTTGCACCTGAGCCCAAAAATTTCCGTTTACTACCTTACAAATCCACTATCTACCATGACCACATAGCCCAACAATATATGGCGTACTCAATCGAACAGCAAGTTTCACATTTCGAGAAAAACCGGGCAATCAAATTTGTCCGCATGAGTTTTAAAAAGCTTGAAAACTCACCCGGCCAAACTCTACGACCAAAGTTGGCTTCAAAAATTCATCATTACAACTTCTACAAGATGCGTGCCCACACGCATCTCCTACTTCTTATTGTACTTTTTTTATTGTCCATAAACTTCGCTCACTTGTTGCCCATCTATTTCTATTGAGGTCTGTTGAAAAGCTAACTATGAAGTAACAAGAAAGTCGAGTGAGAAAATGTCTTATCAGTTTTTGGTATTCCGATACGACGTAACTTCACCGCGCCCTTCTCGAACAATGCATTTTGCGCTTCTGTCCTTCTGGCTATACTCATAACAACGCGTCTTTTCCTTTCGGTTTTTTGAAGCCCCCAATTGGGAACCTTTTAGAAGCCTTTTTTGCCATAATGGTGATCACTAGGCAGGGAGGTTCGTCTACAGTGTATAAAAAACGTGCTCTGATGCAAATCGCACCACCTTTCCATTTCCGGCCCAAACAAATAACAGAGCATGGAGGATAGATAAACACAATATGAACTTCCAGTAGGCCAAAAAACAAAAAAAAGGGAGACAAAGAATAAATAAAAATATAATTGAACGCAAACAACAGCTAAATGAACTTCTTAGTATTTATCAACAATAAGCAACATGATTATTACGTAACAACAAAGTTTCCCTTCACAAATAAACAAGAAAGACAAATAAGCGAGCAACCTCAGAGAGTGCAAACTGCATTCGTCATCTTCAACCATTTTTTCTCCAGCTTAACAAAGACAAGAACGAGTGAGCTGCATCTCCTTGAATTTCTAATGCATCGAATGCCGCTCCTTTCCCTCCGTTAAGAGTTAGCCGTTGATAGCAGGCTTCCTACTGATTTCTGCTACCCCCTCCAGAAGTCCCATTTAAACTACAAGGTTGATAATAGTGCTGATGAACATGAAAAAAGACAAGAAGTCAACAAAGGCGTTCCAACAAAAGTTCCCAATATACAAAAACGAGATATTTAAGGGATGCGGAAGCTTGCCAAAGTACGTTCACTGATCAACCGGTTTCATAAATCAACAAAAATCAATAAATAAACAAAGTAGTAACTTCATAATTGATTCAGTACACCCCTTGCAGGAATCTACAATGAACGATTCGTTTAATGGACTACCGTGAAAGATGCTCGGAATGGTGCACTATACCTACGAAACTTCTTAACCCTAGTTCCAATGGTTCTCAAGTTGAATCCGTTGAAGAGAAAGACACGTACATACAGCGCAGATACAATGTTGCCATAATAGGCCTTGGATATGCAAATTTGTGAGAGCATATAAAAAGTAAAAATGCCAACAGAATTCAGTCCCCAAGAATACTCACGAAATGCACAACGATACACGCTGTTAATCAAAAGTTCTTCGCTGACACGCCGGATCGACATCGTTTCGGTCAACTGCTTTCAACGATCCTAAGCTGCAAGATGCAACATTAACGCAAAACTGCAAATAATAGATTCAGCCAAATGAAGCATTCCTATGTTAAAAAATTAAGATAGTTTTTTTACAGAACAAGTGGGAAATTATGTCAATTTGCTCTTTCGTAATTCAACTCAGCAGACCAAGTAGGAATCAAATAATAAAAGAGGCGTAACGATGGCGCTGTGCTGATTCGTTAGAGTACAGAAGGCACAAAAAATTATTGCTCCATTTAAGCCGAGCTTTAGAAACTGTTGGATCAACTTGAAAGTTATCTTACAGAAGGTTCGCATTATCTGCAATCTATGCAGACCAAAGCTTATCTCTATCTCCAGCACTTCCCGAATCGAATCAGCGGACAGGAAGTCCCCCTCCCTTCGAGCCACCACCAATCTTCTAGGACTCATTCTTTAAATCTGCGAATCTCGGTCCTGTCGAAATTGAGTTGTTAGTTGGAACTCGAACCTCATATTCAATAAACAGCTAACAAGTAGTCGGCTATGCTAACTCCGATTAATATGTACAGCCACAGACTTTTCGTGAAAGGATGGTGGATGAACAGCCATGGAAAATATGCGCGCCAACTGGAAACCTCTCGATAACCGATAAAAAATATGTTACACATTCACTTCACAGTGCCAAAATATGCACTATTGCAGAGAACGATGGCAGCCTGGCTGCGAACCGCGAATGCAGCTGAGCTTGTACCCCACATTGGGTACGCACCACTACCGTATTCTGCATTCTCTGTAAGCAGGTACTATCATCCATCACAGGAACTCGAAAACTTGTGATAAAAATATGCGGTTTTTTCCCCATCATTCAACTCAAATGTCAAATAATGCCTCTTCGCAAAATTTCAGCTTGATTGAAGGAGAGGAAGTGCGCTTGCTGGATGGGCCATCATTCTCCACAACTGATGATGGCCCATTCAGCACGTGCACCCCCTCCTTTACATAAGCTGAAATTTTGCAAAAGGGTATTATTCGACACTCTGAATTGAATGATGGGAGAATGTGCACGTTTCCATCACAACTTGTCGAGTTTTTGTGGTGTGTGTTAGTATTCGCTTGAAGAGAATGTGCAGTATTGTCGTGGTGCGTACGCAGTGGGAAACTCAGCTCCGTTCGCGGTTCATAGCCGGGATGCCATCATTCTCTGCAATTGTGCCCAAATAAGCGTTCCCCTCTCTCTCTCGTGTTTGTTGTGTTATCCATGGATGAGGATTTCAACATGGACTACCTCTTTCAGTATGCCATAGTTCACAAAGACAAACATATCATAACCTAGTGCCTTGACAGCAACAAACAAAAAACAGCCCAAAGCTATTAAAGTGGGCTGATAGGTTGAAAATTTGAGGCTGCAGATCCACAGTGAAACCACCAAGCACTCCGTAGAGCAATTTCTATTCACGGAATTCCCATCGCTCCTTTCACCTTCTGGATGCTCGCCTGATTACCTACCAACTAGCTGCTACCAATTAGTTAGTTAATTCGAGGTGAAATAGAGAATTTCGTCTGCTGCATCAATCGTACTGGCACTCTTCACAAACATTTCGCTAAATATTGCGCTAATGAACGTGTACCGAGTTCAAATGAAGAGCTATTGGAATGCCGAAGTGTTGACCGTAAATGGACAGTGCCGCCCAAACAAGGTGAGAGTCGGGTGCCGAAACCACAATTGAACCCTTACGACTGTGTCCGTCATATGGACCTATCGTGTATGTCGGCGCCGCCTGGCCCAGTACGCGCCTTATCGCCTCGCTAACTATTGTATTAAATTCATTCTCCGATAAAACCTTTTCTGAATCACCTAGCTCCCTGCAAAACAATTACAACAATTCTCTGTGAAAGGAAAAACGAAATAACGAAAACATTCAAAATGCAAAAGACACGGAAACATTAGGCGCGCCATCATTTACCTTCTTCTTTGGACGTGAGAACAGACTGGGACAGCTGTGCAACCACCCGAAAGAAGTGGCAGCTCATGAGCTGCATCGCGAAAACTAGGCTACGATGCAGCTTATTCCATGGATATCAAGCAACGTAGGGTCTCGTACACACCTCGGAAAAAATTAACTTTGAAAGCTCGCGGAGCAAGTCTAACAATTTGATGATATCAAGCACTAGAGTTTGATAAGGTCAGCTGGTGGCTAGAAGTTGCTAAACGAAATACCCATAATACTCCTCCTCACAGTTGAAAGTTTACAATTATTCTCTAAAAACATTTTAGAAACGTATGTACTGGTATTCGACGGAGATTTGAAGCGCAGCATTTTGCAAAATTAAGTTTGCGCTGGACGAAGGAAAACATAGCCTTTTGTATGAAGCAGGGCATTTTTGAAGGCAAATATTGCTAGAAGGGGGAGAGATGGTGAAATATGTGCTTTGGGGTTTGGTTTGTGGGGAAATATGAAAGGTTTGCGAATCACACTGCTCCGAAAAAATAAGATCGTCTCACAGAAGATAAATGCAGCCTTTTGTATGGATCGTGACATGCATTTTGGAAGACCTAGTTTCCCAGGAAGAGGTGGGATGTACTGTCTTAAGCGGAACGAGACATTCCGAAAAACTTATACAACTGCGAGGGAAGCGAATTGCATTTATTTGTATGAATCACGGTAATCTGAAAGATTTAGGTTACCCGGGACAAACGAAATAAACCCGCTTTTGCTGTAATTAAGGCAAGTTGTGAAATAAAAACTGGCGTATGCCAATGCTGCTTTCATGCCACCCCATAATCGGCTTGCGAATGTAAAGAAAAAATAAGGAAAACTTCCGAACAAAGCAAAAAACCCACACTCTGACCGTGATCCGCCAATGTTCGTCAGCGCCTGGCATGCCATTCTTCATTCAAGGCAATCGACGTCCCGACCAAACGCGCAACTTCTTCGAAACAAAGAAAAGTGCTATTTAACGATGATGATAGCACGCAATGACGAGCAATTTCGAAAATTCGAAGTAAACGAACTCCACGTGGGTGGCACAAAAGAGAAAAGGGAGAAGGGATGTCTTCAGCAGTTCTAAATTTATGAATCATTCTTCTGCGCCCCAGCATTTCCCTGTCGTTATAGTAGCGTTATCTACACCTTTAACTTTCACTGACCGTTTTATCCTTCCCTATAACCACTCACTGTCTCATCATATGATCGTATGCGTTTTTTTCGGAAGAGGTTATCGCTTTATGCTACTGTAATAACCATACAGCTCTATGATCAAAGCCGTATGGAAGAGCGGAGTTCGCTTAAAACACCTTTATGGACAAGCGGGAAACGGAATCGACAAGGGATGCCGACCCCTTTCGACCCAGAAAACCAATGGCTGCCCGAACGGCATCGACTTAATCTGCTAGCTTCAAGTTTTACTGCTTAAAACATTTTGGCTCACCTCGGTCGCCTCAACGTCAAGATATGTTGGATCGTTTCAATCGTGCCAGCCTGCCGATTTTAGACCCTGTTACGCCCACCGCAAAAGCTTTCAGACCATACAGCTCGCTTCAAACACTCCCGATTCCCCCGTCCTTCCTAGCTTGTTCCACTCGCCCAAGTTCGAAGATTATTAGCGTTCTTTATCGTCCCTGGCACAAGTTTACAGCAGCCTTCATTGCCTTAGGATAAAATTTACTGACTCATCTCGCAAACCCTACCTTACAAAGCAAATGCGTCGGTCATGCAAGTTGAAGTTTTTAAGTGCAGCAAAAATGTTTCAATAAAATTTTCAAAAGGCTTTGTTCGAAAAAACGCCTCAACAGTTACACTGGAGACACAGACCCACTCCCTTATCCGCCCAGTTTTTCTCAGCTCTTGAAAATTTGTTCACCTTTGCCTCTATAGAGTTACTTGTTGGACAAGGTAACAAGGCAACACATCGATGGATAACGAGTATTTTGAAAACCGATATTTTTCTAATAGTTCGTCAACTTTCAAACCTGGTGCCACAAATTCCCAATTCGTAAATATTTGAAGCTTTCGATGTGCTGCATAATTTTGGCGATCTGCAAGCTTTACAATCTGACAACTTTGGCATGCCAACGGCATATACGACTTCTGTGGAAAACTTCAAAGTACGCTAATGCACCAATGAATCAACCTAACATGGCCAAAACCCTCCGTATTCTGCAAGGCTATTCAAAAGTTCACCAAATTGTCATCAAAATTTCGTGAAAACTTCCCTTCGCAAATCTCGAAAACGACCAGTCAAAGCGACGTTCAAGAAGCTGCTGGGACAACGGCAGGTATTAGACAGCGTTAGCGAGGCGCAAGATACAAATGCCGAACGAAGATGTCATCAAATAAGCAAGCACAGAAGTGAACCACAACTATGCTCGACCAACTTCCCTACTCGCTGAGCATCGGTAACGTATAAAGGCGGCCATCGTCATTCAAGTTGCACCACAACTGATGACATGATTAAGATAAGTACAGCGTAATCAACGCTCAACAACTCCTAAGAACATGTAAAAAAATAGAAGGAAGGGACGAATGAACGGCCCCTGTGACGAGATTCCCATTCTTGAAGTCATGAACTACTTCTAAACTGTTGGTCAGTTAATCAAGCATAGACCTGGCATGCTTCAAGACTGCCCCTCTTTGCTGACTTTGAGCAAAAAGATGCATACCGTCCAAATCGCAGATGGAAAGCCAAAGGTTGTACAGGTAATGCGGTTGCGGGGGCAAAAGCTTGAAGAAATACTCACAACCTGGCGAAACGAAACCTGATCTGTTAAAAGTGCAAGGCTATGAAAAAACCTGGACGCGATAGCAGGGCTACCACCTCTTCCACGTCCACAACTGAGTCATTTATGCGAAGGCAGTTGAACCTACACAATTCCTATGAATTCACTGACTTGTTTCCTAGTTTTACGTGCACAAAAAACGTTCTCTCAGCAATATTAACAACAACTGCCACAAGCCGAAGTGTTCGAAGGTACACTTGTGTGGGCTGTGAGAAGCACTGCAAATGAAAAACAACAACTAGCAGAAACATCAATTTAATGATGATATGACTGCAAACATGCCTTATAGGCCCAATAGTAACTTACACATAGATGCTGCATGATAAATCCACGCCTTTTCGGTTAAAAAAGATTGTTTTGAGAGCATCACGCAGAAAACGTTTAGCGCCGTATACAACGTACAGCGATAACGAACATTCGACACTCCCGCTATATACAAAACAGTGCCAATAGAATATTTACAGAATTCAGCCGTGAGACAGCTGTAATCCTGCTATTACGATAAAGTGTAACCGCAGGAACAGGGTACCGGTTAATCCACCATTTACAGCATTGTGAGACCACCGCCGTTCTTGCAATGAGGATAGAACGTAATTCCCTGAAAATTTATAACTACTTTATCAGCATAATACAAGCCTGAAGGATGAATTACACCTAATAATAATTATGTACATTATATCTAGAGTTTTTGAAGTTGGAAATGACAAACAAAAGATGTACTTGGAAGACCTACCTCTCCACAAGAGGAAAGCAGGGATTTTATCGAACAGGTTCTTCAATAAGTATAAATTTCAGTTGCCTTGCATAGAAATTTTCTGTATCATGTTGAAATGTTGAACGTCACTCCTACAAAGCTGAAGCACAAATCATGACGGTCGAAATTACTAAATGCTGTTCAAGTGTTTATTTTGCAAATTTCTGGGTTGTTTCGGTCGTCCAGTTCTCAACCTTGCTCCGTTGATCTTAACTTCAAATTTTCGACACCCTCGCTACTCCATCCCAGATCCAAAAATTTTTGAGTCAATTTGCTTATTTCTTCTTAGAAAATAGATTCATCAGTCAATTAAGCTAAAATTTATGAGATCATTTAGAATACTGGAGGAAAAAATCATTGGCTAATTCGCTTCTCAAAAAAAAGGAAATTACATTAAAATTTCATTCTTTTGTCGCCAGATTAAAAAATTATTCGACATTTAGCTTTACGGGGAGATGACAACAGATAATTTGCAGAAATCACTTCAATCAGCCATCTGTTCATAAAAGTTGTAAACTTCTAAGGAATAAAAATATAGTACCTCCTTGCAGCATGCTGCTCTTACAATTACCCACAAAATTTGCACTGAAATCTCAGTTGTTTACTGAAGAAAGGAACAAAAGAATTGAGCTAGAACTCGTAGATATTCTATAATGCAATATCGGGTATTGGTTGCAAAACAGACGACGCAAAGAATGAAATAAATTGAATAGCGGCTGGCAGTATATATTAAAAGCAAAGAACGAATGTGACTCGAGCAAGCTTGTATTTGTAAACATTACAAATCACAATAATGGCAACAAAAGTATAGCAACAAAATCCTTTGCTTTTCCCACGTATCCTAACTATGTTTACTGAAAACTGTGGATAGCAACAAACGACACAGAGACAGCGAGAAATTGAGAAAATAGAAATGGGTCGCTGAAGCCATCCGGAATATGTGGGATTGCTGTCCTCAGTCTCTTGTCCAAAGTACGGCAGAATGCCACTGGCAGACTTCTCCGCCGCGTATCGTCCGTTCCAGCCATCCGGATTCCAAGTCCCAAGGTTGCTGTTGGTGGTGCATCTCAATCACTCAATCAGCTGTTCTAGTCAGGTCCCAACGACGCTATTGGTGACGCACCGCACGACCCAATCTAACCTGTCTTCAAGCGTTACTGCACCATCAAGTATCGACATACTTAAGCATTACTCGCCGTTAATCAGTATTTTTTCAATCCATACATCAACATTGCAGTTTTGACCGTCTCGAGTAGAGCGTGTGCAAGCGATGAGTGTTTCTGTAACGGCGACATCAGAATTGAGTTCTTCGAACAGCATTTTAACTCGCATCGTCTGTTGTTTCGTCTGATCTGCGCACTCGACTTACTTTGTTTTCCAAATTGTGGGGTATTAGGTTTGCAATCTCAAAACCTAACATATTGCCGCGCAATCTATGCAGTGAAAAGAAACCGTCTGAAAATCGGCTAAAATATTTCGAATATTTCCCAAACCAATGTGATAATTACCTCAGCACAACTCGAGGATTCAAACAATCGTTCATTATAAAATCAAATTTAGTGAATTTTATGAGTAATATTTTGTCGCGCTTGTTTCACCTTATGCTCTTAATAATCCAACTTTATAAAGCAGTTTACTACACCTTGTTACACACTGTTGTTATGCTCCATATTGTTTTATATCTGCTGTATTATGATTCATATGTACGACATGTGTTTTTCAATCACATTCATAAACGCCTCCTTCGCATCTTCGAAATCAATTCATATTACAAGAATGAACTACTGTCAAGTTATTTTAGGATAATAATTGAGTGAGAGCGCTGCAGCCTAAACAAAAATAAAACATCATCTAATTTACTGCCGTGAGTTTTTTAAATTACCTGTTAAATTTAAACCATCCACATAATAACCTGAAATTAAACTTTTCATGTGCATATCCAATCCGCCTTGTGCCATGGAGGCTCCGAAATGCTCATTTTTGCGATTAACTCATCAATCCAGAGATAGGCATTAAAATAACAGTGAGCTTTCCAGTCAGGCGAAGCCGTTCTGTTATTGAGTAGTCGAATGTTCCTGATACACTGCCTGAAGGGCACAAAGACTGAAGGTACAAGGAAGTGCTCGTAATGAACGACAAGTGAAGAGACTACTGAAAAAGGGACTCATAATAGCTCTTCGAGAGAAGCAGACAACATGATGTTCATTACTGTTACTGTTATGATAACAGTAAAGGCATAACAACTGCCTCAGAAAAGCTATTTTGAATAAACCTGTCCACTTCAGAGGTGTGAATTAAGCCATTGCAACGCGATACTATTAGATAAAATTGAAAAGCATACGAAAACATGTTCCAAAACTTACCACTAGGAAGGCATCAGAAGAATACAAATTCATCAATTAGAGCGGAGTCCTCTTCTTCCTCACCACCAACGTATTTCGAGTGCGTTTTGAAATCTCCAACCCGAAGTAGTGCAAGATTCGACTCATCTGAATGTCACCGTTTCATTTCAACGTCAATTTCATTTCAGATGATTTCTAGATTGCGATCCAAACTCTCCTACATCAATGTGAAAAAATGCGAAGACAAAATAATTCTTAAACCTCGACAGTGTTCACTAACTGTGGCTACAAACTTTTTGGGAAAAAACACAGGCCTTCACTTTCCATATAGAACGAGTGCTTTTAACATGCAGGGACTTGTACAGTTTACTGGTCGGTGCTAATGAAACATGGAAAGTTCATAACGTAAATTCCTCATTTTTTACCTCAAAAACAGGTAGCTTGAGGGTGTACCTTTCAATGCGCCGACAAGCTATCTTTCAAAACTTCACATGAAAGCATCTGCGAATCTCTAGCTCTAATTACCACGCAGCGTCATTTTGCAATAACGTCTCAGCAGACCATTTTGACTCATGGTAGCACAATCAACTCGTTTCAACTTAACCGTAACCTCTTCAACTTTTTCAAAAAACCTCATAACCATTGATTTCGGTGGAGTTCAAAAGCAACTATGGAATCGAAAAGAAAACGATATTTAAAGCTACGACCAACTTCGTATCATAATAAACCCTATAGGGACACTACGACTCAACGCCTTTCCTTGTCATGTCTGATGTGCTCTTCAATGACTTCACACCCTAATCAGCCACATGGAAACGAGCAAAAAAAAAAAAAAAAATTCCAAACACACAATGTCACTTCTCAACAGTGCATACAACAACCATCATCACAGTGGAAAAATTATTAACAGTAATCGGAACATACATTCACTTATCCTTATTGAAAGTAAAACTTATCACTTCAGTTTCCTTATTCCCCTCTGTCTCCCTAGTCCAACTCAGCAGTCGTTCGTATTATATTTTCAGTCGCGAAATGTCTCATCCTTCCACCTTCCCACTACCCTATCCTCTCCGCTGTTAGTTCATCAATTTGCAATAATATTCTTGCAGAAAGCATACCTGATGAGAGCGGAGCCATTGATAGAGTATGAGCTCCCTTTGATTGTCATCGCGCACAAAACGTTCTAATTTACGTTGTAGCAACGCTAACGATGTGTGCACTCTAAAAAAAAAACAAAATTACAGCACCTCATCAATAAATGTAACCGATAGGTGAGAAAGTGCGAAAAAGGTAAAATAGTACATCCCTTTGAGACTGTATATATTATTTTATTTACCACTCATACTACATCGCTCTCTCAGATTTTTCTTTCAATAAGTTATTGAAGCAACTACCCAAGTTCAACACCTTGTGGAAGTGAGAACTGCTAGGCAAGAAGTCAATCCATTTTATCATAATTTAGCTGCCTTCACCTGTCTTCCTTCTATCCAACTTCTCTCATTCCTTAGCAATAGGTCGAGAAACATATGCCTAACTGATCAAATGGCTGCATGCTTATTCCAACTTATATCACAACACTTGAGATAAACGAGCAAACGCTACAATTTGAAAGAAAAGACTGATATGTAGTAAAACGATGGAAAAACAGAAACCTGGGCATTCGTTGTTGCCGTCCATTGGAGACATGGGGATCGTGGGAGTCGTTAACGTGGACATCCGACGGGTCAACCCAATCGGATTGCTCATCATCCGCTTCTCGGCCATCTGAAGAGTAGGTCTCTGACGATGACAGTTCACTCGTTGAATAAACTCCGTCCCAGTCCATCGACTTCTTGCCTTCAAACAGACAACTTAAAGACGATAAAACATAACCAAACACGCTAAATTTATGCTTGAGGATGGCCTAATTTAAACTGTCTTGAAAGTGATGCATAGAATCATAACGGTATAAAACGCACTTCCAGATGGTCCATAAGATGGAAAATAAATCATCCAGAATGAGCGTAAACCGAAGGAGAATCAGGATCATCCTCGGTGCGGATGCGCCTGCACGCATACAGATTCACTCTTCTTTGTGTGCATACAAGGATCTATATAAAAAATTGTCCTATCATACGTTCCATAAAAAATTGAAGCCTCAAAATTGAGGTGCAGAATCTAAAGATGGCTTTAAATGAAGTTAACAATGCAAAAGCAGTGCATCGTCATGCGTTTGTAGAGAATAAAACAGACCCTCGCTAGAAACGATTTTCGCAAAGAAGAAAACAAGATTCTGAAAACGTACATATTAACACTCAAAATTTGTTCTTCTGAAGTAGGCCAAAGATGGCACTGAATCTACTCCCCTATTTGGAGTCCCTCTCCCTTACGCAAACGATTAGTTTACAGAAGGCCGTTAACTGTTTACAGTTTTTAAGCGCAGTACCTCCGGAACAACACGCCTCATTATTGATAGTAGGATTAATGGAGTAGCCTGAGCCTCGACGATAAAGCCCTGCCAATTGCTCAAGGATCCATGATCGAAACTTTTCCTCAGGCTCTACCGTCGGATGCTCTATTCCAGTGACTTCTCGGGATGTGGAAGCGCTGACATCTAGTCTCACAGACCTCTCAGCTCAATCTCCTTCCGCGACCAAAACCAAAGTATTTTGGTTTAGGGCAAAAGTTAGAGTGACAATGTGGCAATAATCCAGTTAAACGGATTTCAGATGAGATGATGTCGAAAAGGCCACGGTCTCTATATGGCAAGTAATCAAAGACAAGCTATCCCGCTTATTTAAATCCCTCTGCACTCCTGCTGCATAGCACTAGCGGTACCTCTGCCACGAGATATCTTCTCCACAAACAGTTGCGGCATATGCCATATGTGCTGCTCATGCCTGTGTCTTGTAGTATTGGTCCTATCCATAACCATGCCACGGAACATTTCCGCCACAAAAAGTTAAGAGGTAAATTAGCTGCTCAAACCACAAACCACATATTTGGTGATGTGTTGCCTCCTATTATTACGCACAAAAAAAAATTTAGCATTATTCTTAGCGCAAAATAAGGAAAACGCAAGCTTTTGTCGCGTATAACCTCTGTCCCTTAGAGAACATCAGTCGAGGATTTGTGCTTGCATTACACTTGCCGTTTCAAAGGAAAAACAGTGCAGCCACGACGCAGCAACCTCTCTCAGTCTTACTGGAAAAGTAATTTCGAAGGTTTGGTTGACTGTATCAATGTTCGTTTATTTTCTGCGACAGAAAAACGCAAAATTTACCTCAAGAATGGAAACATTCATCAAATACTGTGAATCTAAAGTGCAGATTCTGAAGAATCTCATAATACGATGCAATGAGGAGTGAGTGTGGCACGACGCAATGGAATGAGAGAAACTGCTTTGTATACGTGAGCGGCAAAGAAAAGCGCTGTCGGATGCTCACGTGAATCACAAGGAGAATGAAAAATTAATAAAAGTCTGCCGTACGGGGAATGGCCATGCTCAGCGCACGTCTTTACCGGTAGCCTTCCGATAGAATGCTTCTCGTCTCCCTTCTTACGATCCCTACACTTTACGCTGGCCATAGCTGAGAGCAGATCATTGCAAAAAGAAAGAAATTTTTTTGACACTAGACTAATGGCCTCTTGCCGTTGTCGCTTAGCACCGTTCCGAAGTAAATATCTACACTTACTCATCACTCCCTCTTCAATATATATCTGGTAAAAATATTCTTCGAGAATCGGTAAATACATTAAAAAACGGAAAAACCATAAATGTATAAATAAAATGCACAGCTCACTTTGCATTGTTCATATGACAGTTAATAGCTGCCAAACGTGACTGTTTCATGCACATGCCTCCTAGTAAAGGCTTATGCATGTGGGAAGCAAATATTTCCCATGAGCCTGCGAGGTCACCGCTGTTATCGTTAAACAGTAGAAATGTTAGGTATGCCATTTATCCGAACGAGTATCTCCATCCTCATTTGCTGCTCTATTTTACGGAAGTGTGCTCAATTTGATTCGTGCCAGCTTCAGACAAATTTCGATTCAGTCAAAAGCACAAGTGTAACCAGCACACCGTTAGCTGTAGGTGAGCTCGATAACGGAGCAGTAGAGGGTACATCCACATCCATGTACTCGGGCGGTCCACGTCTCGAAGTTCGCTTTCTTCTTCGGCGGCTGCGACTAAGCGAAAATGTGCCGTTCTCTGTCTGGCTATCTGACTCGATAGTAACCGAAGCGACCTGCTTTACAACGGCGTGCTCAATCTCACTGTCGTCGTCCGTACGCATTGACAGATTAACTTCAGCGCTCGACGATCTTTGCTAAAAACAGATATCGCTGACACAATAAATTGTTTCACCTCTATAAGCTCCGAAAATTAAAGCGCACGCGTTTTTCAATACGAAGTGAGCTTGTGGAGTTTATGACTTTGAAAAACGAAGTTGTCTTGCAAAAAGCTGTGAATCATCATGTGGCTACAGACATCACTTAAAATGTTATGGATCCCCGTAATAGAACAGCAGTAACATATTAAAATATGGACCTATTCAGTGGAGTAAGCACTTGCCACCGATCAGCATGCCCGTCCCACCGGCCTCCTCCCTTCTCCCATTTGAGGGTGATGGTGGCGAGTAGCAAGCAGCTCCATTTCACCTGCGAACCACACCTAAGTCAAAAAAATTAAACGAGGAAGAAGCAAATTTGTGGAACAAAGAAAATCTTTTCCATCCAGTGACCCCCTGCCCATTTCACTGTTGTCAAGTCAAATCTCAAACGCGTCCGTATATTGGGAGATGTAAGCTCATTGCTGTAGCTCATAGTCGAGAAAGCGTAAACTGGTTGCAAACGCGCACACTAAAAAGAGAGCCACATGATCAGTGCACCGACCACAAAGTCGGTATTATATGTGCACGCTGCCAACATACGAGCGAACTCGAATCCTTATCGAAGAGAAAAACGGAAAGGAAGATAAACATGAACGGAAAAAGATTAAGAGAGAAGACGAGCAAACGATATGATCGAGCTACGCATATGGGATATGCGATGAGCAACACTGCTGCCCACTAAGAATGCCACTAGAAGCTTCCTATGTGCTCCCATTACAGCACTTTATTGTCTCGTCTTTCTGCAAGCCCTTATTTTTCACCTTTTCACGTGTAACCTTTCCAAATGAAATTCCTTCGTAAACTAACTAATGTATGGAATACGCCACTGACTGGTTGTACTTGGCTAAAAATATTGGTGATTCCGATCGCCTATACGACACGACCTACTATTTGAAATGAACGAAATGAAGCATATGAAATCGTAGAGACAGACAACCATCGAAGGAAAAAAAGGGTTGGGGGGGGGATATGGTGTATGTACTGTGCAAGAGAGTACAGTAGCCTCATTCATTGGTCGTATAGGTAGGTGAACACTCAGTTTTCTGCAGCAACGTTATACTGGTGCGTTGCGGCAAGACAATTTTCAGCAGGGAAGGGAACATGAAGTTGAATCCTTGCTGAGCTGAGATTTCAATGAAAAGTCGGCAGGATGGACATACATAAAATGGATGCAGTTAGCTGACAGGAGCTGGATGGAAGGATCGTGAAGCAAGTCCACGGAATTATATGCAAAAAAGTTCGCCCCATTACAAAGTTTTTTTCATAAACACCATATCGTTAAAGAGTTTTAACACATTCCAACGATCCCACTGCAACGATTACTATTCATTAAAGCCTAAGCGATACTTCGCAAAACTTTCCAATGAAACCGCCACGATACGAATCAACGTTCTGAACTTGTCTAAAACCGAAGTTGTTTTGCGCATTGTTATTAGTTTCGGTCACCATATCCCAACAAGAACATCTAAAATGTAAGAAAGACGTTGAGGTTCCAATCGAGAAACCTCAGGATGAAGGGGAATGTCGTGTGACCTTGTGCTGAGTCAACGAACTATTAACTTTCTTCAAAGAGCCCCTTTGCTGACTTACCTGTGCTCGGTGAATTCCGTTTTTTACTGCATTAATTCTAGACTCGAGCATAAGATAGACTTTCTAACAGAACCGTGAAGGCCTTGATTTTATTGTAATATCCTCGATCCTCGTCCCTCTTGATCTCCACCTTATTGTAGGCATTGTACTCGAAGCGCTAAATGCTCTCTAACCACCTAAGTAGGCAGCACAGTTGAATATGTGCAGCTAATCGTCTTGTTTGTGTGCTTTTATTCAGGTGTACGCTCCTGCAAGCCTCTTACGTTTCTTGAAATTGGAATAATTTGTTGTTTAATGGGTACAAACTACTTTCTGCCAAAAGTTGAGTACCATCATACTACGCGAACTTAGATATCTGCCAACTAGAACATGCCAACGAAATAATGACTTGCTGAGTGCCTCTCATAGACCATCAGCAGACGTCCCTTAACACTGAGACGTATCGATGCACTAAGGAAGCATTACAACCGCATACGCCTGTACTGTTAAACACCGCTGAGTACATTCTAGCAACCAATCCCGCTTTCGACAGCGCATATACTAACAATTTTTATTGCCTCAAAATCACCTTCACCTGCAACAAAAAAATGGGGAAGCGCCTCAGGAAGCTGACATAACATAAACAAACGTCACCCAAGTTACCTCTCATTTAAGATTGACGGGCAGACCGATTACCCAAGTACGCAAGAAATAATGGCAGTGTAGCAATAATGCATTCTATTATAGAACCAACCGGTAGGAGAAATCCTCGAAAAAAAATGGTAAATGAGAAGCCGCAAATTTGAAAAACACAGGTAAGACCCCTTTTACTATACTAACAGTAAAATACTTCATAGCAGGTTGCTTCTCCCGTCATAATGACGAGAACCCCGAAGCTAGAGCAACGTTAAGACACGGCAAGTTACTATGACCTATTAGGACTTTCCCGAAAGACGCTGCACCTATAACTGCTTCACTTGCACCTTTACTTTTGAGTCTTCTTTCCATAAAAATACTCTTTCCGCAAGCTTCCATGAAATTAATGTGCGCTTTCATGAAAACGGTTTCTTTCGTGTATTCAAGACAATTTACATTCATCCATAACATGTGGACTGATTGCGAAGCATGCATTACGGCAGCCAACAACATTTCGACCTTTTTCCGAGGTTTCAAACGCACAGAACAATATTTATTCGCATAACAGTAATAAATTATTCGAGAACGAAAGTCTTGAAGGTTCAGTGAAGGCACCTGTGCAAGTAAAAAAACAGTAATATTGTGAAGCTGAACATAACGAACGGCGTAATCCTGCGCTTTCTTCATCGCGAGAGTAGACGTGTTATTGCTATCGTCGAATACGAAAACGTTCGATGTAGATAGTTGCAGCACAAAAGCGAATGTCACTGAAGAATGGTCCGCTAGTTTTTGGGAGAGCCTTCGTCTGGAAGCAATGTGGATGAGGTCACCGTGAAGTGATGCAGAAGAGGGGATGCGTCCTGAAGGGAGATGGGGGAGGAGGGAAGCCTGGAGGATTGTCCCCGATCAGAGGTTGTGTGCAGTCCATGTCAGCGAACAAAGTTTTCATAGCACAGTACTTTCCCCTGTCGAAGACATGTTCAATATTTAACGTCTTCTTCTGTGGTTTTATGCGTTTCACTGGAGACAGCTGCGACTGTCACCCCAACTCTTAACTGGGAGAGGGCTGATTTGCGCTCATAAAAATAGGTGCTATTGTGAGGATATGAAATGAAATGCGTCGTCAGTTCCTAATCAATGAAACTTTGCTTCTCCGATGCGAACGTTACAATTTGTAAAGAAAGAGAACGGTTAAATTAGCGTCGTTCATCGGCATCTTTTGCAGAGAAAAGTTTATTGCACGATTGCAGGGATAGCACTACAACCTGATCAACAACGGCACCTTCATCAACGACAACGACACGTTTCGTCACAATTTCTTTCTTTTGTTGTCGTTGATGATTATATTTGTGCTCTCCCTGAAAGGTACGAATAGGGTCTTAAAACCACAAATTTTACTAGAGAGCTCTAAAATTTTGTATTCTTAGGTCTGAAGCACCCCCACACAGAATGCAATCCTACCGCTCTTTATCGGTTGATAAGAGATGCAGATGAATAAATTACACACAATTCGCTTGAAAAAGTTGCTCGATAAAGAGCACACATTAATTCGAAAATTGTACCTCTTTGAAGAATGCAGAACGAAAAAATTCAGTTCAAAGTGTTCACTAAATTACAAATGAGCTTTCTGGTCGCCTTTCGTTGATCGTCAAGATAAGCGTGACATCAGATGATGACAGCTTTTTTCTTCGTTTCCAACGGACTCTCCACGCTCTCTCTCTCAGAAAAAAAAAAAAAAAAAACTGACTACGCCATTATCATTCCAATACATGGGGAATTCGCACAGGCAATAACCACTGTTCGGTATCGATGATACGGCGTTTACCTTGCGGTAGCTTATATACAATAGCTCAAGTCTGACTGGTAAGTCGTCGTATCTTTCTCTACACCAAATAAGTTTTGCTGAAAACCACGGGTGAAATCACTCCATGTGCAAAAGGAAATCACCACACATTCTCGGCTTTCAGAGTCCTCTTTATTCAATGAAATCGTCTTCATTACAAGAAGGTCAATTATTCCAACGACCGTTGAAGCCTTTTGTATCTATTTCCGAGGGTATCGCTATTGCTTGGGCACTATAATGTGTTTGCAAGCAATTAGGAAATAGACGCTTCCGATTCAAGAAAGCTTCTCTCGTATGAAAAGTAATAATTTATTTGCTCATGAACATTCAACAGATAACTAAATTCAGCAGTGCGTCTAAATTCCCTCTTCCATCGTCGAGAATGCTTGTGAAATCTGCAAACAAAACGTAGCAATATTAAAAATTAAGAAAAAAAAAATTATTGTCTCTTATATTCCTCATCGTGTCTACTATCACTTTAGAAGATGCCGACGCTCTCCAGTTGTTTCCTTCTTGCGGAACATTCCCGCTCGTTGCCACAACTCATTTCTCTAACGCATTTAATTATGATTCGACTTGATTTTTTCAATTCTTTCGCCTCAGTTTTTGCAACGGTTTCAAAGCTATTAGTGGCAGAATGGAAGTGTTTTGAAGTTCGTTTGCGGATTCACACAACTACAATTTTCCTTTCTACATGACCTCAGCATTCGCTTCAAAGATAGTTGTGACAGCTTTTCCATTTCGAATTAGTACTTCACCTCAATCGTACCGTAAACGACCTCTCATTCGAGCTTACGGTCCTTCAACACATATATGTAAAAAAGTTTTTGAAGTAGAAGCTGATCGTTAAGGGGAGGGACGAGGGAAGGCGAATGAAACAACATTTCTTAGTGAGCGTTGGCATACAACTAAGCATATGGAAATGTTGTAGAATTGACCAAGCAAGAACAAGGGAATATATACAAAATGAATGGAAAGTGTCAATAAAACTAATCTCGGCACTCTGCCGATTTATTCAGAAGGGTCGCCAAAGTGCCTAAGTTGAGCGTGCGGAAAAGGCCAAACGATGTGCGGAAATGTAAACGAGAACCTGAATAGCACCTGTCGCGAACACATCTGCATATCACACTTGATCACCGTGCTGTTGAGCGTACTTCTTGATTATCTTTTCCTCTCTCAACTTGACAACCTGCATGAAGTTGTTTACCTGCAAAAAGCTCAGATAAATCAAATGGTCACCACAGACATAAGTAAAACTAATAACTTTTCACGGAGTAGTTCAACCTCCGAAATAAGGGACATCCGGAACCATTTATGGGGGACGAGAAACAAGGGCAGTGCCAAAGACACCGAAAGTTTTTCACCTTTTCATAACAGCAATATCCATATTCAAAAGTATCTGTAGAACCTGAAGAAATAAGCACACCTAAGCTAGCAGGACTTCATGAGAGTACTGAAGAGCACCAGTGCACAAATTGGCACAAAACTGCATAATTACTGGCATATTCGTGCTCCAAAATCCTAGATATGAAATTGATGGAGACTAAACATTTCTAAGATGGATTCTGCGACAAGGTCGGAAAGCATTCGAAGCAGAATTTTTTGTCCAGCTCCAAGAAAGCGTCAAAATGCGAGTTCCTACGGCTTGTTCCCCCAGAAGCACCATCACACAAAAAGTGAATAAGTAGGTCTGGCACACAGCATGTGTTTTATCGTTGCTGAGCACAGAATATCGAATGATGGTGCGGTCGACCTGTAAATGTGAATACTTGTCAGATACTTCAACACGTGGCAGGACACTCATAACCAACCGAAGTAAGTTATTAGCGACGAATTGTTAACACGTGCCCAAAAAACTGATGGCACATGTGTTAACAACGATTTTCACACAACACAACTGCGAATAAAAATTAACTCAGACACTGCGAGTTGCAAAAAAGGCAACAAAAAATGTGATGCGGAAATGCGTAGAAAGCCAACCTACTTTGTCGTTGATTGGGTCTTACTTTCAAAAGTCCATGAAAAAGTTAGAACAAAATTGAGGTAAAGTTAGAACAAAGTCACGATAGAATACGTAAGCTTAATTTTCAGCTGCACTGTTGTGGGACGAAAAAACTTTTCAACTCCATGAGTTCAAATATCCTTTCCTATGGAAATGGAAACGATCTCTCGAATTAGATTTGAAAATTTTTGATAAGGTTCGAAGGTTAATGGCGCAAAATCAGCAACAGTCCGGGCGAACGAACAAGAAGTACTGCAATTGTTAAAACAAAAGCGAAGATCGCTGTATGAAATCTTGCCATAATTGTGATCGGCAGTGCCAAAACCATGACACCACATACGATCGCACCGCTTCCAACAAGCTTGCCAGCTGTAACACACCTTTGCTAGTATATGTGAAGGTTAAAAAAAATCCTACTACCTAGTTTATTGGACAAATGAAACGATCAAGAGAACTAACAAGAAAATAAGAAAGCAATATTACACATAGTGGGTTCGTTCATTGGAATTCTCGAATATATATCCTCATAACTTAAAACTTGAAAGGATGATGAACATCTAAAAATGTGAACATGCTAGCTAAGCACGCTAATCACGCCATCAAAGAGAAGTAGACTTTTATCGCACATGGAATTTTATGCAACCGCAAAAATATGTATTTCATATATATACGTAGATAAATTGTGCCTCTTTCAATGAAAAATGCTGCTTTACTGCAAATCGAATAGACAACATACCAACTGTCTGCGGAACGCTATCGCCATATCCAACCGTCGACATAGTAACCACTGCCCTGAAATGTTGAACAAACCAAATAAGATTTTTGAATGAATTCCTTCTTTACAACATGCCACAGACGCCCCACATTCGTCAGATTATACGGGTCTTTCAAGGTCATATGTTGCACAGAAAAGGACGAAGGAAGAAGATGCTTGGGACCACAAAGAACTCATTGTGATTGGCCTAAAATGTGTTATAGCAACAGACAGAGTTTGGTGACCACCATGACACCTGCAACGTGCTCATACGTCTGGGGGATGCCTTTCAGTCTGGAAGTGTGAAAATTACACATTAAGAGGAACGTGACTTACCACCAAAATGAAGCAGGAATTGAAGTGAACGTAGTTTTCGGTTCGTCTTTTTCGAGGAAATAAACAAGTGTAGAGAAAAAAACCACAACGGTGAGCATGACAATGGCCACCATTTGCATCTGCTTTTTGCTCTTCCGGATCGTTAGTGCAAAATTTGCAAGACCTGGAATACACATTCACCATATTTACTCGCTACCCTCTCTATTTATAAATCTCTACCTCGAATGGGCGTCGATTTTCAAAAGTTCCAAGCGAGGAAACTTCTCTTTATCTCAAATATAACCCTATCTATGCCAAATACAATACAACTATTTTCTATTTCCCTCTCGAAAAAAGTTTAGTTCGGAAAAGAAATAAAATCCCGTTCTTTGTGAGTTCCGTCTTTAACGTATAAAACATCAATCTGAAAAGATGTGATTACTATACGTCTAGGGGATTTACAGGCAGAAAAATATGACGGAAAAACGTCTAAAAACTGAGCACACTACAAGGAAGCAACTTCCTCGAAAATTTGCAACTGCTGCAAATCGCTTCTAGCACAGAACCGATGTGCACCTCGCAACACTTCACTTCGCAATAAGTGAGTCGCGAATGAACACTTCCCCTTCCGCAAAATTTGGGCAACATAAACAGCGACATTTGGTTAATAACAACTTCATTTCCGATAATATATCTGATAAAAACTAATGCCGCATTCACTAAAACAATTAAGGAAGAACAATGGAATAGTGACAGCGAAACAAGCAAGTTTTTTTATTTCTAAATTTTGTAACTTTTAACGAAGCAAAACTTCGTTACTTTTTACTTTAATTATTAGAACCACCAGCTTTGCAGCATATAACATTCTTCGATCGGCAGATCTCAAACGGCTGAAACGGATGCGAATTTCTGATCGCTTCGCACTGCTCATTTGATTTCGATTGCCACTTACTGAACGCTGACAGTTCTAACAAAATGAAATGAGCTGGTGAAAACCACAGTTTGATTGAAACTCCGACTGCGCTGCATTGCTCAACTCGCAACTTATCGACGTATCATTGACTTTTATTGACAGATAGAATAAAACATTTGGCTAGCCGACGCATCAAAATGAAGTGACCTGGTGAAAAGCGACCGAGTTTCGCTATCCTCACCACTCGCAACACCCTCAGAAGACGTACCGTCAAAAAAGCCCATCGCACCTTTCTTACGTTCTCGCCACTGATGCCTACCTCAAAAAAAAGCACCCTTCACTAATACATGAAAATCCATTCATCTTAAAACGCACATCACACCTGTACTATAAAACAATTTCCGCATTTACTTTACGCGCACCACCTTTAACTTTCAACTGTTGCATTAAAGGAAGGAAAACTTTTTAGCGACGAATATGATATAGGGAACAGAGGAACACCGAAACTTCCTCAAAAATTTATGCACAGTTCCGTTGAAAATTCTGTTTGATTTACAAAACTTTCTCTCTCTTCCCCTCTTCTCCCCCCTCNAAAAAAAAAAAAAACTGGGCTGTCATCGACTTACAGTCACAATAACTGAGTGCAAAGAAGCGGAAAACAACCAGGAGCTACATGTCGCTAATGTGTACAACTGGGCTAGCCAACTGGCTGGTCATTAAAAAAAGTCATTACAAAGCTTGAAATGCCAGCTAATACAAATTCCCTAACGCTAGATGGCTTTGAATCAGTGTCACTTTTCTCACATTTTCAGAAAGAACCTTTCTTATAAAGGTTGATAGACAAAACCCAGTGACATATTGATAAGCAGCTAGGTTTTTCTGTCTTTCTACGCAAATTTCAATTGAATCTCCATTCCCCCGCGAGTTGTAATTCATTTCGTGCACATCCTAATGCCGTCAAATTCCACAGCGGAACGCTAGAGCATGGATGCATCTCAATGGGGCAATTAGCTCTCTTTTGTTACACTTTATACGATGAGTTTAGCTTTTAAAAAAAAGATTTAAAGCCAGCAGGCGGCCACGACCAGCAGTAGTACAGCAACCATCCTCGCGATCTGTTTACACGTAGAAAATGGTGAAAAATAGGTGGTGGGAGCGGAGGGGGAAAGAGAGATATAAATCCCTATCAGAAACCTAAAACACTTAAGTGAGATTCTGAAAGGTGGAAAAATGTGCCCTGCGAGGCAAAATAAACAATTAAAATACGTACAACAATAAGCACAAGTTCAAAGATGAATGGTGCAATGGCGAGGAAATCGATGACATTCAAGAAATCCCTCACAAAGGGCCACTTCCGTGGTGCAACTGTAAATCGAACAATGTACTCGAGGGTAAAGTAGACCTGAAATGAGTGCCATTTGTTACCTCTTTTATTCCACTATCATCTCTTTTATCCCATCCTGAAATGAGTACCTTTCTTCACCCTTTTTAATTCACCTGAGAAATGTGGTACTCATTCCATGGATCTCTCACCATTCAACAGCAAAACGGAAAACATTCTCCGAGTAGTAATAAAAGATCAGCAAACGGATCCATGTGTGCTCAAAAATTAAGTTTACGAATTAGATCTGCTATACTCCGCAGAGAGGGTTTATTATCGGCAGCCTGCTCGGCCGATCTATGGTGACCGTAGAGGTTATCATCGATTCCACTAGGCAGTGGCATAAACGATCACTGTGTAGTGTTGTATAAGAAGCGGAGAAAACTTCGAGAAGATTCCTGCCTCAGCTGTTGTCTTGTTTAGAATGCTATCATCACCTGGGAGACAAACAGTCGTAACAAAAGATATCCTTATATAATTTCTGCAGATCCTCGATTCTGCATCATCGTCTTTATGCTCAACTTTTTCTATAATACTATCGCTATCCGGCTCATTCCTTTTTCGCATCTCCAATCATAAAAACTCTCCAACAGTTAAAAAAGCGCTTTCCGCTCGTGCTTACATGAGATCATCGGTGAAATCGCATTCGATGATCGTTCCAGAATTCCCCCCTCCCCCCCTCTCTTCTCAGAAAAATCTCTTCACAAATAGCTAAAAGAATATGATAAATTCATTTAGTTTTGTGTGAACAATTGCACGGATATAAAAAAGGCAATTAAATACTGAAAACTGACAGAAAGGCGGATTATGTGGAAAATTTGTGAACTTACGGAAGAGGCATAAGAGAAATCATTCATGCCATCCCGCAAGCGCGGGGTTTGAAAGAGCAGAAAGCGATACAAATGATAATCTTTCTCCTACCCGCGAAACCTCTTTAAGAAAGATCGATCACTTGGTGTTCATCTCTGCTTTTTGAGTGAAATAGTGAGTTGCTTCAACTCAAAACACTTCTCTAATCACGTTTCTATGGGTCACAACAAAAGATATCTTTTCTATAAATCACTCTGTCATAAACAATCGTGCAAACAATAAAAGCGATTGCTTCTTCTGGGTTTCAGTTATTTCGAAAAATGTGAAAGAAAACAAGAGGTCCTGCAATAATAACCATTGAATGAGATAAACGATGCTTTAAAAGAAAACTTCAAAATGAAGACAAAAATTAGCTGACAAGGCAAAAAAAACAAAGAAAAAACAAACGAAAAACAACGCCCAACAATTAGAACTCCTACATAAGGAGACCACACGATTACCGACCACACAGATGTTCTCGATGTAGTTGAAGACCGGATGCTCGACCATTTCAGGTCCTGCATCATCGGGATTTCTCGCCCCCACCTTCGAACTAATCGCACGTCCATCTACCTTTGGATATGTGGGGTAGGTTAATGATGATCTGAAAATTAAACTGTTTTAGAACTCGAATTTAGGAGAATAAAATCTCCAGCAAAAAGATTAAGAAAGATTCCTGTTTACTGAATAGACGTTAATTTTGCAGTTTCTTTCGACGTGTTGTTGAGGGTAACAATTACAAACTGAAATGGCTGTAACAATTACCTATAAAATGCTTCAAACGAAGAAGAGCCTGCATAAGGCACGCCTAAGTTGGTATAAAAAATGTTCGCAAGTGTTCATCTGCAATGCGAAAGAGGAACAGCGTGTCCCAGTTCTAATGCTCGCACTCGAAGAATATTTGAAATGGAAATTTAATGTAGTGCACAAACCTATTATATGCTCTGCGACATCGAACAACAACAGTTTCTACTATGAAAGACTCCACAAACCTGATTGGGAAATACTTACTGTGTGGTGGAGACTCCTCCTTTTGGTCGTTCAGGAACTTGAAATTCGGGAATAGAGCCAAGGATGAGCGCCGTAATAGAAAGAACAACGAACGAAGTGGAGGTTATTTCGAAAGCTTTCCACCACCTAAGAAATGCGCTGTTTATGCTTAATACTCATTACTAATGCGTAAATGACCTTTTCTATGGTACTGCTCAGAGATCATCGATAGATTATGCACTCAAAAAGATTGCACCAGGTTGCAACTATCCATCCTCTATTCGATGGTAACGCACTGCAAATGCAAGAAAATAGACCTATGCAGTTTTCACGTTAGTCATCAAAAATCATGACAGCAATATTTTACACTTAAAGGCATCAGTCAATGGTTAGATTCGAGACGACCAGCGAAACTCTCCCAAGAAAGAATGAGATCAGTTCAACGAGTGTGTCTTTAACTGGTTGGCAAAACTACGTTTGTTATGACAAGTGGATTACAAATGAAAGTTCAGCAATGCATAATGTCAACGAATGGTCTATTAAATTCGTTGAGTGCAGCATCGTTGAGACCCACCTGGAAGAGGTATGCCCCTCAAGCACGTACCAAAGCCTTCGGCGGAACTTGGCGCATCGCAACCCGATAAAGTAGTCCTTTTCCTTTAATAAGAAACGACTTCAGCACTTTCCTTTAATATGGAAACAAAAATTCACTCTCGGTAATCAATGAGAGGCACAAACCGAGAATCTTTGACTCCTATAGGTCGGATGTACTAATGAATATGTCATGTAGCAAGTGATGGATGCATCAGTGGTTATGTATGGCAATAACATCGCTCTATGTGAATCCTGCAAGGAAAAACAAAGAAATGATCAAACTAAATTCATGATTATAAAAAAACAAGTTTAAGTATTCCAGGCAAGAGAATGAGTTGACTTGGCTTTATTTTCAACCGTTTTTCCACCATTAAAGGTAAGCCAAAAAGTCGTCTGATGTAAGGTGATGAGCGTCTTTTTGCATGCTACAATCGAAAAAAACAAGCTTGTTACTGCCTCAGGACTTACTGTCACTTTATCATGCGAACGGAGTCACGCTCATCATTTACGGTACATGTAATCTTTGCCTCTATCATTCCAGATAACACTTTAGTGTGACAACATTTTATAGCTATTCGACAAGGTGGCTCATTGCTTAACGAACGATTGCCACAACCTACGGACCTCGTTCTGAAATAAGACAGGTTTTTGGCGAGATGTTTTAGGAAACGAAGGGGATGGGTGCGCGAACATACAGTGGGTAACATACGTGAATGATGTGCAACCTGCGTATACAACGCTGACTAAAAGACGACTAAAGAGAAAATAATTCGCAGAAGAGCGAGATCGCTGTCGATGTGCCAACTCAGAAGTGAAGTGTTTGCAGATATGTTGCAAAATAACACTTTAAACACTTCGATCAACGATCAAATGAACTGAGGCATTTCGAAAAACAACTTTGAATTAATGGAAATGCACAAAAATTCCGCACTGAAACCTTAACATATTTAACGATTGTTGTAATAAAATCCTCTCAAAAGAAATAATACGCAAATTTTAGAAAACGTTTGAACATGCTCGCATATTGTTATGTTAATGCCGACTTAAATCTAGCTGAGATTTAAATCACAGTCATTGTCTAATGATGAGTAAGAACTTTGCTTGCAGGGGAATCCGAATCCGTGACTCTTTGCTGGATTGGAGTCCACCCGTAAATAATGTTTTCACTCATCACCAAACAATGATTATCTTGAAGTGCTGCACTAAAGAAAAAGTTTGTTCTTAGTTAATTTCCAAACGTTTGCGATACAACTATTAACTAGCACAAGAAGAAGTCTGAATACAACTATTTCTTTCAAAGAGTTTTCCCCTCTTCGCGTATTTATTTCAATGTTTTATTTTGAATATTTAAAACATTTCAAGTATTTATTCCCATCGATAACATTAAATGAATTTCCTCTAATTTTTTTTGTGCCCCGTGATTTGAAAGTGAAAAATGAGTGCTACATTTAACTGATGAAAATATTCACGCTAACAAAAGAAATAAATCACTGAGAAAGAAATAGAAATAAATCAGGGTACAAAGTTTTTGAAGTGTGTTGTGGTTGAATGCAAGAAAAAAATGTGATAGAACTTACAAAGAGTCTCATGAAAAAAATGAAGCCTGCCAAACTGATATCTGAATGAAACCATTCTAAAAGTAACGACTATCTGAGTATTTGAAATAGCTCCTGTGAATTTCTGTATTATACAATGCTGGGAGGAGGGGGAGGATGGAAGCTTGAAATAGGCAGCTCACTTCAGCAGGGTGATATTGATCGACGTTGCTTAATAATTACTTTCTTCGTGGAGGAGTTGTGGAATTTTTGTCTATGGAATGTTTTTAGCAGTAAAGTGCTCTAGAATAATGCAGAAAAAGGTTCCTTTCCGAGAACGATGAGATCCGCGAAGTTCCCGTAAGCAGCATAAATCCAAAAAAAAGGTGCAAGGATTCGCTACAAAGTGCGAACCTCCCAGAAAGACGCTGGAATGAAGAAAAAGCTAACTGAAGATTCGGAAGAAGTTTTCGGTAAAATGCAGTATTGGGCAAACGGTGAGCAGCACTCATCCATCTTTGATTTGGAAACCGCCCAAAACCGTAACTCAGCCATAAATTTATCGAAGCAAAGATCCTTCGGAACATGCAAACGTCCTGTGGCATAGAAATCGTAAATTGGATCGAAATATCTGCAACACACAATGCCAATGAGTTATAAATTAACTACTCAAATATCCATATACAATAAAGAATTTTATAAAAGGCATCAAAATCGATTTGCAAATGCGAGAGTGAAAACGTGGTGGCATACCTATAAAATCCGAATACCTAATTCGAGCATGTATTCATTCAGTAGTTCTCCTGCTGCTAGGGAATTCATTTAGGAAATTGTGAGTCAACACGCAGCCCATTATAACCAACCACTAAAATCCTTCTTGTACGTCAAATATACAGGCCGGTAAGCCGTTACTCGGGAATTTCAACTGGCTTGTGACTTGTGGCTATGTGCTCGCAGAAAGTTGAATTGAACTTGTGGATATGCTAAAAGAGGAGCTAACAGCTTGCTAAAAGCAGCAGATCTTCAGTTTGCTCCGCTTTTCTTCTCACACACTTCCATACTCATTTCGCTACATAAATACAATAGAAAATGCTCAACTCGCATACTAGAAAAAATTTCAGCTCGCTTTTTTGGCATCCTTCGTAGATTCGATACTCATATCAGCAAAAGAATCATTTTGAAGGAATGCATAAATATCGCTTCAGTTTTCAATTGCACCAAAATTTTGTTGCATTTTCTTACATAAATTTGCAAAATAAGCTATTTTTCAGTTTTTTATTCATTGTTTTCTTCTGCAAAAACAACACAAGACAACTGCACATCTCTTTCCACAATCGCTAGAAGGTAATCAAAAAAATCGTTGAGGATTGCAAATTGCAGTCAGTTGCGAAAAAATACGTTGTTCGGCGATATGTCATTGTTTCTATTGTTTGGACAAGCGTTTCTTCTCGTGGGCTGAAATGCGAAAACTCGGTCAGTCGGCCCCATTGAGACGCCTCTCCACTCAGCGAAGGCAGTCAGTCACTTTACAACCAGTCGAATCATTTATTTCCTCGTAAGTGATGCCTGATGTTCATCGACTTGTTGTGATTCTTAGTCATACCTGAGTCAAGCTCATTCCTCTTCTTACTGTTCTTCACTTCCTTCAACTTCTTTCATCCGACAACAAGTTCCACGTTCCTTGGTACTCTCCATTTGCGAATGAATCTTTTTTTGGTACCACCCACCTCCCATCAGTGAAAGGTGATTGATCTCCCTGGTATAGGCAGCTGTGCTAATATCTATTGCCGTATCAACATCAGCACTTTTTCTTCCAATCACTGTGTCGACTTCTAATGGTGTAAACCCATCGCTTGATGGTATTTGATTAAACATCTCGGTTATATGCACTAAAAACAGCTTGTAATATAAATATTCCTCTTTTAAACGCATACCGCCCCCTTTTGCATAGAAAAGTGGCAGGTGCGAACAAATAGGACGGAAATTTCGAACTTTTGACCACCACACACTAAAGCAGTGAACATCTGCTCTCCTACCCGCATGGGAACCAGATCTGTGAGCTGTTAGGGGGAGGAGGGAGGGGTAGTGGGATGGGTCACAAACATGGTCCGTGAACGAAGGCTGCCAGCTATGATATATTACAGTGAGTATCGATAGGATAAAAATGTTTAAAAAACTAACGCACATAGTTACGTTTACGAAGTTAATAATTTGAAACCTCATAAAAACTCGGCCAATACTATTCAAGAAAACGAGCAGCTCAACTGCACTTCAGATACAATTTTCTGATAGTTTTGAGCGGTTCATGTGAAGATGAATAACTGAATAACTGGTGTTAGAAAACTCTCGTGTCTGAATACATCTTATGCAGTGAACTAATTCATCTACTGATATACCTAAGACAACAAAATGTAGAAGAGAAAGGATTGGGAAGGGGGGGGGGGTATTTATTCCGACCAAATGGGAAGTTGCACGGTTCCGTAGCAATAAAATCTGCATTTCTGATGATGAGCAAAGCAAAGTCGCTCTTGATATTCATTTGAAAATGTAAAATTTTTACTAATGCAAACAAATTGTAAAATTTTTACTAATGCAAACAAATTTTTCTAGATCAGGCAAAAAGATGAAGAGGAACGTGGCATTCGAGCAGCTGCGTCAAACAGTTCAACTCAAATGCCCAGTTGATGAGTGCTTGATTTAAACAGTCTCTCTATGTTCAATCTATTGATTTATACTCATTATTTCCGTTTTCTTTGACTGTGGAGCAACAATTCGTTCTATACTTTTAAAAAATTTACTAAGAATGACAAGTTATCATAGCTATTCCCTGACCGTCGAAAATCAATTAAGTTTCTTGACACTTATTGCCATATGAAATTGAAAAACCTCAGTTAAAAAACTGAATGAAGCAGCTAGCAGCAGGTACTGATCTCGTGCAGAGTCCCGACAGTTATGGGTGATTCTAGGAGTTGACTTCCAGAATTCCACTCCTCTAATGCAAAGGCAGCACCCGGAATACGAATTCTGACTCCGCTAGAGTCAGGATTGCCTTACTTTGCCTAGGACGTCCATCACTGACCGTCATCTGAAATGCTAACGCCACTAACAACGCAGCTCATGGAAACATATTGGGCTTCTAACCAATCGATGCCAAGTGCATTATCTGACTACACATTGGTCTTAGGTTTACAAAACAGTGGGACACATTTCCAAATCCTCTTCAGAAATCTAGAATGTCACTTTCTTTAACGACGAATGGTCAAAGCGTATGCCTGCCAACGGTGGCTGAGCAAAGGTGATAGTGAAAAGTGACCATCCACAAATATGGGACGGAAATGAGAGGAATTCAGATATGCTCGAACTGTGTACTTCAAAGGATGTGAAGAAGAAGCTATAAATGTTTCGCATCTCTGCACAGTTATCATATACCTTTCATCTGTCTATAAGCGCATCATCCTAGTTGAACTTCTATAAATTTCGAGATAGATACCACAAGAACAACTCACCTGGGAACTCTCTCAAAAAAGTATTCATCCGACTCCTCAAAATACCAATCTGCCCACTGTCTGCGATGCTCGTGATTCATACGAACAAATCGACCCAACAGTGTCATTGGTCCAAATTTTATAATGGAGCGTGTTCGAATACGATAACTGGAACCCCCAATATTCAGTCGAAGAATTGTATCCTTAAAAAATATAACGTTGAGTTATACCCATTGTGCATTTTAATGAAACACGTTGACATCAGAAAGGAAATTATTCGTTGATGGTCAAGCTGAAAAAAAGATAGAACGGAAAATAGGACAGAAATAAGAGAGAAGGCACAACGTGGAGTTGGCTCTATCAAATCCATTACACGACTTTGCCAAGCATACACCGTCCAGCACCACAAATTATCCGAAAACAATGTAAGAACATCTGCTATATATTAAAACATTTTTCCAAGCGACAGGGTGAATAAGAATAACAACCAAACAGTGCGCTAATTTCCCACAATTATGCTAATTTGTAAACGTCGCAGATTTACAGAAACCCATATGAAAGAAACTAGCATGATCTTTGAAGGATCACGAGGAGTCACGATAAGATGCAAAGAATGCCAAAGGTGTAGGTGTGATACGCACTTTTGCAATCGTTTTCATCAGAACATCTCTTAAACTGTCAACAATATGCACAAAAATACATTCATATTTTAACTGATTTCCCCGCTCGTTTAACACATAGGAAAGTGCCGTTTTTCCAGCTTACTCGAATATAAAGTGCAACCTAGCTAGCTGCAAGATCCATATACTTTTAGCACTTTTCCAGTCTGATGTCAACTGTCCCACAACCAAACCGGTACCAAAATATTCATATGGATATGTCGGTACCTCAGCGCTATTTTCAAATCGTGAATCACTGAAACTAGAGCATGAAATTCGACCAGTACATTGTACACCATATGATGGTCTTCTAAAGTAATCTGTTTCATCATTTTGTTTTTAATATATCTGTTTGTCAATCTCAATTCGGATTTTTTAATTTCGATTACATAAGTAAGACATCAAAAAGGTGCAATCTTTTGTGGAGATTTCCATCAAAGGCGATCAAAATAGGCAACATTACGCGCATTTTGATTTGTTGCCGATTCATGCATCCGGCTGGTCTGATCAGACGAACGCAAGAGTGCATATGGTGCCAACTGCGCTTTCCCGTTTATTCGAACTTATCAGTGGAATGTGCAACAAGTCTAAGAGGCGCAATATTTTGTCAGCTAGCGACTTATGTTAAATTCACTCTGCATTAACCACGGCGAGTTGAGGTCAGGTTGGAATGGGTTTGAGCTAGAAGAAAAGCCTTGTAACATGATAAATCAGTTGTGATCAAACAAGGAGTATAGGACGCACTCTGTTACAGCGACGAATTTGCGTCAACATCAGCAAAACATTTTGATGGCGTGATTCCCGATTCTGCCCACCAACTATAATTCCAAAAGACAAACAACCGAATTCTCAAACACAACAAAAGTCATCAATCTAACAACGAATCTTAAATGACACAAAAATATTTGACTTTTTGGCCATATCAGGCTGATTGCGCCTACATCTGTTTCTCTTCCTCCTTCTCTTTCTCTCTCCCTCAAAAATCATTGCTTGAGGCAGCAAGGAAAATTTGAAGGAGTAATAAGCATCGGTCGAGATTGACTTGAACCTCTCTAGGAAGAAACAGCTCAACAAATTTCACTTCCCATTTACTCCAGCTGTTGAGGAGGTCAAGCCAACACAAATAATCAAACCACTCAAAATATGGCTATTCTTCTGTTGCATAGAAAACGTTGCAAAGAAACGATTCGTTATATAACGCATCTAATGCATAGAAATGCGAACTCAAATAAAGTGTACCTGCACATCTGTAGCGCGAATGCTTGTCTTGTGCTCAAGATTCTTCTCAGATGGCAGTCTTGCTTCAACGTCATCTGAGAGTGTGTCGTTCGCGAAGCGCGAGATATTGCTATCGTGATCCAGACTAGTACCTTCATTTGCGTATCTTCAAATAACGAAAACTAAGTCTCATAATTGCAAGAATGTTGTATGAATTTCTTTGTGCAAAGCATTCTGTTAGGTTCATAACACTTTGGAGAATGAAATCTGGTTTGGCTTGAGCCTCCTCAAAAGAAATAACTAAATGTTTTCGGAAAATCCCTAAGGCGTCACATCTGTCGCTCTGCGAGCTGCCTGAGGCACATATCGCTTCATACTGAAGGAGGTGGGATGCGTGCCCACCGTCCTTTCATTTAGAAATAACGATGACTAAAAAACTTTCCCAGTTGTCTCCATCCAGGTGAAGAGGCGCAGTTTTCTCATTGCTTATTACGTCTCTTTTCGTCTTTGTTGTCAGAGGGACTCCTCTCTATCCAGTTTCATCTTCCCTTATAAGCTTGGCACAGACGTCCGCCTACACTTTACAATCAACGAGACTGGAAGACGCTCAGGAATCTTATCAAATATACTGCAAAAACTGATAGTGTTCTCCTATGAAGAGTTAACAGCCCGCATTCACAGAAGTACACTAGAGGAATCGAAAACCGGTGCTTCAAAATGGGAGGCGAGCTGGTCCAGTTACCCGCGGTGACTGAATCGCGTTAACACATTTAAAGTATTTATCGTAGTTCTGGAAAGTTCTCAGCTCGCGCATTTCCTACCGTCATATCCTATCCTTGACACACCGTCATCTCCTACCATTTCATTGCAGCAAGCATACAAGCTGAAGAAACGATATGCTCATTAATTAGAATGAAAATGAGCGCATGAGTTGACACTAACCGAATTTCGTATTGCTTTGACTACTTGTTCACTAATCCCTAGTGACTAAACCAATTCACTAATGGTCAACTTCAAGGAACGACCGAAGTAAAAAGAATTTTGTTTGAGACCTTAGAGGTGTAGTAAAAAAGAATGAGGATGGATCATGGACTCTCAATGCAATCAAATGCAAGCAAAAAATGCAGCTTGGGTTAGCATGAGAATAAGGCTTTATGCGAGTCTTGAGGCTTGTCACGCTTTTCAAAAATATACCAAAAAATTACTTCCTGTATATGTAACCTGCTTCCTCTCGATTGGTGCTGTCTCTGGCATTTGCTTCTTCAGCTTCCCGTATGGCGATAACGGCGCCGCCACCCGCCATCTGACTGTAAATTATTGCTGAGATGGTCACAGAAATCGCAACAAACCCCAGTAATTTTCACTCACTCTGACCGAACTATCATGGTTCGAAACGTGCACGATAGAAAGAGAAATAGCATTTCGTGAAATAGCTTTAAAAATTCTTGTAGTGCCAAGGTTTGTGGTATAGTCAATTCAAATCCTTGTGTACTTCAAACGCTCATTTGTGTGCTGGAAGGTGAAATAAGGTCCCTCAACATTATGTCGTGTTGAGTAACTGGCAGAGGCGAAAAGTGGTTGTTAGTGCATGGTGGCATCATCACCTGGAGAAGTTTGCAACTGAAGTCGGCTGCGGACGGGAGTCCAGTGGACCTGGTAGTCGACTCCATCGGTGGTCGATGGTGGATGGGGAGCAAGACACATCAGTTCATGTGCGACTGCGAGAGACAGCAGAGGACAAACAGCAGCACAGCCGACGTCGAGCAACAATGATACAGGCTTTGCTTTCGAAGTGATTTTGACTTTTTTGTTCAATTCCACCATTTGCTCGCGAACATCTGGGGACGCACTAAGCTTTTTGTTGGCCTCTCTACCAGGAGGTTAATACAAGTGAGATCACTTACGCGCCGTACGGATCTCCCATGAGCATGAAAATCGGCGACTTTTCTTTTGCCCTGTATATAACCAGCGCATGCGGGAACTACTCGAAACAATGGCATCACTGATATCGCCTTCTGTAGCCGTATTTAAGCCATATGATCTCCCCAGAACTTCATATCAGGCCAATGATTCGCCGTTTTTCAAGATGGCGCTTAGTGTGGGGGCATTTTCAGTTCCGGCCATGAGATCCTATCACTGTATCTCATGGAATTATTGCCACGAACGGCTTCTGACACAAGCCACAGACACATCAACAAATTCCCCCCCCCC
>QEWY01003545.1:496500-824024 GCA_006503575.1 Baylisascaris schroederi
CCCCCCCCCCCCCCCACCCCCCCTCTTAGAACCAAATTTCAAACGATTTCTCAGAGCGCTCAGAGAAACTTTGAGATTTTTAGTCATCTAAAAGAGTTTTTCAAAACTAAAAACGAATGGAGCTGTACATTTTCAAGCCAACATGAACGAGTCAGGATGAAAAATTAGAAAAGCAGTGAAGTGAGCTGGAAATTTTCAAGCACAGTACTCTAGATCAGGCGGAAAAAATTCAACCTAGGTATTTTCCAACTTGTCTCTTAAGTTAAGCGCAAAGAAAGGGAGTGTCATGTGCCCCCTCCTCCCTCCATAAGAGCCAACTTCGACAATGAGGTGAAATTAATGCTCACAGTTACTAAAACATTCCAGTTTAGGAATAATTCCCCTTGCAATTATGGCGCAAATTCCGTTCATCCCCACCCCCATTCGCTGATAGAATATTTATCATTTCACTTTTTTGAGAACGCAGATTTCCTGCCAGGAATGATGTGATGTCCATCCTATATGGAAAGAGCAAATTTGAAAACGAGTAATGTTTAATCAACCACTCGACATTTCACGCAGTTTGCTCGAATGAAACATTTAGTGTGGTTTCTTCATGCTCTATCTACACATATGACGAATGACTATCAAGAAAAAAGCACGTGTAGAGCTTACCTCGGGATCATGGTGATGCTCAACAATAAGCGCAAGCAGTAATAATTCGATGAATACGCACAAGCCGCATATAACGGCAGTGTTGTTAGAGTGAAAAGAATATGTGCTGGAAGATCAAGCAGGTGAAGTGAACTCGGCAAATCTTTAACCGAATAGTTCGATGAACATCACGTTCTCATAAAGGTTGCGTTCTCTTGAAGGGTTAACAAATCTGAGAAATTAACGGTTATTAATCGACACTCTGATGAGAAAAAACTTCGAAGCGGATAGAACGTTGGAATTAAATTCAAATAAATTAGAGAAGCAAAGAAACGCCCTACGATATATGCTAACGGGAACAAATCCCAACACATTTCACGCGTTAACTAGCGTCTGTCCCACACTATAACCAATTATCGACGATCGCCAATTGCGTCACAGTCGCATTCCTAAATATCCCATCCCTATTACAAAGAAAGTTCGCTTGACGCGAAACGATTCCCTATGCGCATTGCAGTTACGTATTGCTATAAGCATACGGCATTTCGTGAGTCCTAATATCCACATAGAAATCTTCATTAACTCAACCACATTTCACCTTCAGCCCATTTTCACATAACAGCATATTTGACTGCAAAAGCATAGTCAACATTTGAGGACGGTGTCCGTAGGATTGAGAGGAAAGAAGCTAAAGAAAAATTCAGAACACAGTTATAAACTGATTCATTAAATCAAACGTAGTGCAGGAGAATAAAGGCAAATTTGAATGATTCAAACGATTGTTTTTTCTAATAAGCTTCTGCTTGGAAGGAAAATCAAAAGAAACGCTTTAAAAACTCTTGTGCATCTCTCCCGTTAAGCATACCTAACAGTCTTCTTTTATTTTACTATGGAGGAAATTTTTTTACACCATTCAAAAAATTTAGTAATACGAAGAGGTTTTACGTTAAAATGCTAGTGCGAATGGTATAATGATATTTCTAGCTGATGAACATTGGACTGGTATTCAAAGTCCCCAGTCTAGGCATCTAAAGGCGGTTTTCTTGAAGGCCAACATTAATGGATAGCCCCTCAGCCTCCCAGCCTAATATGAGCAAAATTAAGCAAATACGAATAAAAGATTACCGCGGAAAACCTTTCGAGCTTCAAAATTCAAAAGCTTTTTGCATAAATGGAAGTGATCCTGTCAATCGAAGAATTCTTTTAAAAGTGAGCATCGAATCAAACATTTAACCCGCCGAGATAACTCTATTATAACGCTAATAGTTGGAACCGAAAGTCCCTAGTATCTGGGCAGAAGACATGCTCAAGGCTCATCTCCTCTCTGTTCTCAGCTCAGCACGTGCCTTTTGAAAGGTTAAGGGGCAAAGTGGCATTACATCCGACAAAGACCTTTTAATGTCGATCCTGTTTATTGCTTTGGTTGACAGCAACCACCAGTGCACGAGATTCGATCAGATCAAAGTAGATGAGAATTGTATATCTTGACCAGTGTTGGATCATAGAGGTTTTTGCCAAGACATTGAAACCAACGCATAAAAATGGTTTATTTAGTGTAAGAAAAACATCGACGGGTTTCGGATGGGTTTCAGTAAACCGGCAAGCGCGACATGCCGACAATTCCAACACCCAGCGGTGATAACGTAAAGGTAGCTCGTTTCGATGCATACAATCTAAACCTCTGTTGAGTTCAACTAATGTCTGCACACACAATTAAAGCGAGGCTAGTCAACGGCCCAATGCGCGTCGTGTACTTTTGAAAATGCCCATTGAAAGCGAATGCGCGCTTACCTACGCTCTACGAAAGCATCACAAATGCCCTCGTCAATCTATCACAAAAAATACTCAAACGATTTTTTTTTCTTGCAAAAGATTGCGATATTCATCTATCAGAGAACTTCGAATTAGAGCTGTGCACGCAGGACACGAAGGAAGAATGCGACGGATGGTGGACTGAATTTTCCCCTGGGGAAGGGAAAAGCTGGAGCCCTAGGTTATCCATTTTCAGCTGTCATATCGGCAAGGCGACAGCTCCGAGATTTGAGAAGTCAACGTAGGGTATTTTTCTTACTCGCCATATGCTCTTTTCCGTATATGTATGCTACGTCATCGATTTTTAGTTTGTCCTCTCACAATCGACGAGACGCAAGTTTTACAGGAGTAGGTAGATACTAAGAACGTTTCGTGTAATTCCCCCCTTCCCCATTCGTGAGGGAAGATGGCGTCCTCCCTTTTTGCACGGAAACTTCGCGATTTTTCCTGCTTGTAGCTTTTTAGCAAAGGTGTTGCACTTGTGTAGGAAATGCATATAAGCGACATGGAATACTGCGAGCGATATTTCGACAACACGGAATTTGTAGAGAATATGGAACGATGCATATTAATATTACGTATAAAAGAAAATGTTAAGGACGTAACAAATAGAAAGACGATCGAAACAGGCTGTGAATGAATAAATATTGAGTGTTTATAGCTAAGAGACGATTAGAGTGACTTTCACGAGAGCTCATCGAATAGGCATTAGCTGCGAAGTAAGCACCGTTTTTAAGATGATTCAATCACTCATCGCATGCTCCTCGTTAACGTTCCTCTTGCAAACTGCTCGCTACAAACTTCTAAATGAATACCTCTAAATCGGACAATATTTTATTAAGTTCATAAAGTGAAGCATATCGCTAATGAGTACTACTAGGGGCGTTTATAACTCCATCACTTTTTCGTTATCACAAATTTCCTCCCTCAGCGAATGTGTTTGTTTACGCATTACAACAAGACTCATCAAAAAAATAATATTTCGATGTTCACTGAAGTGTTTTATGAGTTTATTTAAAGCAGAGAATTCCGTACATGAAAAGTGATTTGAAGAAAAAGTTTCAAAAGAACAATGCACTCATACAGTCACAAATGCATGTGCATAATGGAAAACCCTAAGAAAGCAGTTAAAACCGCAACAATGGCATAAGAAGTCAGATCATCAGTAGGCTTAGTTAAACCAAGCAAATATCGATGCCTGATAATCGCAGCTGTCACATCCACATCAACAGAATGCACTTTTCTATAAAATCGTTTTATTTTACGTTTTTCTGTAAAATCATTTTATTTTAATGTAAACATACCTGAAAGCTGGTGAACATCCTCAACACAGCTTAATATCATGTATGAGATGTTTTAGCAGAGACGATGAATTGCTCAGCTGATGAATGGCTTCGACAAGGGCGCGTTTAATTTGTGTGTGTCTACATGCACCTGCCTTTTGGTATGACAACCGCAGACTTATCGTCGAAGCACCTGCCAATATCGCTTATTTCGAGACAACGTTCATCAATCGCCCACTTTCAAAACAATCTCTCTATGCCATAATACAAACGCACGAATCATTTAACGAACCATCAAGTGTCTCCATTCCTCTACAACGAAATGCCATATTACACGCAAACTGCTAAGTTCTCGTTGGAATCAGGAATTAATTTCGCAGTTAAAAAGAATGAACGACCTTGAATCTTTTTCCCTGAACAAACACTGTAAGGAATAGAATTTACCCTTTTTCAATATAAAAACGACGAGGATCTACAGAATGGTGATGCTTCGGCGGTTCCTCCCCTCCCCCCTCCCCCCACTCTCCAAGTGCTCACGCACTGATCCCTTCCACTTCGCGTTTCTACTTCTAGTTCTCATCCCGGGCTTTGATGGCAGGCCTTCCCATTTAGAGGCCCTGAAGTATCAGGCGGCGCGGAATCAAGCTGAACTTGCCCCCACTAAAGGAACATTAGTTCGTAATAGTGCTGTTCAAGAGCTTCTGCGACCCATTATTTTCCTTCCACTTTCCAGAATCCCAAGTTCAAACGACGACACCCTTCTGTTTGGGGATACTCGAGCACCAACTCACCTCTAAGGGAACAGTGCTACACAAAAGGTGACATCATACGGAGCCATCGTTATAAAGTCCTCTTGTGAGAATGAGCTAAGCAGAGCGCATAATACTACGCAATACATAATAAGAATGTGAAGAATGTTTGGCCGTAAGGAAAAGCAATAGCATTCATGCCGGTGTTGGACGTGGCCACGTACCAGAAATTAGCGTGCGCCTGGGCGGGGAATAGAAGCCTTGGTGGTTGAGCTGAGTGCAGAAGAACGGCAATTTGAAGAGGCTCGCTTTGTTTCGCCATCTGGCAGCGCTCATTTGTCGCGCAGTTCGACAACTGTTTCCAGCCGATGCGCTCATCACGCCTATCAGCAACACGATGAGTGCTCGTGCTTTTGCACGCGCCGTTTAATCCTTTGATCGACTGAGGAGATGAGTAGTTTTGCCACTTTATTATATTTCACTCTTGGTGGTTATCTGTGAAGAAACAAAGGCACTTCTGACGCTAAAATACCGCCAAGGTACCATGACCGGAGACAATTTAGTGCAGCATTGTATGCTTTCACCATCGAAGAAAGGCTAATATTTTCCTCGGAACTGTCTAGTTACGGAGGATATAATTATACTGTCATTTTCATAGAGAAAGGAGTGCGCTCCATTCACCTCGAGTTTTACACACGAGGTATGCCCATCCATTTTGCACAATAAAGTAGCAAGCATAATGCACCAAAAGCAGCGTTACCGAAAAGTGTAGCTGCACTTTCCGAGAGCTTCATAGGTTTACTGGCACAACGTTGCTATTAGACTGCCGCGAAAATTCACGTCATCTTGCGATCAAATTTTTTTCCCAGAATGGCTCTCGCAAGTGGCTTGGGAAGTGGTGGATTGTATATGGCAAAGTGGCTGGCTCATAGCCGCCCTCACCTTCCGAATCTGTTTGAGTTCTCCAATTCATTGTTTTTAGAGACAAATATTTTCGCCTTAAAAAGATTGGAGCTTGAATCGACGAAAATGAGCCTATGCAACATATCTTTGGACGTTTTTGAACGGATGTTCGAAAGTTACTGCAAGTATTTGAAAGGTTTGTATTATCTGCGTAGATGACCGGAAAGATTCATAAAAATGGTTATTTGATCTAGATAAGGCGATAGATGATGAGGAAAACTTCAACTCAAGCCAGACTTGCCACTGCAGGCGGACTTCAGTAACCGATTCTCGCCGTCCCATGCACTGGTCCAAAAGGATGCCTGGCAACCAGTTAGAAAATGGCATGACTGGAATGCAACCCATTAATCATTACTCACCAAATGCAACTGGTGGTGAAAGAAAATCCTTATACTCAGTTACTGGATGCCTCCATTGTTACAACAGCGCGAAAATATGGGATTGTATATTAGAAACCCGCCCCCCGTGGATACTAGTTCAATTTCTGTGCCGCTCAATGACCTCTCTAGAACGACCTTGACACAGCTTCTTTCAGCAATGACATCGAGGTGAAAAGTTGTTGGACATACTACTCTTTTGCTGAGGAAACCTTTTTTTTTTTTTTTAAATTGGGAATCAAAGACTTCCTCAATTGTTAGAAGAAGAACAATGGAGAGTGGGTAATCTTTGTTTGATGTTTTAAATATTTTGAAGAAAAAAAAGATAAGGTATGCGAGCTTTTGCGAAAATCCAGTATTTAAACGGCATTAGAAACGCACTTAAAGCAGCTGCTTTTATGTACCGCTGAAGTCATCCTATCGTATCTGTCGCACTATGCACTGTAACCATCTTAACCATCTAACTTTCTGACTTGCTGAGCCTCATATGCGAAACTGTAAAACCGACCGAACGCAGAGACAATCACATCCAAAGGTATCTTTTAAGTGTGCCTGCGTTCGTGTGTCAAAAATTTGCTTTCAAACTACTCAGAGGTCGTTGGCGAACGAAGGAATGGCTCGCGTGCCCGAATGTTTCAGTTACTCGCCAAAAGAAGGGAAGCGCATCGACGTAAAGAATCTTGCATATGTGTCGATCGTTGCCTAAATCTCTCAATAACAGAAAGATAATCAAAATGCTATTTCATCCTTACTGCAATCGCTACTGTAAAAGCGATCTATCGTGACCAACCGTAAAAGTAATATTATGAAAGCCGCCCATCACGAGAATTTCATTTTCAACGTTTCCATTGATAGACATGAGTTGCACAAAGAATTCGTTCATAGATTCACATGTTCTTCGAATGCTTATAACAAACAACCTAGCATGTGAATGCTCCATCAAGTCATATTGAGAATGAAATTCGAACGATCGATGTCTTTCATCATAGAAGCCATAAGAAATACCTAACGGCCGAAACATACTTCACATAGCAGACTACAATGCTCGATTATTTCCGTCATAAGGAAAGGAAAAGGAAATAGCCCCTAACTTACACCTGAGCAGAGAATTGGGTTTTTGAACTACTCTGCCAAACTTCCATGAGATTATCTGCTCCGAAAAGGTCGCACAATCGAAGGTGCAATGCAGTGCATGCTATTCATACTTCAGCAAAATTGGATGCTTCTCGTCGACCACAGAATGCAAAACTGTCGTGCTGGCGACCCATCAGCTAACGTACTGTGTCAGCAAAACTATCATGCTTTATGCATTTGATATGGAAACTCTTCTGGTTCAGCCTAATCGCAATGTTCCATTAATTTCTATCTTTGTAACAAAAATAGAATCCCGTCATCACTATTCTGCGGAGGTTCATGCACTAAACTTCAAGAAAGTTCTAAAGACTTCATTCGCTTGTCTTTTTAAAAAAACTTTTGAAAACGCTGTGGAAAGGAACAACTTTCTTTGCGAGATAGTTGTATTTTAAATCCCCTTGGATGGGCAATTTCTACAGAGATTTTGAAGAGATGCTTTTTGCGCACCTACGGAAATGGCTGCCTTGATGATATAATAGAAGTTTTGTCACTAACGTACAACAAATATCTCGGCATTAAGAGAAGAACGGTTCATGTTCTAAAATTTTATAACTTTTTGCGAAGCCTCAACGTGAGAATAAATTCAGGATCGGAAGGGTGTTCTCATCACAAATCCAGCAGAATCATTTCCACACCTGGGTATCTTATCACCGAACGATGTTTGGCAGCGAAGAAAGGTTAGAAATACAGTTGTGCTAAGGAAAATCTTTTAGATTTTCTCCGCATATTTACTTGCTTACAACACAAATCAATCGACAATAAATGAAGTACATTTAACTGTGCAAGTCAAAACGATACAATTACTGTAACAAACCCACTCGCCAATAATTGCATATGGTTGACTTTTTTCTCCACTTTGACGTGTTCACCGTTTGTATTTAACGGTTGTATTGCTATATTTTCAAGCTTCTCAACAGCACATATTACGTGATCGGAGAACAGCTGTACTCACTGCGGTCAATCCTCAACGGTATTCTTCGAGGTAACAAACGCGGAGTTAATATGCTTTGGGAACCGTTTGGCAGGCAAGATCGGCGTCTTCACGTAAGCATAGTTTTCCTGCAATATCATTGAATATATTCAATGCTGGACGATTTCTTCCCCAGCAGTAAGCAATAATGTGAAAGCATTAAAATAAACTGGTCAGATGTCTTCTCTCTTGCGGAACTGCCATATTTAGTATCTTTGAAGTGTTGCCACCGTTGTTTATGGTCGAACAACAGCAACCACCTCGCATTTTTTTCTCCCGTTCGTCGGTACTCAAATTCAAACTGAGCCGATTAGGCCTTTTCTGTTGTATTTCTGGGCACATTGCTCTTTTCGCGTTTACATCTCATTGAACAAACAAACAACATCTAGAGAGCATACACTTTACGATCAACTAGAGAAATGTCAATCATTCTATAAGCAATGGAATTACGGATTCGACAGATTCAACGAAAAGTTGCAATTGGATTGTCATTTCGAAAACCTGCAAAGAAAAGCAATAGTCACGAGCATCCTATGTTATTTGTATGAGTATTTAGAAACTTGTGAATGAAACATTATGGTGATTAGCAAAACGTTAATTTCGTGGCGCAATGTGCATCAAAAATAAGGCACAACGGTGGCTCCGGTCTTGATACAACATTGAATAGTAGATTCGCCCTGAATACAGATTTCATATGTTAAGCTGAATGCTGCGAAATGCCAATTTCATGTAACTCCACATTTCCTACTCAAACGCCTCGCCATCTCTACTTATGAAATGCCTGGCGCATCCATTTCCAATTACTTCCTTCCAGCTTAGCACCTCTTCCGACAGTTTTTTCGAGGTCTTATTCTCTTTTGCTGCGCCCCAAAACGCTTGATTCAACACGATGGTCCGTATTAACCTCATCCTTTAGGGGTCAAACGCCGTTATCTAGAAACCCCTCACAACTCTACACTTCCGGCACTGCGCTCAACATCCACTTTGTATTTCCAGTTCACATTTCCCAATGCATCAAAATTTTCGGTCATCGCCTCAACTATAATACAGCAGAATTCTGAGCAGTCTTAAACGATGATTTGCTTTGACTATTTTTGCGGTTATTTCAGTTAGCGTTGAGTGAACCAGAACCGTTGGTGCATTTCGCGGTGAATTATGGCACTAAGTCGGGGCCTTCGATTCGTCTTTATTCAGTCGAGGTTTGTTCAACTCAACTCTCACAATTAATAATGTTATTAAAAGGTACTGGTCTTAAAACACAATTCGTCCCAGATTTTATTGCAGTACATAAGGGGAGATGGGAGGGGTGTATGTAGATGAATGTAGGCCGCTAGTGTAGGATGACAAGGCGGAACTCATAGAAAGATCCTGCGGCTAAGAAAAAATTTGGCTGCTTCTCATGATGTGAACGAAGCACTCTTTGGGTGCAGCATCCTCTACAGTTACGAAGGTAATAATACGAATGCTAGAAGAGTTCCAATAATACATCACCCGAACCACAAGAGCTACGCCGCTAAAGAACCCAGCCGAATGGCTGTGATTGATGAAATTGCAGAACGTCACTGAGGAAATGGAATCCGCGGCAAGAGAATTCCTCTCTTGCGAAGACAACCTCTTCATCGACGTGAAGAAATCGACTATTTTCTTACCATGTATTTTCAATTGGTATGCGGAGGATTTTGGTCGCTCAAAGAGAAAGGTAATTCCTTCGCGATCATCGTAATCGACCACGGTCTGCAATAACTACTTACAACTACGTAAGCGCTGCTGCTAACAGCGAACGATTTCGCGGTCGGAGGGTAGTGTTCATCAGCATCGTTAAGTGCTGAAAAATAGGATATGCTTGGAGAATGTGTAGTCTGAATCACATCTTCACTAAAAATCAAGGCACATATTACATACTCAAGTTCGGACAAATGTGTTCACACAACATTCATGAGCACATTGATTGTTACCGCGATGGCAACTCATTCTGTCAAAGGACGCTCATCGACATATTTATCCGCTGTTTAATATAGAATCAATAATGCTTTAAGCTGGTCCAATGGGTGATAGATTTGCTCGACGAAGGTGAAATGAAGGCGAATCTCATAAAGACGTGTCAAACAAACACGTTTGTGGTTGATTACCTCAATTACGACTGGGCGCATAACATCGTCTAATAAAGGTTCAACGTTGCTTAGCTAGATATGTGAATAACTCGTGCTTCACTTCAAGATACCAGATTGCCAGCTGATGAAAGCTGATCTCAAAACGTCTTCTCCTGGAAAGGTAAAGACACTGACAACAATTTTGTCTTTACTCAATACAGAGAATGCCATCAACGTTTGCTCAGTCGGTACCACCGCAACACTGCAGATCTGTAAACGATCCAGCAAACATTAGCAACAGTCAAACACTATTTGTTTATGCAGAAAATTATCTTCGGCTTTCCTTTATTTTCTATAAACCAACCGTAAGCTCGATGGTACCTTGCGGACCACAGAGTGTTGCTTCCCTTGGAATTGTAAGAAACAAGTGTATATTACCGTATTTATAACAGCGCAGACTAATTTTTTAACGCATAATACCGTAGCGTCACAACATCAATCAGCACAGCACGACTAATGGAACAACAGAAACTCCCTGTAGATGAGGTGTCCTTAATTGCATTTAGCTAACATTAGACTCGGAAGAAAGGGTGAGAAGGGGAGAGGGAAAAGGAACAGCATAATGAATCACACTTTTATCTGAAAGAAGGCATCGAGGCGGTCCACAATAATCGTTTAACAAATTAGAGATACAGGGAAGGTAGGTACCAACTCGAGGCAGAAATTGCTCCAAGCAATGAGTGAATGACCAGACTGAGACAAATAGACTGTCAGAAAGATCAAGCGTCATTCTTCAGAAGCGAACAATTAAAATCAGATGCAACATCAATCATTACGCAAATGAAAAAACAAAGAACTTATAGATGGGTACAGTGAGTGGGCAAAGAAAAACAAGCAGTATTTAATATAACTCAGCCAGACACAAGTTGGCGACCACAAAACATGCATGCAAATAGTAACTAGTTTGTCCTCTTTTCATTTCGCTTAATATTAAAAAGCTTGCAAAAATAAAGAAAACATGAGAGAAGAGCGTTTGATATCTTAGCGATCCGAACAGACTTCAGTTCTTTAGATGGGAAGCCGCTTTATTTTAAACAATTATTAGTGGATAACCACTTGAAGAACGGAAGACGGAATTGGCTGGAAAGGCAATGTACACAACAGCCCAAAGCGAAGCAAACAGATAGCATTCGAAACAGGAGGTAGAAAAGAACAGAGTGCGCTCAACAGCACGGGTCAAAATACAGCCTCTGCATGCCCATCTGAATTGTTATCCCCACGGGCTTTTCTATTAAGCAGATCTGCTAAACTTTTTAAGTTCAGGCTTGTGGTGGATAGATGGTAAACTTGATTGCACAGTCACACCTTTTCTAAAAAATCAAAACGTGCTTCCTCCATACCGTATCTGTTCTGCTTCCTGATAGCTCCTAAAGTGAATCAATTTCCCTCCTCCCCCTCGATGGTCGCCCTCAAGAAACAACCGTCCACTTGGTTCTCTTTGAGTGATAAACCAAAAAACAGCCCGCCGCATAAGTCTGCGCAATAAATTCGAAATGCGTTTACAGCGTAAACCCATTGCCGAAAACGTTGAGAGAATTTATTGCACTAATGAGAAGACGACAGATGCGACTGGACTAGGCTCATATCACCAGTGATGTCCTATTCAAAGTAAAAAAAAACCTCGGCACAACGACGATCCAGTGAAGTAAAGCTCCAGCAAACGGATAAAGACCACACCGCCATTCATGCACGACCATCTCTGGAAGCCGGAAACGCCAACGGACAAAGACCATTCATGCACGAGCAGAACATAGAATGAGGAAAACTAGCTGAGCTCCATGAAGAATGAGGAAAACTAGCTGAGCTCCATGACCTCAATAAATGCCATTTCCAAAACACAACAACACAGGCAGAATAATTCGAAGTTGACAGCATTGAACTGAACCAAAAATTCATTTTCTAGTATAAGACTAATTAAAACTGCATTGAAAACTAAAAACAAATATGAAAAGGAACCGGAAGAGCGGTTGCAGAGGAAGAGCCGAAACACCGACGCTCTAGTAGCCATTTCTAACTCTAAATCGGAAACACTAAGGAAATCAGTTCAAACCTTTCGTCCTTTCACAATCCGACGTTTCAGTGCTTCTCGAACGCTTATCGAATAAAAGAAGCATAAGTCATAGGCGAAATATGTTATTGCTTCTTCATCAACGCTTCACATACACACATCCACACATTAAAAAAACTGAAGTCTCACCTGAGATGAGGAACCATTTGACTGTAAAATAAATCCACTCATAATTAGGAACCATTTGTCAACGGAACCCGCCATTCTGTGGAACACAACAACTAAAGCGTAAGCGCTTAAGGTTGCAAGCATTTGCAAAGTTGCCGGGTAATACCAAGCATAAATGGTTGACGAGCAAAACGGAAAGCGACTACCTAAAAAAAAGATTCCTTCAACCGTAAGGAGAACGTTTTTGCGCGTGCGATGGCTCTGACTTCATTTCTTGGTCTGTGCAGCAGATTTCTCTTAAGGCCAATCAAAGCGCTTTTCCAAATATTCTTATATGATCTACCTGGAACCACAAAAGCTTTCGGCTCCCCTTACCCTGTAACATAAAAGTGACTCTTAACATTTTATAATTTTAGTGCCGATGGTAGTTGTTTAGAATATTTTACTGAGCAGTAAGAGTCCCATTAGTCCGTCTGAGCAGCTTGAAGGCAATATTCCATGCTTCTGGCTTACTGCCAAAACTTAGGAAGTAAACCATCATACCTTATGAACCGTTGAGGGCAGTCGACGTTCTCTTGAAAATCGTACTCGAACTCCGACCGTCCTCGACCTATATAACTAACTTTGCAATAATAGCCCCCATTCTTAGGTTCCTGCCAAAAAATTGAAAAGTGAGCCTATAGACCGCACCACGTTGGGATTCGACGGAGGTTCTTCCACAAAATTTTAATCACATCCTCAAACATCCTTGACATGTACGAGTAACCTCGTAATATTCCGTGTACTCATGACTTAATGTCTTAACATAAGAAATAAGCCGTTCGCCGGACCTTCTGGAAACAAAATTTGGGTTCCTAGAACGTTTCCGCCAAATCCCCTGTGGTCGACGGTAAATCGAATGTACTAACATATCAGAAAAGATAAAAATAAATAAATTACGCAAAGAGGAACAACTGGAAGCGTCACAACGGACTCGCCGGCGAATACACTTAAGTGATTTTTCACTGAAACAAATTCTATGCAATCCACCGAGGGAAAGAGGGACGGAAAGAAAGACAGTGAGAGAGGAAGAGCACAGAAGTGAAACGTACATAACCGATAACGGCCTCGAACCGATATAGACTAGTCGTCCTCCCTTTTTTAATATAAGATTAATAAAATCACCTCTCCTGGTCAACAAGACGAGTGGCACATTGTCTTTTTCTCAAGAAATGAAGAAAGGACTAAAACACAAAAAGAACCAACAAACGCATACTGAAACTTGCATAAGCCGACCTCGAATCCGTGGGTTATGAAACAAACAAGCAAAGACCCAAGGTAATGGGTATTTTATACCACAAGCGAACAGCCCGCAAGCACCGGAATGTTGGCCGGATATAACGAAATGTGAAAATTACTGTAGTACGTATGTCACGTATCTGGCATGAACACATCGTCACTCGCGAGGATGTGACTCGTCGTAGTACCGTTAATCGTCATTAGCTGCTCATTAGCGCACTGCCCGCAATTAGCATGAGCCACAATGTCGACAGTCGCGTCCATCGCAACACCGCCGCCTGTCGACGTTGGATAACTGGTAATATCTTCTAGCAAAACATCCCGCTTACAGCGTCGTTTATCATAAAACCTGCAACCAGTAGTCATCTATTTCGGATCTTTCACAAATAAAAACAAAAATACAATAAAGATACAACTGATGCCAAACACTGATCTCCCATCCAAGAAAACAGCAAGAATGAGTCCGTCGCGCATCGTTAATCTCAGAATCACAAAACCTGAGCATAACTTTTATTAGTCGGATGCTAGTTCTCCATGTGGAAATCTCCATTTATGCTCTAGCACATCTCCGACCACCTTTCCCTCGTGCTGAAGGAACTGCAACTGCCATCAGTTGTCGTTATGAAATGTGAGAAAGAACCACCTTGAGATTGCATGAAATGTTCAGTGACACTTTTGTGCACACAATGCGAAAGGATGCATCATTCCTCCTCAGGAGTTCTTTTTAGAAGCTAACACTTCAATACAAAAAACTGGCGCTTGTTTAACCGTAAGGCGCAACCAACCGTCCAACCAGGTGAACCACTGAAGTGATGTCCAGCTGGCGATGCACGACTGTCATTAAACTCTTCTTTGGACTCCCCAACAATAAGACTGCTTTTGCAATCACCACCTTCCTTTGGCCTTCCCAATAAAATCATGCTGCAATTTCTAAAGAAGCATCACAAAAAACTATGCAATAAATATATGAGTATATCGCAAACGGCACGCTAAGCCTCCATCAAAAGTGCTGTAATTTTATATGCCCAGTTTCATGAGTGTCGTATTGTTTATATCTCATGCAGTCGCACATTCTTGCTCGAGAGTTAAAAGACCTTTGCAAAATGCCCCGCAAAATACTGCCAGGAAGCCGCTGATGTTGTCGGATTAGATCCTGTACTTCTTCTTTTACTCTTCGCTTCACATCTTCGGGCGACGTTCCAGCTATAAACTTGATCGGCTTCCCAAGATGTGTTCTGCAATATTATCCCTCAATTACAGCATGCCTGAGCAAAACAACATTCACCTATGTTCACACTATTTGAAAGCTTTCATAGAACGGTCCTAGAGATCACCCTCCCTCATAAAATAAATAGGTCTTCAGTCTCCGAGCAAATATTCAGAGACGAGATCACATACAGTGAGTGGTCTTAACTTTCCATTTCATCAAATGTTTTCTGTCATCGTTGCTCCATTCCACTACCACTGCCGCCAACAGCGACACTCCAAAGGAAATACGATTCTCAACCAAAATAATTCTATATGGCGCTGGAACCACAAAAGAAAAGCAATCGAATTACTGAAGAACTCGGTCGGTGATATGCCCCAATACAAAACCTAACTACTAGGAATAGAGCAGTATTAGATTCAACCCCTCAATAAGAACAAATAAATAAGCAAGAGGAAAGCGAACATCATTTTCACAGGAAAACCACCATAGATGGGGCATAATGGTAGACGTGACTTCTCGTATATCCATCGGAACATCTCTGAAAGCACTGTTGTTTAGAAGTTGATGATTGCCAGCCAAATAAAACCACATCATCACAACCAGCAAATCGTTGTAAAGTAATATCCCAAAACCTATCGCATAATTCAGCTCTGCCAAATCGCAATAAAAAATAGACAGAGTGCAATTAGTGGCAATCGAATACCCCAATGTTCCATCAGCCCTCTCGAGGCTTATATTAAAATGTGTCTCGTCATAAATGGCTAGTGACGATAATATACACTGTGAACATCGTGCAATACCCGATAAGATCTCAGTTTAAGGGCAAAACGTCTCCCTGTGAAAACAACAACGGAAAGGAATACTTAGTGTGTACGTTCTTTCATGGATCGCCTCTCCCTCACATCGGCAGCCAATAAAAAAGGAGATTACAACCACTCTCCAACTGATCAAACGAAAGAAATGAAAAATCAGACTTCTTCCCCATCGCGGTGTTCTGAATGCGTCTCGACAATTCTCAGTGAACATCGGTATGACCGGCTGCAAATACAAAAATTACTAGAGATGAGCATAGACGTGCAATTCTACCGTTCGAAATTTCAGCATGACTGCGACCCAATCGACGAACGGAAGGGAAAGGTGGGAAGGGAGTGAGAAGAAAAAGAGTTTGCGGAACTCACTTTAAGGCTTTGTGGATATAATTTCCAATCATATGTCGTGCAGCAAAAGTAAGTCTAGCTTTGAGCAAAGCCATCCCCCCCCCCCCTATGGTACCTTCACCCGTCAGAATGCCCTCTGAAAGAAAGATATTAAATCGAAAATTCAGGTTACAAAAGTCTAGATGACTTATTGCAAGGAATGGCTCGGTCCCGATGGTGCAATGAATTGTCTTCACGGTGTCGAAATATGCATAGTTCTTGAAAAAAAAAAAGACAGGCACTCAGTGAAGTAGTTTTCTGAAACAGAAAATCTCATACAGTGTTCCCAGTCATTTGATGTGTCGAGCATACTATTCACGCATGATGTGCTGTGTTGATTATACTGCACAGCTTTATTCCTGAGACCTCCAACTATAACTTCCTCGGAACCGCTGCTAAGGCTGACCGTACTGCTTTCTCTTTTCTCAGTTACTTCCTTGCTCTGCAACAAGCAGTAATATCAAGAAAATATTGTGCATCACCTGCGACGTTGTGAACTTCTAAGCACAGGTACGGGAAAGAATACGAGGGAATGGGGAAGATAAGTGAATACAGCAAATGGGAGACATTTTTGCTAAGGAGAAGGAAAACGACCACTGCCAATAGCTGGGATTCAGGGTCCACACGTACTGATATTTTCATCTGCCGCCGAAAGACATTCATTAAACAGGTTAATCGACGCCGTAAACGACGACTTCAATAATAAACGAACCGTATCCGCTCCTACGACGACTTTTGCGAAGCCAAGCCGACGACCCCACATAATGTTGTAACGCGAAGGATCCGAGAAAAGCGCTTCTCTTACACCTCCAGGTGCAATACACAACAAATGCCCGTCCTTTAATCGTGCGATACAGTCTTCGACGGTGCCCGGTGTTATGCAAAACACTTTGCAAATCATGCCCCAACCTAAACTTAATAACAGTTCAACCATTATCAGCTGCACCTCTCGTCAAAACAAGTGCAATCATTCAACTGCACTTAAACCCTCGATAGATGTGATTGAAGGATTTACACACCCTGTAGGACATAAATGGCGCAATTCACCACTTAAACAATCGCAATCGACAAAGACATCTTTCAATCGTTACATGCCCCAAACGGAAAGATGCGGGCACAAGGGTTCGATTACGTCTGAACGTGACATTCTGAATGCAAGTGACATGTGTAAGATGAATGGAAAGATGTGACATTTATAAGCACACAAACAATCAAGAAATAAGAGATAAAGCCTCTTACAACTAGACCTGCTAAGTGAATGTGCAGATCTGCTTCTCTCCGTTGTAACTGCAGAAAGCAGCGCCTCATTAAGCTTTCGTGGATGAACAATGTTAAGTGCACTCGCCGAACTGAGGTGTAACTTGCCGGGCATCTTAAAGATGAATTTGTCTCCAACGCAATGCAACGTCCTTTTTTTATGAAGCATACACTTCGCAATAACGTAGTAGACATCGATCGGGAGTGTGCCGTGATAATAAAGGAATAACGCGGGTCCCTCATCTGGTACGTTCTCTATACCTTGTATCTCATAGCCTAAACAAGAAGCACTTTGAATAAACAACACTTGCAGCATCTTGAAGAGAATCCCCCATTCAATAAAAAAATACAAATATCCACCGATTGCAAGCACAGCAATGGCTATAGAAGGAAGCAAATAGTTTTATGAATACAGTCATGACAAAGTGAGACCATTTTATCTTCTCTTTGAGCCGTTCATAAAAGCAGCAATACTATACGCCTCTGGTAAATGATCATTCCATCCTCTGTTTTTATTTCAAAAAAAGAACTAGAAGAGAATAAACTTAAGCAATCGGAAGCATTGCAACAAAAACTGCCATAAATAACGAAGAGGAACGTAGAAAAGAGTAACGTACCATGCCATACATGCCCTAACGCATCCCAGAACGACGCAATGCTGATACGTGCGCCATCCCAAAGGCTGCTCGCATATGCTTCTCTTATTCGATGCCTCAGTCCATAAATGTGCAAGAAAATCACGCAGCCGTAGATAAAGAACAGCAGAAATATAGGAAGGACGAATGCCACGAAAATTGGCAGAAATAGCCACGCCAGGTACTGCAAAAAGATTTGAGAATACCGCAAGTCAACAAACTAAAAGCAACGAAAAACTTTTAAATCTTCCCTCATTGAATGAAGCGTCCGCTAAGAGAAGGTAATCAATCCTCTTTACTTTCTCTTCCTTTGTCCCGATAAACCAATCAAGTTGAACAGAAACAAATGAGGAGTGCAATAAAGCAAGAAAGACACTCAATTACTAAATTTTTCGCTAGATACGAACGCAGCAAGTGCACTCTCTCAATTAGACCGAGGCAACAATGCGCTCAGACGTTAGCAGTTTGACGGAAATCAACGATAACGGAAGCGCAACAAACGCAAACGAAAGCATGATTCAACTGTAGAAAGCATATCGCAAGCCCGGACAGTGGAACGCGATCATGCGCCTAGTTTTACTTGCAGGGCGCCCTTCCTCCATATACGTATCATCGAATCAGCCAGCTACTGATCGTCTCTTCTTTCGGGATTCGAAATCGAGATTCAACAAACCCAGAATTCTCTTGCACTCGTACATCATACCAATATCTCCACGGCTGATGGTACTTTACAGTCGCAAAAGGCATGACCGCTGAGGAAAAAACTCAAAACAATTGTAACAGAAAATTAAGATTGCGCTATCTTGACAACTCCACAACGATAGCTAAACGATCGCATTATAATAATATGTGCATATTTTCTGAGTGAGTCTACAAAAAATTTTAAGAACCGAAACCAGCGAGGCGTCTTACATGAAAGCCTCATCCTTGAAGTTCTATTGGCAATGAGCAGCCAACTATCGACAGTGGATACAAATGAGAGGATGAACTGATATGCAACACACATAAATACTCACCCAGATGGCAAAACCAACCACAACCACCTCGTTCACCTATGCGGCGACAGTTCTCCTACTTTACAGTAGTTGCTTTCTTAAACTGCAAAAGAAGTAAAAAGCAAATGCTCGATGACAGAATTGAAAACGAACTTCCATATAATCCCAATCGACATAATCGATAGCCCATGATATCCATAGCAGCAATACTTCAACGTACGGTTGCAACCAAGCGGGCCAAGACATTTTCTGTAGCTGCTGTAGCAGAGGTTCTACCCACATTCGCTAAAAATTACTCTGTCTTAATAAAACACTACGGAGAAAAGATTCGTCGTGAAAATAACGCAGTATATGAAAATTCACAGCCTATAGAAAAACAATGCGCTATGCTCGACTCACATCAGCGAACGACGATAAATCCCGAGCACATCATGTTGAACAAGAAAATGATTCCTAAACGTACACACGAAGCTAGCTTTACCTTCGTATTGAGATTCGACACCACTTGATGAAAGGTGTGCACTGCTTTGACGAATGTGCTAAATCGCATAAGGAGGGGACGAGTAACGCGTAGCTAGTGTTGATGTAGATGAAGCTATTCCGTGTTCAGTGCATATCTGCTCTGACCTTGCGAAATCCTTCCTACCACTTTCAGGGTACCGCTTACAGTTATCTTCTGCTCAAGTATAGTCACAAACGGCCCTACGCTTCGATCTCAGTGACTCGAATGAGTCGCCGAATGGTAAAAATCAAGCGGATCGAAGAGGGTTGTTTGTGGCTTAATGCAAAGAATTGGTAGAAAAGATCAGTTTGAAGAAATTCGAGGGTTGGGAAACCACAGTCTGCAAAAGGACAGCAACGAGTCCGAAGACTACATTTATCTTCAAGAGTGGAAATATCGCCACAATTGCCTTTCGCATTTCTGGATTCGCCAATCGGAAGTAACGCACGCGAACGGAGTCTTCTACTTCGACAACAAAACAGCACACGACAGTGACAGACACTGACACAATCATGTACTGCCCGCACGGCACTCATAAGTAATTCCCACTGGCGATGTCACAACTTTTTTCCATCACCCCACAATTATAAACCACGCATCCCACCAGATGTGACAATATATGACTGAATATTGTGCATGCAAACCTAGCAGCACTCTGCTAACAGACCAACCGATTCGCTCATAGAAATCACCTTTGTGCTCTTAACTGCAACTTATTTACCTATACATTACTGCATCGACGGTTCAGCGCAATTGCTCCTTTGGACAGACACATCGCGCTACGGCATGCATCGACGCTAACTACCGTGCTTCCGGTCATCAAATGTGCTTTTCGTCTTCACCTTAGAGTTCCACGGTGAACGCCGCCACCTCAGCGACAGACCCACTTAACATGAACTTTATCAAACAGCAAGGGGATTGGTTTAATGCCTAATCCTGCGAAGAAATTTTCCAATTTAATCAAACTTGCTCAAACACTTCTGTTATTTTCTCTCAACATGCCGTTGAAGTTATCAAACTGCAGTTGTTTCCAGTCAAAATTCCATACGTTCTCCCATGAACACAACACTGAATAAAATTATTCACCCCGTAGTGCAGGTTTTTCTAGCATACTTACGAATAAGTTTTGAGCCGTTTCATAATGAAAAACAGTCGCGTTAACAGTAGCATCGATACACTGCAGAAGCAGTGTTGATTCCACCCTTCTTGCTAGCATCAACAAACAATCATCTCTGCCAAAACGGTCTTATTACGTCTATAAGGCAACCGATGGTCAGTATGTGACCAAAGAAAGCCCCATATCTCAACAGCAATCAAGTTCAATTCATAGAAAAATTTTGCATTATAATTCGTAAGGAACACAAAACAGTTTCACTACTTCGGTGCATCTTCGAATTGGAAGAGGAAAAGTAACTCGAATTAACATCACCACTGAATGGTTAAGATTTTTTGCGACAAACTGCCTCAAACCACAAAGATCCGTTGGGGTTTTGCTTGCTGCAGCAACGCTGACGTCCGAACCACACCTTGCCCTCAGCAATCGACGCGAAATTAGAGGCAAACTCTACGAATCGATTCAGGCCCTCTCCAATAGCGAAATGCAGGAAGCGTTTTGCTCCATTTAGCAACTGTAAACTCCTTCCCACTGCATTGTGAAATATATATAGCGAAAATACTGTCGCCACATAGGGAAGCTGTCAGCAGACAATAACGAGAACCAATTAACCGAGGTTATTCAAACAACATCAGCGATACAGACAATAAACGTTTGCAGCGAAATTCAAGTGACCTCGAAAGGATAGACGAGGGGGAGGGTGGAGAAGAAATTAGATTCTTTCGCTTTGAAGCTAGACGAGAAAGTTGCGATTCCGTTAACGTGCACCCAACTTAAGCAGGGGAAAGCCTCATTTTGCACCTGAGAAGTTCATTTAGACAAAACAGTTCTAATAAGAAAAGAGCTTGAAACAGCTAAAAAACGACTTGAGACAAACTCATACAAAGGAGCATATTCAATTGGGATATCCAGCTGTGCACACTGCTCGATATTTCACCTCCTCGCTGAATTTTTTAATCTCCAAAACATAACCATAGATAATGGCTTCCGATCATTCAAATTCAATAACAACAGTAAAACTTTCGCTTTTAAATGCCACAAAAAATTCCAAGGTGAGCAAAGAGGAAAATACATGAACTTGGCATTGAGTCAGTAGTGGGTTATTTCATACTTCAACAAGAGAATGCTGTGCGTAAAAATGCATTACAATGTGCGTCAAAATACGCATATCCATCTCAACAACACAACATATGCCCGAAGATATTGGGAACAGCGATACCAAAACTCGTCTCGTGTCCTCCCTCCCCCTTTCCTTGCTTTAACTCTTCTTCAAGCGGTATTTTGTATTTTCGAAACAGAAAACCATTCTGCTACCGTGTATGTGGCCTCCATTCCCCGTTGTCGTAGATTACAACCCGACAATCTCTGTTCTCCAGTTCAAGCTCGACTTGAGCAGTTTCGAAAGGATGTTCATTCGAAGGCCGTGTAGCCCGCACTTCCATGAATCCGCCATCCATGGTACCGGAGATTGGAATACGCAACTGAAAAAGCTAAGCAGTTACGATAGCAGAACAGATTGAATACCTAGAAAGCAACGAGGAACAAAATGCAAGCCAAACCCGTGCAAGAGTTTAACCGTTACATGGAGGTTTTCCGATACCTACGAAGAGATTTTAACTGGAAAAAAGTACATGAAAATCATGGAGTCATACATGCTTTTTAACACACATCTTGAAGGCCCTTGTCTGAAAGAAATTCAATAGCGCATTACTTTATGACCAGCTGAAGCCATTCTTATGACCACTCTAACCAGATCATAAGGAAATACATGACAAAACACCTCCCAATACCAAAGTTAGATGTGCTCTGAAGCCTAAGATGGCGAACGATTAAGCAACTCTGTGCATGGTCTTTCAGCTTTTTAAAATATCTCATAGATGTCGCAAAATATTGCACTTAAAATGCTTATTGAGCATATAAGGAACGGAGTCTAGATTACCCTCATCCTAGGAAACGCAAATACCCTTACCTCGGAAGTGAAATCGCTTACGTAGTTCCTCCTGCGATCCGCCAGATCGACATTACCCACAACAATAGGGGGTCCAAGAGCATTCCTTGCCTGTTCATGTTCAGCAACAATTTGCATCGCCTTCCTAAGAATGGACAATTGAATATATTGATGCAGATGTGCAGAGGCACCAACTACTTGCAAACAATTCAACAACAAATACCTTCTAGTGTAAGGACCCGTTTTCCTAACTTAGAACCGTTTGATATTTTCTAGCCTTCAGTGTCCTCATCTCTCTTTTCAGTTCTAACGCATAAAAAAGTTCACGAAAGAAACCTTTATGAACACTCCATATTACTAAAGCACTGCAATCTCATTTGCTAAACTCATGCAGAAACTGTACGCAGCTACCATGTTATCAAATAATCAAGCTTCTCTTCAGAAAATACATGTTCTTCCCTCAGAGGCATCGATGGGTACGTGCCCTCGCTGGAAAATTGTGAACGTTCGCAAACCTCTCCCTTGCTTTAACTATAAACACCCACTTGGGAGTGGCAAACACCGAGTCCCTATTTGCCGCACTCGTCCACTAGGACTGAGAAATGACCAGCAAACTCGATACTCACAGTACAAAGTGAACACTCCCCTGAAAGCATCTGAGCTCGTTAATTTTCCGCATATATAAAATCCCCTTCCTCAGTTCTTCTCTCCATTATATGTGCGTTCTGAAACGTGTCAATAACACAAGTCTTCCCTCGTTCCTCGAGCATACGTCCGCTTCCGAAATGTTGAGAACACTAAAAGCCCTTGAAAAGAAGAAATGTGTCATATAAAAAGAGGGTAACTCTGAAACTGAGGTATAAATGGAGGACATTCTCTTCCAGCAGTGTCTTAAGCGAAGCCACAGGAGATACATAAGAAATCAGGGAAAAACAAGCGATGTCGAAGGACTAGGATCAATAGTTGCAGACGGGTGGATATGCGGAGCGATGCATGCGGCCCAATTCTATAAACGAGACGAGTGAGGAAATGAGAAGCGCACAAAAATTTGCTGTGTAGAAAAATCGGCGATGAAGAAATAGGGATAATGATGGACAAATTATCAGTGGGTTGAAAATAATTTATGAAGGTAGCAGAGATTGGGAAAGGATACAACGGGTTGCAAAGAAAGAAGAAAAGAATTTAAAAACCTGACTCAGATGTTTCTTGCTTTGCTTCAAATACGAAACAACTGAACGGCAAGGAACGCTGCGGAGCGCCATGGAATAAACTGGGATTTGAAAAAAAGGAAAAAAGTGCTCCAAGATGGTGTCGCGCCAAATTTTGGATGGGGAATAGAAAGAGTGTTAGTAAATATAGGAGCGATCCGATATTGCATGCAAAATTGCAGGCACGAACTTGCATATAAAATTTGAAGGCTTCAACCTGACGCCGTATTTTGCACGACGACGCTCGACTGCTGGGAGTGGTGTAATCGTTACTGCAAATGTGACGTGTTCGGAAATCAAACAAGTTCAGTAGTACTAAATCGTTATTTTTTCAACGAAGAAACAAGGAACGCCGAAAAGGGACCTGAAACGTGAAGACAGCAGCAAGGTGAGACAGAGTTTGAAACATACTCATAAAATACGGTCAGCCCGATTTAAGCATCGGCGTTTCACTCTCCGAGACCATCTTTGCAGGTGAGAAAAATATACCTGTAGTGAGGAAGCGCTCGAACCTTCCGTTGGACGTTTTTGTGCGCGAAGTAAACAAAAGTAGAACCAATTATGAGAGTGCCTCCGGCGATCTGGAGAAGTGTTGAAGTCTTCACACGACCCAAAACACCGCTCATACCACCTGACTTCGTCCGTTTAAAAAAAAGACAGCTTTGCAGGGACGTAATGAACAAAGCTGTAAACCTCTCAAATGAGGGACAACGTGACAAAAGAATTCAATCACACGACAACTTGTAGCCATTTTGTTGGAAAGTGATCGTGATCACCTCGTCAAATATTCGGCCCGTTCGATCATTCACCACATTATTATAGTGTGCTGAAGATTGATTCAATGATTCAATGAAAGCTTATGCTATACAGCAATTCGACATTGAACCATTTCAAAGAAATCTGCCGATCACTTCCAGCAATATGATGAAAGGGTACAAGCGCGATTCCCCATATTTCATCGTTTAAGTGTGCCAAAAAGATTCCATGATACCCATTTACATCTATTTTTTTGCTAACTGCACCTCCTTTACTGTATACGATCCCCTGTTTTGACTATAATCAGGCTTGTTGCCCTGCTCGCCTCAAATGCGACGGCGATGACAAAGAAGCTGCGGGGGTTAGCCAAGCGATAAAGTGAAGACGAAGAAAGCAAACCAAAATAAGTCTTTAAACAAGCACAATGAGCATGAAGGCATATGTTTAGACAACCCAAAACAAGCAAGACGGCTACAGCTTCAAAAGCATTTCCTCAAAGAATAATACAGAAGAAATCTACGAGATATATGGCTGAACACCCTACAAAAAGCATAACGCCGAAGAGAGAAGGGGAACATGAATCCAGGAATGTGGTCTCGAAGGCAAATAGACCTGTGATGTCGACTGTAATGCTTGGTATGTTCAAGTTTCTAATGGTAACTAATGTTAGTGAATCGTATCGATGCAATTTCTAAACGGTAGTAGGAACGAGCTGCACGATGTTATTCTAAATCCAGATGGAAAAGACTGAGCATACTTTTTGTTGATGCTTAGCCCTATAAAGAGGTCATCAAAAACATTACAAAATACAAAGAGATATATCTCAAATAGCACTGCATTCCACTCATGAGGGGACAACAAAACAGAATTGTCGAAAACAATGCATCAAGTATGTATGAAATGAGCACCTTCTATGTGGAACAATTTGTGTGCCGGAGGGGAGGGGGGGGAGGGGGGGGGGGGGGGGGGGGGGGGGGAGAGGGAGGAAGGAAGGGTTGAGAGGATCAACAACTGCCTTGTGCGTCACACAGAATCGTTCTTTTGCCAGATACTTCAAACATACACCGTTCTATTGCATGTCTGCAAAGCGATTGACGAAACTTCTAATTCTGTTACAAATCATTCTTCAATATGACGACGAATCGATTGACTTCTTCATTGAGAAATACAGACTTCTGCTGTACTTCTGCAGAGGTGGGAGGAAGACGATACGATGAGAAACCGAAGTAGGTCATGCGCGATAGGTTCCAATATCCCGTTAAGTTCCGTACCTTGTCGATGTAGTACGCCCTCCCTGTGTCAATTCTGCCTGTCATGACACCCACAGTAAAACGATCAAAGGATTCCAGTACCTGTGTCAGCGGGAAGCTACTAACAGTACATACATACACTCAAAGAAGAATCCAAAGATGATGGTGCTGGGAAACGGACATGTTCACAGATCTGAGGAAGTTCCTTACACCCACCCTATGCTGTCTAGAAGAGCATTTAGCGTCGTTAATAAAGCGACCTACGTCTTGCACATACGCACAACAATCGCTGTAGCAGCACTATGAGCGCACTCTTCCCCTCACCACGTTCTCTTTAGGTGATTCTCTGTTTCCTAATACGTCCACTACGGAAGCGAATCGAAGTCACTCCAAGTTTGCGTCATTCTGCAAAATCAGCAGTGAGAAGTTGCATCGTGAACACGATGGCAACGTCAAATGATTGCAGTCTCACCTTCGTAGCATAAGAAATGTTTTCACAGACATTCGTGTCGTGAGGGCTAATTGAGAGTCGGCGACCCCTGCAGGAATACGCACAGTTGAAGTGATACCTCTGCGATGCCAACCCTACGTACTTCCCTCCTCCGCATACGACTGCATCCCGATCCATTCGTCTTTCCTAGCATGCAGAAGTGCAGGTCTCAATTTAGACATGGAATCGGTATATCCCATTTAACGTTGGGGACACGAGATGACGAGGCGTTGTTTTCGAGGATGGCTTTCGTTGTGTTATCCTGCAGTTGCACTCATATCCTTTCTTCATCCCCCTGCGGTTTAAACAGCTCTTTAGAAAGGCGAGAAGACATACAACACCCCTCATAGACCCTACTGGCCTTACTTAGCACAGAAAACAACACAATGAAGATAAACACTTCCTCACCGATGAAGCCAAAAAACTTCAAATTACTCAACTGTATAAACAATGCAATCGTCCTCAGTGAGATTCAAATACAGCAATCAGGAAATCGTGATGGGACTGTTAACATGTCGTGACTGTTTTAGCGGAAAGCCGTGGACTCTCTACTGTGTGCCAGATATAGGGATCCTCCACTGTTCTAGCTTAAGGTTGGGGTCCTAGCGAAGTTACGGGTTGCCTTGTTCCGTTTTGGGGAATCTGTTTCTACCCGCCAGTGTATTTTGTGGGTAATCGTTGACCCATGTATTAACGACGCTGGCTGCTCTTTTTCTGCAGTTCTTTGTGTTAGGCTGCTCTCTGAGTGCCTCTCATCTGTAATTTTCGGTATTTGCAGACGGCATATGTGAAATGAAATAAAAGATAGTTGAAGGTTTCTGCTGCGTTGTGACAGTCATCAGAAGGCGAAATAAACAAGAGGAAGATAGATGTTGAGACGAGGTACATTTCGTTTCGGTTCTTTCGGAGATGCAATCCAGTTACAACTCACCACTCTGTTTTCCACCAAAGCATCCCGGTAAGTGTCTTTTCACATCCTTAAACGTCTCTTTCATTTTTTTGTGTGTGCTTTTACAAATTTGCACTGTCGAAACCGCAGACTGCCTTAGTCTCCCACCCGGGCATAAGTGGAAAGGCATCACCAAAGCAGTTGGAACGTTGTCCGTCCTTTGAGCTGGCCTGGCCATGTTCGTCATGTGTGGCCAAAGCGAGCACGTTTTTGTGTTTGTACGCGTGTACAGGGGCATGCTTCGTGCCTATGCGCATGTATCACACGCTAATAGTTTCATCTTGTGAACGATCGAAGCTGCAGTTATAAAGTGGCACACTGCTGCAAAAGTGTGGAATGTCAGCGAATACCGACACATCTCTATGAAGCAGCTTAATGTGCCCTCCAATAACGACGACCTGCAGTTGCACTTCTGTGTCCTCAACGCTACAGAAGCAGATAGAGAACGATCTGATGAGATGCTGTGCAGCGTGAATGCAAAACATGCTGAAATCCCCATATCAAGTGCAATTTTTCGCTTTTGCTCTATTCGCCATCGCAGGAAAGGGTAACGCTTGAAGCAAAAAGGCAAAACGACCGACTCCCGTAGTCGGGATTCTGAAGACGCCCACTTTCCCTACAATGTATACTGTTCGGCCATTTCTTCCACTTCATTGCTATGCTGCTGTTCCCCATCGCGTTCTCATTTCCCCTCGTTTTTTTTGGCTGCCAAATGGTTGTCCCCACAAGCGTTCTCAAAAATGTCTTTCTCCTCGACTAACTGGTTGGTGATGTTTACTTAATAACACTGCAGCCATTCAATCACGAAATTCTAGCTCGAGCATCTTGTGAAGAATTTCTATTCTCGAGGGCCTCACATAATGTGAAGGTAAAGTGGTAGAAGGGAAGTGTGGGAAACATTGATTTTTTGAGGCTTACATCTGCAACTTTTTTGTATCATTCAGAGCACTTTTAAGAGTTAATGTGATTTAATTGTACAGGTTGTTGAAAGTTGTCGCATTTTCAGCTTAAAATGGAAAAGGCGATCGAAAAGTCCCTCACACCTCGCGTTCCCTCCAGCCTTTACGGAGAATTTGCGACGATGGCAGAAATTGTTAAAAATGGAAATCGATGCGAACGAAAGAGTTATACGGTATTTCATTTACTTTGTATTTTATACTGCCAAATTCGGGAATTCATGACCGCTGCTTAATGGATCTGCTGGATCGTGAATAGTGATCGTCAGGTCGGCAGAGTGACAATCTTGAGCCAGAAAGTTGGTTGACGGTCCAGAAATGAAAGCAGCAAGAAAACTAGCTGTCAAACTTTATATAATACTCGAACTCGTAACAAACGGGCAGCAAGCGACTACGATGTTGAAGTTTTCATGTAGAAAGCCATCAGGTTTTATTGGCAGCTGATCTCATTTCTCAACTTTGAAGGTCCCTCTTAGTTTGGCGATACTCGTCTGCTTTCATGTAATGCTTACGGCGGCCACATACTTCTAGCTTCCACAGCAGTCAGCAGGTACGAACAAAGCAGGTGACGAGTTGAGAGGCGATGGTTATTGAAGACGAGCAGTGGACATACACAAAACAAGTCATCGTTATCCGTTCAGTTTGAAAAGGCAGTTGGAACGTTTAATTTAACTGTTAAAGTTTTAGGGAACTACTGCTTGATAGCCTTACGAGAGAAGCCGAGTCGACCTTTGATCTCATTTAAACAAATGCAACGTTTCACCTGCCCCATTTTCCATTTCTCGTTAAATTATCATTTACTCTGGTACAATGAAAAGCGTTTTCGAGAGCATTTGTCTGATTCGTCCTGGAAGGATCTTTGTCGACGCGGGCTAGCGATTGGAAATCTCCGTCTTGTATCGCACAAAGTTGAACCACTGTGCGGACGTGTTGTCGAGCTGGAAACTAAAGATTCTGAGCACTGGAACTCTATGGGCACCAGGTTCAAGCGAGGTCGGTTGTTTTCGAATATGGCTTCACCTACCGAGTTCTCAGAAATATTCCCGCATAGCCTTGAGTAACAGTTACGGAGGTTGTAAATTTCTAAAGATTTTAGAGGGCCCTTAAGAATGAGGCGATAAGGGAAAGGGCTATTGAGACTGCGCGTACCATGTAGGTACTGTTTGCATACGTACGCATGTATATACTGTGCACGTGTGAATGCGCATGTACGTGCTTAAATTTGTACACCTGTACCTACGTATACACATATTCAAACATAGGTATACACCTCGAATGAAACTCAGATGAAAGGTGTAGAAGAGCTTTATAAAGATGGTCGGGAACAGTCCAACTCGAGCGAAGAAAGAATCGAAAAATATTTAGACGGAGTTCATACTTGGAAGGGCACTCAAAATCAGCGCTCCAAAAGGGCAAAACGAACGACGAAACATGCGTAGCAGGTAAACTAACACAGTGGGGTAGTGGAGGAAAGTGATAAGGAAACAGCGGCCGATGTTTTATGTGGGATGTGAGAGGAAGTGTTTCTAACGGTAGTGTAGTAATCATGCTTTTAAGCTTCTTCAAAGGCAAAGCTCCAAGTTGTCTCTGTCGTGAGGAAGCGATGGGGTTTCCATCATAGGATTGTGCACTTGCTTACACCGATTACAGGTGAAAGCAGTTAAGACTCGAAAGGTACAGCAGTGAGTTCTGAAGTTAATTGCAGGACTGCCGTTGGTATTGTGCAGCGGTGAACGCATCTCTCATTTGGGGGAATGTGTACTTCTCAATGCTTCGGAAAGAAGAATCAGACTGAAGCTCGAGAGGCAGGCTCCCGAACTGAACGTTGAACACTGCACGAGTTACGTTCTCATACCATCGGTGACGGCAGGTGTTCTTCACTCTCTCCAAAAATTTCTTTCGGTACCTTCTTTCTCCCTCTACTCTCTTCACATTATTCTTCCAGCATAAATGATCAGGATCGGCAATATTGAAAGCCTAGACGGTACAAGAGCAGGCAGGGGTATTAACAGTATTTATCGGCATACTGTGTTGCCGATTCGTTTCGTTGCAGGATTAGTCACAGTAACTGCACTAGTTACCAGATGAAGTTTGCTTTCTTTGCAACGTTTCTGTTTTTCCTTATAGAACAGAATTAACAGTGCAGTTGAGTGTGAGGACTATTCGAAGTTTCATTTAAATTAAGGAGGTCTGCTAATAGAGGATGTAGTAAGTGATTGTGTTTAAGGAATCGAGCTCGTGGAAAGGCCTTCCGGGGGAGCGGATATTGCAGTATGTCTATCGCGCTATTCCTATGCCAGTCGTCCATCGTGGTTCGTTGCTTACTGTTGTTCGTTGTCGACGTACTCTACTGCTGAAGAATGTGTGTATCCCTCGTCCGATTTTGCATGAATCTATAGTATATCCGTCCATCTGCCCTCATATTTGGGGTGAACTACGCCGATCATAACCGAATTTGCAGGTTCTTACCCTTGTCCGTTCTAGAGTCAAGTTTTAGAAATGTTTCTTTCACTGAAACTCCCATATTCACAATCAGCTAGGGATGAGTTTTTGCAGAACATTCACTCGGATAGGTAAAGCGGTTTCTCATTTAGAAGCCTCGTCACCCACTAGTCGATTTCGTGGCCACTGATCGCGTGATAACGATACCAAAGTCGTCCTCGTTTGGGAACGTCAACAAAAATTTCAAAATTCCCTGACTTTTCTTGTAGTGGAGCAGTTATGAGGCAGGTAGAAAGTGATTCTCTTAACATGTCTAGGCATTCCACCTTTTGGAATAGTCCTCTGAATTTTGTTTTTTGTATTCATTAGATTGCTTTGCGGTTCTAGGAACTTCTCTATTTCTTTCTTTTTCCGCTTTTCTCGTGCTGCTTTTTGTTCTGTACATGATCAAATGCGCGTATTTGCCCTGCAGTTTGAGTGTGATGATGGAAGCCAGTTAAGGATGGACGGATTTGGCCTACACTACCAGAAATTATGCGATACTCTGAGAATAATGTGTCGGCCCGGGGCTTATTTCACTCTTCTCTGCGGTTTCAAGGAATGATTTAGGCCTTTTCAGTGCTTTCCTAGGAGGAGAAATATGGCTTCTTCCATAATAAGGATCCTCTTCTTGTAGGGAAATATGCGGCTGACAAATATTTGAGAATAATTTTTTCAATTGAACGCCTGTTGATGGTTTTAGAATGCACTCACGACGAAGGGCTTGTGAGAGACATTTGCGCCGCAGCGTCTTTGCTGACAATCCAGCTGTCTTAATGTCGGTAGTAAATGCGTCCAAATTAAAGCTGGCATTTCGAAGAAGGGAGAGGTAGTATTAAAAGAAGTTGAATGATACAGAACTTATCTGACTATTGCTATTTATAGAGAAAGCTATAGCTAGCTCCCTTCTCTCCCGTCTCAGTGCCCTTCTTTTGTTAAACGCAGACTATAAACTTTGCTTTTGAACAGGTGGCTGTATGAATGAAATTCGTTTATTTTAATACTTTAAAGTGAGGTGTAACATATGTATTATAAGCCCATAAAACCACCACAGGAGCGTTCCAAAGGCACTTGAATGAGAAGCGATGAGGAATATGGGAGGGAAGAATGATAGAATTCGGGAGATAAGTGGGTAGACGAGGAAGAGAAACACGGTTCAGCGAAATTTTTTTCGATGTTCCAAATCTCGTCCGGCAGATTGATGAAGGAGGGTTCCTTAACCGAAATAACGCATGTGAACTGTAAATGAATAAATGCTGGAACAGCTATAGTTCTGAAGTAATAGTATAATATATAACATCGAAGTTGAAGTGAAAACAGAAACATCTGTAAAAAACGAATACGCCATCTCAAAATGGATCGAAAATGTGATGGTGATCATATTCAACCCAATTCGAAGGACTGAATGTGTTCGTTACGTTTTTTGCAGCCAGGTCGGTTTGTTTGGTATATTAGAGGGCGTCGAAGGGAATGCTTGCAGAGTTTTTATTCGTTTTCTGCAAAAAAGTGAGGCCCTTTATTTGAATTAACAGGAAGGGGATTTAATGCAGCGAGCAGAGCAAAGCGTAATAAGTTCGTCCGAGTGAATTTAAACCGTTGTTGAATACGTACGCCACATTGCACGTTGTGAGTGGGCTGTTCTTCGTTCCTGCATATGGAGTATTTAAGAGTTAAACAGGTAAGTGGACATCTGCATAGCGGTTCTTGCTGACCGTCTTTGCTAATCAAAATGCTGCCAATAGCTTTTGAAAGTATTTCGACCACTACGAGAACTGAAACGTAGATTAAAGCGGAAGTGCTTTATTCGTTTAACCGTGGTGGTCGATGGACGAGCGACGCTAATTTTTCTGTAGGCACAGTAACATTTTTGCAGATGTTAGTGTGCCTATACTCGAGATTACATGCTTTTTACTTTTATTTTATTCAATTACATTCTCGTTGAAATTATGATTAATTGAAATCTTGTTCAAGTTTATGAATTCCTTTCTTCAATAACTCAATGTTTAGATAGCAATAAAATGTGCGCTTTTTTTCAGCGGACGAATGGGGACAGTGCTAAAATCTTCGCTCTTTTTTGAGAAATGTGGGAAAATTTTATGAACTTATCCACTTACGGGAATATTTGAGGAAGGACAAGAGGGTTGAGAGCATGGGAGTCTCTCCTCTCTTCTATACCTTAGATTTCACAATATTTATTCGTTCTTTTGTTTACGTGGTTTTTTAGATTCGATTTTTTTCAAGTGTTTTTTAACTGTTCTTTGCTGTCTATTTTTTATTTTATATGAGGATGATCTGTGAAAGGCTTAAGGGGCATCGAGGCAGTGATTCCTTCGTCCGTAGATTTTCTTTTTTCTTCGGAGTGTGATTTTCGATTCAAAAGTGGCAGTTTTGATTAGAAAAATATGAATTCAGATCAAAAGAATGTAGCGATGCAAACATTATACTGAAAAGTGTGTTTACATTGAGTTCGATGCGTTGATGTGTCTGTAGGTGATGTGGTTACCAACATTGCGAACAGTATATTAGCTTTTGCTCTTTTTTATTAACATGCAATCCCTGAGTTGTTGCAAATATTTTAATATCTAGCTGTTTGTTGAATCTTGCAACTTCCGGTTTCATCAGGCTCTCCGGACTTTTTTAAGTTCATTGCAGATCGCAAATTACAATGTATTCAAAAGCTGAATGATGATCAGCAACGGGCAGTGGCTGCTGCAATGAATAGAAGTCGCCCAATAGTGACCATCCAAGGTCCACCGGGTACAGGCAAAACGGCTGTCGTCATCGAAATAATTTTGCAGGCGATTCGCGCAAAACAAAAAGTTTGCTTTACAATTGTTTTCATTCCTTTGATTCCCATTTTCATCATTCTTGGTGATCCTGATTTATAGGGGGCAGAAGCTTCTGTTAAATTTTGCTATGAAGTTTTCATTGATCTCGTATGAAGTGTGATTTAGTTGCTCCTCGAAATGCTAGACCATTTGCTCTTTCAAAGCCTAAAACCGATTAAATTTGTCGCCTTACTGGACGACCATTGCTTTCTACTAGGAAGTAAACGTCAATTTTGCTCTGAGTGCAGCGGTTGGTGAATTGCGGAGCACGTTGACACGACTGAGTTAAGGACGATCTGGCCATCGGTGCTTCGACATTAAATTTAGCAGTTTTTACTTCCTGCTTATTTAATAAAAACCCCACCTGGTCTTCTCAACTTGCTCATTTCGACAGAAACCTTTTTCTCATTTTTATGTTCTCGTTTGTGCACCGTCCAATCTGGCGATTGAAAATATAATTCGACGTATTCGTGACGAGACCGAGGCATGTCGAATGAGCTTGGATCCGAGCATCTCAATCGAAGAAGACCTCAAAGAGCATAATAGCTATAGCGATCTGCTACGTTTGTATGAGCAGCTGGTTAGTTGTCAGTGGCTTTCAATCAATGCGATCGTTGTGTGATGAGAGGAGAACGCATGTGGCGAACTGAAACCGCGGTCTTTCCTTGACTTTGCATCGATCACCTCGTGTTCTAATTTTGGTCACGAGGCTTTTTGATTTCTTAATCCCAGCTAGTGGTTGTACCAGACGTTAGTGTGCATAAGCTGGCGAGCTTCGAAAAGTTCCTGCTACCACAGAGAGGACATCATTGGTCTTCGTGCGTCCATATGTGCATGTGTGCGGATCTGTTTGTATATATGTGTAAATGCACACAGGACTGGTTTGTACCAGTACCTCAGATGCTCTGCGTCCATCTAGGTGAGGTTGCGGTAGAACTCAGTGCTCCTGACTTGGCACCTAAACTTGGAAAGTTGACCTTTATAGCTTATCGCTTGTTAGAGGCAGAAGGCATGCTCCTTAGATCAGCACATTAAATGTCCTTGACATGTATAGGTCACCTTTTGTGATGTAAAAGTAAGCTTTGTGTCTATTCAGTTGTTGAACTTAGAAGGCAGGTTCCGTGATACGTTCCTGCGAACTCTGTCCAGCAAAATTTTTGCATTGGTGCGGACGAATCGTCGGTTTGATGCTAATTCATAGGCTTATGGAGGAGAATGAACTGTGGTCCGCAGTGTTCGCAAAAGGTAATCAGTGGCAAGGGATAGTACGTGTTGAATTGGAATTATGCGACTCTTGGAGAAATACTTCAGTTTTTTGAAAACGCTCAATACCTTCTTCATAACACAATTAAATTCAGCACACGGTCGATTCGACTCGTTTGAACCTATTTGGCTGATTAATAGCACTGTTCAGCAATCAGTTTTCTTCTAAAATATAAGGTTTTCGTCAAAATTTTTGGAAAGCTAGAGTTCGTTGAGAGTGAAAAATTATCACCTTTTGCGAATTGTTGAAATTCCTCGAAAATTAATTGCCTGAAAATTGCATAATGAGATGAAATGATTCACCTTCAAGGAACCTTTTGCACGCCTTGAAGTTTTCATCGGGATATTAAAAATCCTTTTTCTTTTATGAGCCGTGTGGAAACTATGCCTTAGTTTCATCGAAGGTTTATGGTGCAGCTTTTCCAAAGCAGCCTTCAATTGTAATTATGATCTGTTACTCACGTTGGAACCATTATGTAGGAAGTTGTACTTCACTGTTGATGAGGTGGTTAAGGCAGTTTCCAATGATAGAAAAAACGGACGTTTTCAGCAGTCCAGAAAGAATCACATGGTCCGCCCGCAGCAAAAATTCTTGGCAGTTAATAAATCCTTCATCTCCCCTCAAGAAGTACTTCTGAAGTCGTATTTCCTGCATGGTCCAGCTGAGCGAGAAAAGTTGTGATTTTTCATTGTGGACAGTTTCTAAAAATTTCCAAAGTTCCTTTTTCAAAAAACTTTCAGAAATCGTTGTCATCTTCGATAAAAGTAAATCGCATTTTCGAAATCAGGCTCAAGAATTGCGCTGAGGTGTGCTTCATTTTTGGTGCGAAAAAATTCATTTCAATCGGTCAGTTTCATTGTTTTCAGAATGAATCAATTCGATTGACCGGGGACTCGTCGACCACGCGGAAGATCTCGCAAGAAGCTACTCGTCTCAGGGATTCAATGAGAAAGGTGGGTCTGACAATCATAGCTTCTTTTTTTATCAACGCGTCCGCCTATTTATGCCATAAGAAATCGCATTTTGTTTAAGGATTCGTGAATGAGCAAGCGAGGTGTTAGAAATTGCTGAGAAAGACGATCAAATTGAGGTGATCATTGGCCTACTGAAAGTATTGCACATTTTAGTACGTTGTCGGGGAAGAATGTCTAAGCGGCGGTCTGAGTGAAGGAAGGGGCGGCCTCTGAGGAGAGGCGTTTTCGGCACTGCAGCTTCCAAGTGCAGCAGATCTTCGTTTCAAGTTTATCACTGCGCATGCAGCTCAAGCTTTTTCAAAGTTTAATCGTCGTTGTTACAGAGCGTTATAATCGAGAAACAAGTGATTCTGTGCACAGTGTCTAGTGGCTCATTGCATACACTCAGGGGACTTGGATTCTTTCCGGACGTGGTTGTTGTTGATGAGGCGGCACAGGCAATGGAGTGCGCAACGTGGGTGCCTCTGCTGCAGGCTCCTCGCTGTGTTCTGGCCGGAGATCACTGTCAGCTGCCGTCTGTTTTACATTCTAGCGAGTATGTTGTTCAATTCAAGAATAAATAAACGAAATGTAAACGAATTTAGCCATGGACATTATGGAAAAGTGAACTTATTACACGGCTGTCAACACCTCGCACGTTAGCTTCCTTGAAGTACTATTTCAGTTTAATTTAGCAGATATGTCAACAAAGGAAAACAACAGCTGCTTTGAGAGCCAACGTGCGGTTACGGCGTTGTATAACATGAATTCGATCGATCGTCGTAGACCTTTTCCGATGTGAATTAGTATGCGCACTGATTGTTTTAAAGATGCACCATTTTGGCACCATACGGTTTTATTCATGCCTTCATGGTGAGGGAATAATCTCGTTGAGAGAGAGGAGCCGCAGAAATTTACAAAATTGGATAGAGGAAGACTGTTGAAAGCGAAAACGAAATACGAGCTGTGAAATAATGAAATTGCTCGCACAACGCAAGGGGATAATAAGACGAAACTTAAATTGGTTTGATTTCTTAGATTTCACTGAGCATATGTTTTGGTCTCAGACGCGTATTCCTTTCCAGGGCCATGTCGCAGGGATTGGGTACTTCTCTTATGGAAACGCTTAACAAGGAGTTTGGCTCCATTGTTAATCACTTCTTGAGCGTTCAGCATCGTATGAACGAAAAAATTATGAGGCAAGTATTCGCTGGTTTTATCGCACACTCTGTATTTCAGATGCACCGTTAAACTAACTTCCCTCGTTATCTTAATAACTTTCTTCAGGTGGTCAGCCGATTACTTCTACGAGTCGAAATTGCAAGCTCACCATTCTGTTGCTGGAATCTCTCTGAGGTCAGCTAGTATGTTGCGTTTCGCTTAAGTTTATGATGTGGGTAGATGCACCCGCAGACCATCCGAGTTCTGCGGGATGCTATGAACACTTCAGTTATCTGTATTACTGGTAAGTCATTGGCACGTTCAGTTTGAATCCGTATAATCAATCACTTAATGACCCACTCAAGGAATAAAATGTTCGGACTTTATAAGAAGTTGTCAGAGGTAACATTTCTGTTGACTGTATATTGGGAATTTGCTGAGTTTTGATCATGGAGGTTGATATGCTAAGGCTGTTGAGGTACCACCTTGAGGCATGTCACTTCAGAATCCCACGCCTCTGGTTTATATAGAATGAAGTGTGGGAAAGATTGGCACATACGGCTTGATTACTTATTTGCTCGTTTTATTGTTGCTTTCTTCCACTATACGTCGAATGGACTATTCATAAGCGATAAGCGAGACTTTACTGGATGGGAGTATTGCTTGACGATAATTGTGAGAATGATTTGGCGGAGATTTCTGCGTCGTTCAATGACTACAGCAAATCGATTGTCGGGTACCATCCTCAATCCCAGTTTTTAGTGACATAATTGCGATCGATGAATCAGATCTGATGAACGAGCCGTTGTTAATGATCGATACGCATTCGACATCGCGTCAGAGGAGTCTCAACACTTCAGTCGAACGCATCCATCAACAGTCATATAGGAACCATGGTTAGTAGGTGATCGCCCTGTTTTTTTCATCGATACATTCACTCCGCTCATTTTTCTGTTCACCTGTGAGAATGTTTATTGGTTGTTTGGGAATGCAAGCAACTTGCCATTGGTTGCGATCGTAACGTTCGCAATCTGAAGCATTCAAAAAGGAATCTTGGAATGTCTGCAGGTGAGGCAGAAATCGTGTGCGCTTATGTGCAGTGTTTAATGCGTATGGGTGTTCGACAGTGTGATATCGGTGTCATATCGCCCTACTTTGCACAGGTTTGTTTTGTTTCCTCATTCTGGAGTTCACTCACAGTGAAATTTGACTCTGTTAGGATGAGATCAGAGAGTAATGCGAAAGTTGAGTGAGCTCACTCTTTATGGTTTCGTGCTGCGGAAAAGATCACTCACTTCTTTATGTGTCACAGTGACTTTTCTACAAAGGAAAAAATGAACCGAAACGGACGGAAATTGATCCCTACTGCAAATGTTCTGCCGTGTTCGTTGTTTTTCGAAAACGCAGAAACTAAAGGGAATAAGAAAGTAAAATATAACATCAAGCCAAAGTCTCCACTTCTAAAAATTGGAGGCAAACCATCCTTCCAAGGTGAATTTGCTCCATAAATAGCTAAGAATAATTCCATCCAGGATATCATATAGATTAGATGCCATAGATGGAGATTTTCTACATCCCCATTCGTCCCTCAACAATAATGCAGCACAGTGTTCGCAACACGCAGACGCATAATTGTACTCTGCTGTGACTATTATCTAGGGGAAAATCGAGAAGACGCAGTTTGAAAGTGCCCTTCATAGTTTAAGCTCTTACCTAAAACCATCCACCCTTCTGTTAATATCGAAAAGAGCACGCCAATCCTTTACGGCGCAATGTCCTCCTCTTTCTCTCTTACACTGCATCTAGAAACAGCCGCTAGTTGTGCTAATGCAGCCTACTGCCTTCTACGTTGGTTAGACGACAAAATTTTCCGCCTCGGGGAGAACCATTCAGTCGAAGACCTCACTTTTTGAATTCAAATTGTCCTTCGGCGAGCATTTTAGTCGTTGTTTTTATTTTGCTGATGGCAACGATGAACACAGTGTTGAATCACTCTTCGTCAGCGTGTCATCCGAAGTTCGCTACTTCATCAGCATCGCAGGTGGGATGACACTGTCAGTCGGCACGCGACCTGATCGTAGTGGTTGGAGCGTTCATGAAGTATTATGTGCTATGCGTGGCCATCTCCATTTCGGTATTCCAAAGCAGAATGAATACATGCTAACATTGATGAACAGCAAGACGTGTGCGCGTTTCTTGTGGAATACCCATCTGCGTTGTGGGAAATTTGCACGAAGGTCATCTTGTATGGGAAAGACAAGCGATCTGCGCAGACAGCACATGTAAAAAATTTCCTATGAACTGGCAGACACCAGTGCCGCACTAGATGGAAGCGGGTTTGGTGACGTTTGTTGACGTAGTGGCACATTTCTGTATGAGTGTGCGGTGATTTTACAGTAATAGAGCGTGGTTTTGTAGGTAGAGATTCTTCGAAAAACTCTCGGCGAGGAGATTGTGAATACGGTAGATGGTTTCCAAGGACAGCAACGTGAAGTTATCGTGATGTCACTCGTCAGAAATAACTACGAAGGTGAGGTGTTTATTTGCGATACGTCGATTCATGTAGTCATGAGCGCCATCTTTTTGAAGTAGCACTTCTCATATTTACAAACAATACAGTCGATCCAGTAGACGTTTCTTGAGCGATCTGCTGCATTGTTTGTAAAGAAAGAAGTGGGAATGGGGCAGATGATTCAATTGAGAAAAAAACTGGGCTATCACCTATACACCTCACTTTGTGTGAAAAGAGATGCCCCCTCATCTATCATGGAAAAGTTTTATGCCGCCATGAAACGAACGTACTAATGGACTGTATGAACTCAGGTCGAATAGGATTCTTGAGCGATGCGCGCCGTTTAAACGTGGCGGTGACACGTGCGCGCCGGCAGTTTCTATTGGTCGGGAGCTCGTCGATGATGCGACACGCGGAGCACCTACGCTGCCTGCTGGAGTGTATCAGAACGGTTGGCAAGGTGTTGCGCCCCGATCAGTTGACGTTCCTTTCAACAGACGCACACGCCCTAGACGAAGATGTTTCTGGGCGATAATCAGCTCAGTTTGAATGAGGTAGCCTCCGACGACCGCAACTTCGTTTTGCAGTGTACTGATCTGTGCTGCCATTGCTGATCAGCCAAGTCTGTTGAACAGAAGGTGGCACGTCCAACATGCAGCTGTTGTAGTTCGACGCTTGTTGCAAACGGCCATTCTCAGGTGGTATCTCAATGGAAAATCCATGTGGCAAACTACGAAAACTCCTGTGCTACTGGAAAGGGTGCAGACCAACTTAGCATGCTTCTGTGAGTTTGCGATTTAGACTACTCCTTAATAAAGTACACACTGCGCTTTGTTTCCAAGCGCCGTTGTTTTGTTAATCTATGCGTGTGAGAGGGAATGCGCTTTGCTTACTTTATGCTGCCATTTTAAAAAATGCGAAGGGACAAAGCTTTAGCTCTAGAGATGTCGAATTTGCCAGAGCTCATTTCTGCTTCTGCGACCAACATTGGGAAAATGTATAAAACTCAGATTGTGCCCTCATCATAATTGCGCAAAAAGGTGCCACCAGAAAAAAATTAGAGTGGCAATATTCGAGGACGTACAGGAGATATTTACTAAGTATTTCAGACAGCACAAAAATTCTGAGGAACAGATCGTAATAAGAGAACTAACCTTGATCCTGTCTCTTGTATAGAGGTAGCAACTTGTTGTAGAGCGCTTCCTTTTGTGCCAGGTAAAGCAGTCATAAAATAAATGCATTTAATATAGCTGATATTTAGTCGTCACAGGCACAGGTCAGCGAAAATAAGTGAAGGTCGACAACTGGGCAGTGACAAAAAAACACATCGAAAGCCAAGCAATATAACACCGCAGCACATTTCCCCATTCTACGCTTGTCCCTCCCTGGTGAGAGACGAAAATGATTTACTGCACTGGAACGTGAACTCTTCTTTTACTCTAGCCTTCGAATTCTAGAATAGCGGCCAATCTGATATATGCGCTCATGGTGGACCCATCATTTCCCGCATGCGCAAGCCCATGGCCGTTCACGCGGTGCTTACCGGAATAAGCAAAAATCATCTCGTTTGCTCCCATCTACTCAGAAATAGGTGGGGGCATTCGATCGTCACTACCTTTCTGATAAATCACTTCAGCGAGCAATGTGTAAAGTTTGACGGGCTAATTTGCTAATTTTGTCGGTCACCACGCACATAGAGAGGGTGGGGGGGACACGCTATCCGAACGGACGTTGAATCACGTCAAAGAGGGTTGCCCACCACGATGTCGTCAGTTCTTCACACTGAAAATGATCTTTTTTATGCCAACTTGAATGGATTCTTCAATTAAAAGGCTGAGTTCCACGATGCGCTACAGGTAACGTCACAAATGTGCATCTCTTTCATGCATATGCGTACTGCTCTTCACTGGCCGAGGGGGAGTTGTTTTGTTCGGTACGGACTGCTTGGGGTGGGTGTGGCATTGGAAGCTGCTCGTCACTATCGTCACTGCAGCTGTCTCGCAAATGAGTTTCGCTGTATGTGTCCTCGGGTCGAGAGTGGAAATATTCATCGCGTGTTTGTTCATATTCAGCTGGTGACTCTCCCACTGCAGCACACAGTGCGGATCCACACGAAGAACATTCCAGCGATCCATTTCTTTCTGCTGCCTTTAAACCACTCATTTAAGATTGGCATCTCTGCGTACGACCTAAGAGGTAGATTTTTGTCGTTTCAAGGAATAAGCAGTATCCATGTTGCACTGATTAAGAAAGAAAAAATGCCTGGAGGCTATTCATGGGCTTAGTTTCATTTTGACACATAACTGCCTACGCAGTTTTTTCTCTTTCTAATTATCTCCGAAGTTCTCAATTTTCATGCTCATAAGCAAAATTTGTCACTGTACTACAACATAACAAGCCCAAAAAGAGAACTAACTCCGAAAACAATCCTAAGATTAGGATTACGAGACTACGAACGGACAAGAAGAATTTCTTTCCTCGGATGACTTCTTTTAATAAATCAGAAACGTAGTTGTACCTTATGAGCTGGGTAGCGGTTCTGCTGCACTGACAATTTCTGTTCGACGGCCTGAAAGTCGGGTGGGAAACTCTGCTGATATTGAGGAAAAGAAAAAGTATTGTGCATACATAACAATAGCTTAATGAGCTAAGATAAAACACAAATATTATAGCAAGATGAGTCAAATCAAGCAAAGCCATTTAGGCGTGTTCGGGTTCTTTTCCCTCTCCTCCCTCTCCTTTTGCCATGCCACTTCCACAAACTTTTCGAGGAATCCACCGTTGACTAAACCATACCAATTCTCTAGAAACAACTAAAACATTTTAATGGATTTATGTATTGCTGTACGTATAACCCTGTGCGTGAATTTATTTGCATGTGTATAATTGTAAGCATGCGTGTCAACCTATACAAATTAAATATGCAAGTATATGAGGCAAGGCACTCATCCGGGGAGGGGGGGGGGGGGGGGGGGGGGCGGGGGGAGTTAGGAAAAAACCAGTTGTACATCAGAGGCGACGAGGATATGCCCCATAGCGCGCTTCAGTGATCGTTGTCTTCTTTGCAGTGCATACAGGGGGGGGGGAGTAACGTGAAGTTTGAGAGCTCTACTTCCTTTCTTCATACCTGCAGTGGTAGAATTTCCCTCCCTTTGTTGATCAATCCTAGTTGAAGTCCCGGAAGCAACAACACTGCTGCAACAAATGATGGAGCAACGTACCAGCTGATTGGATGTGGCACGATTAGCAAACTCATCGGCGGTTTTCATCTCGATATAGACAGTATTGTCGTCGGCATCGTCACGCGTTGGTGCGTTTAGTGTTAACACCTCAAACATAAATCATTCCCGTGGATGCATAAATAAGCATTAGTAATGGAGTGCTTGACATGTTGGCATAGTTATGCGGTGCTCTGCAGTTAACACACCTCTAGTAGGTTCCTTGCCAGAGTAGCAACTATTCGCCGAAACTACACTTAACACCCGCTGTTTTTATTTATGATGCGGTAGATACAAGAACGAGCAAAAAATTTAAAAAAAAAACACACGCGCTTATTTAACATCTAACAATAGAAAGACTGTGGTCGTCCCAAGACATAACAATCTGGTTATACCAAACAAGAATGGGGCAAAAAAATACCTGTTGAATATTAATAGCAGTGGGCGAGGCGCGTCGATTAGAAGTTGAAGTGAAAGAAGGCGTCAAGTCGTACGTATCAAGCTCGCAGGCTGCCGGTGAACCAGTTTGCAACACACACGACTGAATATGACTGACCGGACCGTTTAGTGCTTCCACTAACGTCATCGTCTCATACCTGCAAACAAACAAGCTGCTATGGTTCATGAAAAACTACCTGCGAATCTATGCAGACCATATCTCTAGAATGGGCTACACAATTAAGGCAATATAAATGGGCTCATCATCGGCTGTGGCTGTGACCGCTTGTGAACAGGTTTATCCAATCTCCTTGTTCCTTAAACAGTCCCCGCCGTTCTCAAGAAGGATGACGCAAAGAGAATAAGAAGGGACACTACAGGTGTACTGACAATGACAATGTATGAGAAGACATGAACACTGTAGATTTGACAGTTTGACACGATTAACAGCAGTGAAAAACGAGAAGGATTACCGGGTCTGCGAGCGTGTCTGCTGTGTTGAAGACGACTGATCAGTGATTGATACCGTGCTCACTACTCGCATCGTTTTCAGCTGCAGAAGAGCACGAAACGGAGAACGACATATCGGGCAATTGTTTAGCTGCAAGGTTGTCTAGGTTAAAATGAACGCTTTTATACGGAACAATCGTTGTTGCAAGGAACGGCAGTCACTAAGGTGTGCCTTTATGCTTCTCTTGCAACTCTCGCTCGAACCTCTTTAAAACCGGCAACTGCTTGTTACCTACTGAAACAACAGCGTTTTGCGCACTGCAATTCATAATCAAAAGCCGAGAACCCGTTTACGATGCACTCGCATAACAATGCTGGAAATCTACCCGAAGGATTGGATAGCGGGAAGGCAACAAAGGAAGCACAATGCAAGGATAGGAATTAAATGAGCATTGGAAGAAAGGCGCAATCAAAACACTCATCCCTTACCTATCCCTGCATCAGTTTCTAAGAGCAAGGGACGACGTGCCGCTAAAAGTGATGCATAAAAACTTGAAACTTCAAAATCTTGCCTCGAGTTGAAGAGAGGTAGAAACAGGAGCGAGAAGGTAGAAGCAGCGTAATCTTAAAAAAAGGGCTGTCAACACAAAACAGGCTAAAGATCGGAGTCACCTTCAAAGAATGTTGCCGTGGCGAACACCTACCTTGTATCGGAGAGTTTCTGCACAACCATTACAAATGCACAAATGCCTGCACGGCAATATGACTGTGTCTCGGATATCAGACATACAAATGATACATTCGGAACCATTTTCATCGCTTAAATCGTGGTCCTTATTCTCGATACCGTATATCTCTTGCAGAAGATAAATGACTCCATCCGCAACCTATAATTCTTCCTTTCAGACATAGTTATGGATTATGCAAATTCTCGACTTCTTAGTGACAGGCTGCGAGGTTAGGGTACGTATAATCGGGTGGTCAGCATACCACCTTACGCTGCTGATAAATACACATTTCACCATTCCCTCATTCTTGAATGGGAACTTTCTCGAGATGAATGGGCAAACGCAGTTTATATCGCTAAAGGTGGCAGCAGAATGCAAATCCAACAATTTTAAATCGTTCAGATGTACACAGGCAACGAATCTCGACGTCATATTTTTCCCAATGCAGCTCATATAACAGCAAATTAAGAAAGAAGTAATGTTCTGAACCCGGACTCAAGGAGATGGCATGCGTCTCATGGTTGCAACTGTGACAGTTCTGCTCAGCTCATACGACCGTAACACAGATCATTCTGCCAGGCAATCTATATAACCTATCGGGTATTCACAGCACACACGCACTCACGGATTCGACTAAAACAAACGTTGCGATTACAAGTATCTTAACTACAAATTGTAAACTACGACAAATATTAAATTAACTCAGATTGAATCGTCGTTAGGAAAGAGGCGATCGAGCTATACATGTATGGTCAAATCTTAAATACTCTGCATTGTTAACGTTTAAATCAAAAATGAGCGCATTCCCATTCCATTTTGTTGAAGATTTTTTGGCGCACAATTTCTTTTCGAAACTTGTAGCTGCTTAGAAGTTGGAAGCTCCTAAGAATCATTTTATACCTCGTGCAAATGAGAATCGTAGACTTTACTCATTAGAAATGCTCCTATTTCAGTGACCCACTGAAACTGCAATGATCTGGTTTAATTGAAAAGGTGCAAAGACCTTGCATTTTCGCATAAGTTTCCCTCAAAGCCCCATAAAGTTCAATTCGATCTGTGGTTGTCCGAGAAATTTACAACTTTTTTCAATGCCTATTTGCAGCTAACTTTCTGAGAAGCGTAACATTTGCGGTCGCTCAACTGGAAAGCGAAGAAGCGCAAATATAATGTGTGTTCTAGACTCGACTCGGGTCTCTTAAGCACTAAGCTTCAGACGGTGGCACGGCTCTATACTTGTTTACTGTTTCATTTAGAATTCTAAAATGATTACCAATTTCTGCTTTAGCGGTTTCAACACAAGAGCAGCTGACTGGTCGCTAGCGCGATCTATACTTGCCATCGTCGTCTGCACCTGTTCAACACCACAATCCACTGTACATAGCTCAATTACCACCGGAAAATAGGCACCACTCTCATAGTGCATCTGAAGATGGAAGAGGAAACGAATTCGCAGAATTGTGCATCAAGGGCAGTCTTCGTATTTGAATGACAAGATTAATTCAATAGCAATTTTGCTAGCAATATTATTAGCCTACAACAGGTGAACTTTAACTCGTCGGCAACATTTATCTCCCAAAGAATCTTTTAACAAAAGAGTTGAGAGCTTCTGAATGAACAAAATGAGAGGATCCTCTGAAATAAACGTCTTGGTGAAGTCGACGATTAAAAGGATGAACATGAACAAGCCAAAATTTCAGCTAGTGTTTTCATCTTAGAATGATCTCATTTGTACGCTGCATTAAAGAAGTGATCAGAAAAGAGTTGAATAAGCCTATGTTTGATTCTTATTATATGGATGAACTGTGGGGAAAACAGTAACATTAATGACACACAGGTATAAAGTGCTGAATAGATGGAGGTAAATGGAGTGAAAAAATAGTTAATACGTACATTGGCAATATCGTACAAGCTGGGATCAAAAATAAATTTATCGAAATGCTGCTCAGCACCAACATCGAAGAAATATTGTTCTGACGACCTCATATTAGGGTACTTCGATACAAACCTGAAATCTCTGTTCTTCATACTGACGCCAATTTATATTACTTTCAGCTTGTTGTTCAACAGAACGACCCATCCCACTGATCATCATCAAACACATTTGACCACCCAAGGAGTTGACCAACGAAAGAAATCGACCGACAAGGCACACAACCGAACTGTTGCGGCCTGAATTCGAGTCAAACAAAGCAGAAGCTAAAAAAAGGGAAGAAAAGATGTTCCACTTACTGTACACGTCCATCACAGAAGATTTCTTTGGCGCAGAAGTGAATTTGAACGTAGCAAGCACTATCACAGTCGAAGTAAAACTCCAGATAAAAAAGATCTTTTGCTTGTTCCTCGTTTTCGCTTTCGTTCCTCATCCTTAAAACTTACCAACGCAATCCATGATCGCAATCAATTTTAATACAGTCACACCTCGCAATAACAAAAACTGAAGTTTCGGGTTTGAAATCACAAATAAAAATGAACGTCAGAAGGCAGCCCATCAATGGAGAGAATGACCGACGGGTTTTTTAATTTGCTGAAAACAAAGCAATCCCGAACAGCTGATAAGAAATGAAAATGCGCTTCAGCTTTTACTTGATTAAAGCAAAGCATACGACAATCTACACCAACCGAAGTAACAAGGCAAGACAACGACCGCAGTGCAACCACTTAAAAGTTTAAGAATGAGCACTAATTAACCTCACTCAAGCATGCCACTCTCCGAACGGCTTCTGTTGTTCCACAAGCTCATATCGGCCAGGCTAATAGGTACTATATAAATGAGGAGGAATGGCTGAATTAGCGGCAAAGCAGATGTTAGAACGATTGATGTCAGATATATATATATATATATATATATATATATAATATATATATATATATATATATATATATATGACTAGTGAGAGTTAACGACTAGCGTCAAGTTTATATACATATGTGTCACAATGAACAATCTCCAGCACCACTGACTTGATAAATTTGACGGAGTCTCGGCGTACGTTTATAAGTGCGTTAAGCGTTCTCACTGGATCGGTGACCGCTTGTCTCGAGTAGGGGAACTGAAATATTATAAGTATTCGCCAACAGACCACTTAAAATGATCCATCCCGTTACGTACATCTTCTTCCCGTTGGATATCAATGAAGAGCATAATCGTCGGTGTGCCGCTTTCATTGCCTTTGAGAGTGAAAAATTCAAGATTATGGGCACCTGAGAATACTTATGAATGATTGTTAAACTTCAAAAAACGAGAAGCCAAAAAAATGAGTTAAACGAAATAAAAAAACCTGAGCTGGCTTTGTCCCAAGCAGATCCAAATCACTACTGTCACCGAATAAAAACGCTTCCGGTTTGGCGACTTCGTAACGTTCACCGCCCATCAAAAAATGTGAGCCGAAAAATGCGCCTAAACATCTTCAATTTAAAAATTAATGGCCAAAAATGAGCTATCTGGTAGATCCGAGATTGTTCCCTTTATTGTGGACTACCTTTTAAAGGCTCAAGCTCAGTTAGCCAAGCACTGCAAAAAGTATAAAACTTAGTGCACAATGTACAATGCGTCTGCAACAAATTTTCCACTAGAGGACTGACTCATCCATCAGATTATAGAGCGACGACCATCTGCTGAACCACGGCTGTATCATAACGCAGACCATGGAAGGCCTTGCATTAATGTGCTCTCTTGCGAAGGGGTAAAACGGCCTCCGTCTCTCAGGGGGGTTTTATAACCACCTCCAATGTTTATTTCGAGCCTGGAACGTCGCTTCTCGGTGAAATATAGGATGTATGTTGTAGCCAGTAATGAAGCTTGTCGAAGAAATTGAGGAATCATGGAGTGACCGCATTGATGGGTGATCAGCTATTTTCTGGAACGGAAGCAAAGATCAGTGCGGAGGCTATCCTGTGAACGTCTTTCAGAATGCGGATCAAGCGCAGGAACAATGCTGCAGACCGCCATTGAATCGTTGACTATCATTAAAGTGTCAAGGTTTATACAGCTGAGTGGTTAACAGGCAGCCGGCTCATTGCGAAATGCACACAAAGAGTTTGAATATCTATTCTGATAGATTTACTCCATTTGTTAGTGAGAGTCCTTTCAGACGAACAAATTCTCCGAAATGAACTTCCAGATGAACAATTTGTTGTTGGTATATTTCAGTTCATTTTATTTAAAATAAAAGCAAACGCGAGTAAGGAGACAGTATGACCTTCGTAATGGCTTTCTTCCACTAAAAAAACATTGAACGACCTGTGCGATTAGAGAAACGCGGCATTTCGCACTCGTCGTCATCATATTCACCAGTGGAGGCGGGTGATTCCGGCGCTGCGTTCCTTCGGCCCAGCGTGAACGCCTGACCCATCGAGAGTGGACACACAAATTTGCTTTCACTCTTGCTCGCCTAGAAAGCGAACCGTTTGAAGCAACAGCTGAAGATGGCAGATACCTCGACGAAGCAACAAGCAAAAACAACACAACTTTAGCACGAACATCAACAAGACAGTAATTCGTGAGACAACCTTTAAAAGGCTTTCGTGTCTTGATCAGGCCGCTGCAATGTCCACACTTGTGCAAATAAACCCCGTCCCTGACAACCTAATTCAAGCAACATTCATCAGCGGATTCAAGGGATTTCCGCAAGATGTATATAGACACGTTTATCCTGTGTTTGTATGCTGAGAGTGTGATAACGCAATAAAATTGGCACAACCTATGTCAAAGTTGACCTACTGGGATAGAGTTCATTTGTATCGAAGTGCCTAAACAATTATAACCTCAAGTGTAGTCGGTTTGTGTCTCAAATGAAAGATGGCAGCCCATGCTGGTTACGTAATTATGCAATCCACTCAACGTATGCTGAAAAAATCTTTGCGAGAGAATTTTAAAATGAATAAAGCATTTGGAAGCGTCTCCATGAGATTAGTGGTCTATTCATAAAATTGTAGCCGCTATCCTTAATAAGAAATAAATACAAAAAAATGAAGGAGCGGGTTCTGAAACGGTTCTCCTGCAAAGGGTTGAATATCTTATGGCCTCGGGCTGTGGAACACACTGCCTCGACATCGTAGCCAAATTGTGCGACAAGGACAGATGAACAGGCTGACATACCTACATGCACCCGCACATGACCTCGTTACAGCGGACATTTCGCTGAAATTTGTAAAATACGTAGGAAAAATGGAGGCAGATTTTTAAAAGCCTCACACAGAATTCTCTCATCTGATAAATGACCACTGCTTCTAGACTGCAAAGAAAAAGTAGTATTTCGAATTATGGCCATAAACTTCGAGGAAAGTTTTTGAGGCCTTACTAACGCATACTACATGTTACGTGGTAGTCAGCACTGTACTTCCGGTTCTGGATGAAACATCCGGCCCATTACTAGAACTCCGATGGCAGTATCTGTCCCTATCCCATCCCACTAGAGCAACGAGTAGGTTCGATGTGGCTTAGGCGTGAACACTACTCATTGACAAAGACTACGTTAGCTAAGAAAGGTTTTTGTGTCGAAAGGAGTGCTGTCGTCGAATGACATTTCGTTCATATCAAAAGGTAGGAAGAACAGAGACAAGCAAACTTTGCAGCAGGTGAATGCATAACAGGAGTGACCAAGGTAGTTGCGGTTCATTCGCAACGAAACCCAAGCAAGTATTCGACCATCTGCAAACCGAAAGCACACAAACGCACAACCCACAAAATCGAACACACGAAAGACAACGCAAAACGCTCGTGTTAACAACATTTTGTACAGGAAATTTCGACGACACCACAGCAGCACTGCACTTGTTTCGCGTCGTGAAACAACACAAACGCAAAGTTCACATCACCTTTCAAAACTTACAGCTGAGATGTAATGCTAATCGATGGAAACTTTTCTTTGAACAGACAGGTTGGAGTAATTGGCAAAGGTACAAATCAACACCTAATAACTTTGACTCTTATGTTCTACAAAGTGGGTGGGACAGACAGGGTTGATAGTTGTGAGATACGGCATTTTTCACATTCGAATTTGTTGCGGCCTCAGACGGAAAACCAAACACTGAATTTTGCGATGGTCATTCGGTTTGGTGCAAGAGAAATGAAGCAGCCGATAATTTGCGCATCATGTGTTGAATGGGGAGGGGCAGAAGGTGGTTTCGTTGATGCTTTTGGTTGTGGGGAGTTATTACGTTTTGCAGGTGTGCGAAGTGCTGGTCACGTTCCCTATCGAAAACTTTTAAAATCGAATCTGCAATACTGTGGTTTGATGCACCTTTAAAGAGCGATCAAATACTTGTGGTTATCGAAACATTTCCATTGCAGTTTTGTTTCGCTTTTTTGAAATAATCACAACGTTGCCAACTTCTGCTCTCGCCAATGAGAGGGCATCATGCTTTCTCATCGAATCATTCCCCCTCTCCCTCCACTTCTGACCCCTTCGTTACTCTTCGCCCTCCTTCTTGTTCTAATGCTGTGACATATGCGATTACATTCGTTGACGTAGGCAAGTAAAGAGACTAAGCATCATTCCACTTCTTTCCCTACCTCCCTCCGGCCCTAGGAAGAGTCCCAAAGTTTTGGTGGATTTTTCTGGAATCATCTCTCCCCTAGTGAAAAAAAGCATTATATTGCAGTAAAATATCTGCCCAGTTCAAAATTGCAATCGTTTTTGATCCTCAGCTTTTTTTTGATTCATCATCTCGTCGTCCCCATTCAAAGGCCCTAGCTGTGCATAAAAGGCGCATTTATTCGTTCTTTCCTTCGTTGTGCGTGAGAACTTTTCATTTTCCCATGTATCCTTCACCAGGTAGTTTCCCAAGAAACTCCTGATCCTTACATATGAGGTTCCATTGCCTTCGAAGGGACTGATTCGCAGACACCTGGAAGTTCCGTGAAACACTTTAATCGGCTTGGATACATTTTGAGCTTGAACAAGTTTGCAGTTGAGCGACCAGCTGTAATCCAACCGAAACCGGGTTTAACCACTTACATTCACCGGTTGAATCTAATCTAGGCCTCTATGGCGACCATATTTAAGTTCAACTTATGCCACCTTGATTAAGAACAAATGTGACTACTTTTATCTGAAGCAAAATGGTCACCACATAATTCAGACTTAAATGACGCTAGACAAAAACAAAAACGAAACAATTTAGAAAGGCGGTGGAGTTATTCATAAGTTTCTTCTTCCTTTCAACACATTATGCATGGTCAATCTACGAACACTTGTCCATTTGTATTTTTCAGCGTCTTCTTCTTCACTCACAATTTTGAGATAACCGAAGTGACAATTTTTGTTTCAGTAAAAAATATTTTGCCCTTTTTAACGATATTGCATTCATTCGTCTCCTCTCTTACAATGTTCTCATCAAGAATTCCATCCGTTCGGATGTTTCAGTCATCGAATTTATGAAATAAAAACCTTGGCGAGTCATTGTCTTGCTATTCTGATTGTATTCTCTTTTCAGTATTTATGGTTTATTCCATTGTGACATTAGAAATGACCCATCGGTGCTGACTTCACAGAGTGCACGCGTGGTTGGTGACCGAGAGGAATTAAGCTTGGCTGTATGAACAACGGCAATAGCGCTCCTGATACTGCAGCTGGAGGAAAGACACTCGAACTAACCGAATATGATGCGGTTAGTCTGCAATCAACGTTACTAACTGATGTCTGCTGGAGAGAGGGGAATCATGCTATATGAAGTATACATCCTTATTGATCGAGTACAAGCTTATGTTGAAAGTGAACGATTTTGATTCGTTATCGAAATATTTTGAAGACTGAAATCACATGCAGGCGAGTCATCTTCCACCTTCTTCTCTCGCTGTCTCCTGCTCATTGTTGAAGTTGCGGCTTAGAAGTAACCTGCACCTTTATAGATTTTCTATTAGTGCACGTTGACCAGAGGAATGCCAAGAGGCTCTGGTAAGTTTTTAGGAATAATAAATTTGATTTAAAAGTTTTGATGAAGACTCCTGAAAAAAGGTATCCAAATTTGTAGAATTTCCGCTCCTGCTCTCAGTTATATTGTTTCTTGAAAAAATGCAAAGTCAGTGCATTTTTAACAGCTTCGTTTTATGTATTAAATAAAAGTGGTTTAAACGCTTCGCATTTCAATTCATTTATGTCAAAGCGATTGGTGTGTTCTTATCATTTGCTTTCGCGAATTTGCATATGCAAAACGCACTGAAACGACATCGTATTTGAGAACGTCTATCGTTTCTATCCATCTCTGCAATAGGTATGGTGCAGAAAGTGAAGTTGCAAAAGCTTGTCCCTGTGATCTGCAGGTTGGATAATGCGCTGTTTCAGCTTTCAAGCTGACCTGTCAAATTATATTGTGGGCATTTTGATAGTGATAAGAATTTTTGTGTATTTTGTAATAACAATAGTAGCAGTAAAATTTTGTTGATACGGAAGAAAGAAAGTGCATAAAAACTGCTGAGGTCGTATTCAACGCTGAGTCTCGTTTTGCATCCGATCACATCGAAACAAAGACGGCGCGTGACGGTGAATGCATTATTGCTTCTGTTTTATCCTTCCACGCTAGTGAGAAGTCACTTCTAGGGCTCTAATATGCCCCACCTGAGGCGGAACAAGGAAGTCTGCATTATGAAACGAGTTGTATTAGGAGCTTATTCTTGCTGAATCAGGGAAATGGCAGAGGAAGTGTGGAATGAGATTGGGAAAGATCGCGAAAGGTGTAGAAAGGATTGGAGAGAAGTACAGCAGAGTTAAAAAGCGCTGGAAATTTTATGGAAGGAGTGAAAAACGATACCGATACCATAGAAACGGGGAACAGGTAGGAAAGCAGACCAAGACTCGAAGGTGCTGGGAAGACGCCTTACAAATCTTTAAGTAACAGAAAAATTTTTTTAAAAGTAAAGCAAAGTTGGAAGATGTCGGAACAGCATTAGAAGAACCGACGCGAAGGTATAAAGCGTTGAAGAAATTGGAATCTGGCCCTCTTTTCAATGATCTTTATATCTCTCTTTAGCAAGACAACTTTGCTGATTTTTTTTTTCAGTCTTCGGTGACATTTTTTGCAACTATTCATCTCTTGCAATATTTTCTATAAATTTGCAACCCTTTCCAAGTCTGTTTTATTTCCTCTCATTCGTTCTGCATTCTGCATCATTTTGCAGCCTTGCATGGTGTTTTAAGTTTCTCGCCACTTTTGCTGCAATCGCCTTCAGTTCTTTCCCACCATTTCCTAACAGTCTGCGTCTTTTCCCGGTATTTCCACTCTTTTCTTTGTTTTTTGCTGAGCACTCTGTATTGTTTTCCCCTTTTTCCATTGTTTTCGCAGTTCGCTTCACCTCTTTCCAATTTTTTCTGTCATTTCCCATACCTATTTCAATCAATTTCAGATTTTTTTCACCCCTACCTGGAGCTTGCAATCTTATTCCTGGAAGAGGGAGTTCCATTGCAGTGGGCAGTAATAGTTTGTGCTTCGTTTTATTATTTGTACGATGCCGTGTGTAACGACTCAGCGTTTATGCAGTTCGGTCCGGCGTTTCGATATTCCGTAGGAACCAGTTATTCAATATCTGACGTTGCCTCATTCTTTTCATACCGAGGCCCCCGGGGCTCACTTTTGGGATTTCTTGCTTCAGTTCGATTCAGTGTTTGCTAATTCCTCCCAATGCTATTGTTTCCACGGTTCTGGTAGGTCAAGGGTTTGTATTTTTCTTCTTTACGTGTATTTCTTTGTGGCGGCTGCACGGGCTGTGCCTCCTCCCTCATTAAAACAGCCGGAAATGCTTTGAATTCGTTCCATGCCGAAGAAGTGCTCTTTCTTATGCCTCATATTTGTACAGCAGACATCGAAAATGCGGAAGGGTGGAAAAAAGTTAAGCCTATTCCGTACGTCCTGTCAGAAATAGAAAGCTGGGTTCTCAGAGTTTTTGTTGACTATCTTAGGTGGCCGTAATCTCTAGAGTAGCTTTTTATTAGCAGTTCTGTAAAGGTATTGTTGCGAACCAGATCTCTTGCTTAATAATGGCCCATATCCCTCCCTCCCTTTGTTTCCGGAATCGAAAGGATTTGATAACAGTGTTCCACATTTAAATTCTAGTTTGAAACACCACGAAGAGAGGTTAGAAGGCGTAAATGCATTCACTGTTCCTTGGGTAAGAATTGTATTTCTTTTTATGAACATTGCCAGTGCGCATCCTAGTAAATCGACCATAAAAACAAGGTTTGCTTTTTAGCAGCGACGGCCTCATAAGGCGATCACCGACTCATCTGAAATTCGAATAAGTACGCGCCTGCTGTCGGCAGAACTGTGCTGTCCGATATGCCTCGATCTGCTGACCACGACGATGACCACCAAGGTTAAAGTTTGTTTCCCTTTATATTTAACGAGCGGTGCTTTGGCTAAATTTGCACACCGCTTGTTTATTTTGTTTGCGCATGTTTTTTTTAAAATCTTTTAAGAGGTGTATGTCAGGTCCAGAATATTTTTGCCTTGTTGTGTCTTTATACAGCGAACACTGAAACCTGAACATTTTCGGCTGCCTTGGACGAGCTGCGGGAAAATCACGTTATCATAATTGGTGTGTTCGAATTAGTCGTGGTATTTCGCTGTACTTGATGTATTCAGTCTCACTTTTAAACGTTGTTAATGAGGGAGGAAATGGAAGGATGCATTTACTTTTTAATTTTGGAGTTTAGGATCCATTCCCTTACTTCCTTCTTTTATGATCTCGCTGTCGTGTTGAATTTTTTTTTTTTTTTGTTTTTTTGTCGTCTTTTCTTTTTCCACCAAAAATCGGTGCCTCTTTCAAAACTTTCGAACGACGTTTATGGGGGATTGAAGTGATAGCTAAGGTTCGAGTTTAAAATATAGTTTATAAGGAAATCATGGGATGCGGATTAGTGTTTGTGCGTTCCTCGATCGATACGTCCGTCAAAGGCAGATTAGCCAGCACACACTTTGCTTTCTACAATTCGATCGCATCCTCAGGGCGATCTATGTTTGTGTGGCTCATGCAGTCATGGCCATCCGAGACAAAATCGGAATCTTTGAGGTAATGTGTCAGTTAGGTTTCTGACATGTGAGTGTCGCTGATCGGAAATGTAATTGAATGTGCCGTGATTTGGCACGTACCGCTTTTTGTCGTTGTTTACTGAGATCGTGGAATCTGTAGTGCGTCGTTTTTGTGCTTATCAGCTGATGAATTGCAGGAATGTCTCCATCGTTTCTGCAGCGAGTGTATAACAACGGCACTACTGCGAGGGAATAAAGAGTGTCCCACATGCCGTAAAAAGCTCGTTTCAAAGCGCTCGCTTAGACCTGATCCCAACTTCGACGCTTTGATTAATAAGGTGCTCATGTTTATCGTAATCTATTCGAATATAAAATCGATTGTTAGAAGGTGTACGAATATCAGAGATCAAGCTGTTTGTAAATTTGGTTGGCACACAGAGCGGTTCCGATTCTCGTTCTTGAATTTGCGAGCGAGGCTGATTGCATGTATTTGAATTTGCCAAATCTTTTTCTCATTTTTCGACAGTACCTAGTGCTTGTGGGATGTTTAGTCCATTAACGACAGCTGGCTCAGTAATATTTTTTGTATAGCTATTATTCTTCCATCATCGATCCGATCGGTCATTGCTTTCAGGCTGACTTTCTGTTGATTAACTTGTGCGCTGCCGTCGACTGTGAAACTGATTTGATTTAGTGATGTTTTTATACGTGACTAATACTGATGTTTGCGTAGATTTGGCCGGATCGGCAGATATACGAGCAAATGCAGCAGAAGGCGATGGACATTTTCCATCAACAGAGCAACGTGGAGGCATTGCAAAAGAGTATCGAGGCGGGGATGAAGGCACAGGCAGCAAATAGGAGGCAAAGAGTGCAAGGATCATATGACTATGAACGTAACTTTTCCTTACTTATTCTCTCAGAGGGCAGCGCATAATAGAACAACTCAAGCATCTGAGTTTTCATGGTGTCTTCTATGCCCTCAAAATCAGTTCCCTCAAAGTCAGTCCACGAATTTTGAGAGCGCATTTTCTGCAGATGCCTTCTTTTTAGCAAATTAAAGTCAATAACACTGAATATTTCTATATGGGTCAATTTTGAGGAAGGAAGCGCCGCCCGAGAGCCGAAAATCAGGATCGATCGAATAACAATTCTCCGGAGAGCAATTCTCCGGAGGGTAGCGGTGAGGGCGACATGGATGTGGATCAAGTCAATGAGAGGTCCTCTTGACATTGATTGTTTGTAAGAACAACGGCACTGTGCTGGTTTCACATGCATTAGGATCGACTTTTTATAGACTGAAATCAGCATATGGATTATTGCACCGTTCTTGATTTCTAGAGTGGCGATGACCGTTAATTGTTTTGCAATGACGACTCAGATTTGCTTCGTTTTTTTTTCTTAACAGGTGTGCCGATGTTGAAAGTTACGCAGTGTTGATCGTAGCGTTTTATAGGTCGGATGAAATATCGGTAGGGATCTTACCGGGAACATCGACTGGTCTCGAGAGCGACAGTCCTTGTAAGTTTTCTCACTCGATTGTTGTACACATTTGCGTTCTGTTCTTTATCGACCATTCTTTGTTCTTTTTGTTGAGCTCTTTCTTTTGTAGAGTACAAGCTTCGATTACATTTTTTTGCTCTGCAGAAAGTGGTTGCGAATGTCCTGCATGATATATGATCTATCGTATTAATTCGAACGAAATTTATAGAATACATGCCTGGACTTGTTTTGGAAAAGGATGCCAGAAACCGGTCCCTTACTTCCGATTCTGTTGAATTACGACTGTCTTAAGTTTCTCTGGCCATTGAAGCTCGACTCAGAATTTCGTCATTGACGATATTTTCGTTGCGGTAAATAAAATAAATTTCGTGGGCTAAAAGTCGACCCATTCTTTAGACCCGATCTCCGAAAATCGTTCCTGCACAGCTGACTTCGTGACAAAAACGTCTATTTTGGTGACAAGCTGCGCTTTTATCCTTGGAACTTTACCAAGAACCTTTACCTTTGTTCTCGCTGAAATATAGTGTCGGCCGTGAGACGTTGCCATAATGTGGCTTCGCGTCATTTGGGGACGTTGCCAACACTTCAAAACAAAATTTAATGTAAGATAACATTGGTCACGAAAACCTGGTCTTCTGAGCCAAGTCAAGAGGTATTTCGGTGATCTAGCGGCATCCCAGTTTTAGAGCATTATCAAAAGTTTCAGCATCTCATGATTTTGCTGATCGTGAAGCTCCTTCTTAGGAGGTGTCTGATGGATGGCGAATATCACCTGATTTTGAAGAGGCAAGGATGAAAACGTGTTTTCAATGCTTTTTTATTCCTCTCCTGCGGATTTTCAGTTCGCTGTATCATTGGGTGTCTGCAAAATTGAAGCATTTATTATTTAAAAGTACGAGGAGAGAGGTGATGGGGCAAGCAGTATGTTGATGCACAATGTTCTTGTTGGGATGAGTGACAGCACTTACCTTTGTGAGTGAAATCGACGAAGCTAGATACATCACTATTTTTGTTGATGAGCATATTTAATTGCAGTTGCGAATACGAATGGTGTTTCACATAGCGCAGCCATCTCAAGCACTGAAGTCTCCGATGATAGTATTGGTTAGTACTTATGGTTCCTGTTTTGCACATTGTCACAAAGTTGATGGCAATTTCGACCTATCACAGTAGAATATTTATTAGGAGTGCTGTGAGTCGTGGTTTTCATCTAACGATTATATGGTAGTGTTAGATGATGAATAAGACGCACTCAAAGCTGAAATGCAATGTTGAAATGTTGACAAGGAAACATTTGTCCCCTGATCGGGTTCAGGATTCGTAGATTATCGTTTTGATATCTTATGAGTTGAGGCACCACGGGACAGCCTCCGTTATCTCCGTCACTGTTACGTTTTACATCTAGTCAACTTTGAGACTCGATTGGCTTTAGCAATTCACTGACTCAATTCTTCTGGAATGCGTTCCTAATCTAAGCAGTCAGAAAACGAGGGAGGTAATTGTCAAAAGACATCAGTCTGAATCACCTGAAGACGGCATTTCTGAGCTGCAATTAATTAAACCATATTATCTTGGTCAGTTGGGAAGGTCTCCAACTCAGACCACCGCACTCCTGGAGTTGGCTTTTTTTGTGTTTTTTAAGCGCCCTTCTATCGACCATATTCATGCATCTGTTCACATGCTTCATTCTTGAGATCCACTCTGCAGATTTAGCAAAATTCACGAGTTACATATCGGTAACGGGTCTTTTTTGGCCTCCCTTCTAAAAAATAACTCTATATCCAACTTCACCGCTTTATTTCATTCTTCAATTTTCGCCCAGCTTCCAAATTTGCATCTTACCAAAATCTAAATTCATGTGAACGTCACCCGTTGCGCCAAACCTACGATTTCATTTGTGGGCCAGGAGCGTGTTTAGTCAACACTCTAACGTATCTGTCGTTTGTACTTTTGTAACACTGGAGTTTTCAGTTACGAATTCTTTTAGCTCTTCTTGTTCCTTCCTTCAATTTTTGCAGTGATTTTCTGAAATGTAAATTAAAAGTTTCTTGCTATTACAAGGAACTTTTTGCCAAGTTAGCTTTTGGTAACTTTTTGCCAAGGCCCTTCTCCACAGACAGTCGAAAGTCTGGGCCGTTCGCATACTTAAAGTGACAATCTTTATGATATCATGTTGTTTGAATTCTTGACGATGTGATTCAGTTTGTTTAAAAATTACTTCAGACTCCTCGTCTGATTCTTCGAGCACCAATTCATCGGATTCGACAGGAAGCTCATCAACGACAAGCACCTCTTCGACTTCAGTGCCAACTAGACCAAACTCGGTGGCAGCGAACTCGATGCCGAATGCAGCGTCGCTTAGTGGCACGCCCAACTGCGGCAGTTCAATAGGCGCCTCTGGAACAAGTTACAGTGTGCCTGTCACTGAAGATCCGAGACCAATCGTGCCACCCCTTAGTGCATGCACCCTTAAAGATAGGATGCACAAATGGTTGGAGGAGAATCCGTCATCGCCGCTCACCCCTGACGAGAGCATGGTTGAGCAACTCGAGAGAAGGGTACCTTCATTATACTCTTGTGATGCGTAAGCTAAGGTCATATATTTGAGGGCATGGATGTGAATTCAAAGTTTAGTTGGTTACTGTGGACGAGCATCGCACTTTGTACCACAATAATAGTTTCAAAGTGATGTCGACTCTTGACGGTGATACATGAGCTAATTAACCGGTAACCGCTATATATTTATTTCATTTAACTGTTACATTTAATTTTCCTTTTCTTTTGTTACTCGTTTTCAGTTTAGATCATGAGTGTGGCCATTTCGGTGAGAAACTTTATTCTCGCATTTTCCATTGATTAGCAAACGAATCGTAGATGTGCTTTGCGTCATCGAGAGGGAAGGTTACGCTCATCTACGTGCATCTGCAGTGAAAATTTCTATCTTATTACGTGTTTTCTTGAGGCATAACTTCGTCATGCGCATTGTATCTGCTTCCTTATCTACATTTGCCTCCTTCCCTACTCCATTCTCTATCTCACTATCTTCTCCCACACAGAGTTTGACATTGGTTTTTGCTTGCATGTGCATCGAAGGTGCGTTTTGCTTTTTTCCAAGTTCCCTGGTTTTTTTATGCCGTTTATCTCTCCGGTTTGAATTCGATGTTGTAAATCCTTTCTTGGACCCTAATAGTCTCATTTTTTACACTTTGCACGTTTGTTGGTATATCGCTATCTTATCAGAAGCGAAACAGCCAATGGAAATATTACATAAGTAGTGTAAGAAGATTTAGGAGTGTAGAAATGAAAAATTTGACACTACCTTTTTTGGAGGAGTGATCGGATATGAGGCGTTAAGTTATTGTATTGAAGGTCGATGAAGACTTGGATATTACGGAGCGCAGAGCAGATGATGAATTCATTGAAATCGAGGCCGAACTGCTACCTGCCAAGTCGCTGTTCAAACGGCCAGGTGTTGCTGCTGCACTTCTAAACCGGCGATACGTGCGCACTAGAGAAGATACCACTAGTCGGTTTCCTCATCTTTCGTTACTGTTTTGGCTTTCGAGAATGGGTTTTGGGTAGTAACTACTAGCAAATACGGGTAGCCTTCCTTTTATTCTGCAGTTGGGAGGGGGGGGGGCAAACTCTTCGGATATCCATTCATCGATTCTGAAGAAAATAAGAAAATGCTGGTGAAGCAGAAAGCGGTACAAAGCGCTGAATATCACACAGGTCAAGTAATTCCAAAATTGCGAAAAAAGCCTACATATATCCTGCCAAGAATAATTGCGCTGCTGTTCTAGATCTCATGTTGCCCAGAAATATTCTCTTCACCACCTGAAAACACCTTTTTAATGTGAAGAGACTTACATCAAACGAGCTCAGATGAAAAGAATATTACTATTTTCAACTACAGAGCACATGTTTTTCGGTCCATGATTTTTTCCATGAGAAATATACGCTAAAGTGCTTCAATGCAAACCTTTTACCTTGCGAAGGTGGTTTCAAATACTGATGTTTTAAAGTTTTCAGTTGACAACCATTTTTCAGTTAGCGGTCCACAGGATATATCCGCGCAAAATTTGTGCTTTGGGTAGCTGCGCGAAAGTTTATTACAAAGAACGAGAGAAAAGAGAGCTTATGTATGGCCTGGAATATATGTGAATCAATTATCCCCTCATCTCGTTGTGCTACTGAATTCTTTCGTTGAAAAGTTTTGACTTGTGAACAATTTGTTACCTTGCATTGTTTGTTAGCAGTGCTACGAAATAGAGATGCTGCGATCGGAGAAACGTTGAATAGCTTTGACTTGAAAAAACAATGACCTGTAATCATTCATAACTGCATAATTTTTGTTGTGTGACTGTTTAGTTTGTCGTGTGATCTGAAGAAATACTTTCAGTGGATCATTTGGGTGAATTTATATACCAAATATGTTGTGAGGAAATGCAGTCTTTAATCCATGCGGATGATGCCGAGAACTCGGAGCCGTTCAGCGTGAACTCACTGGAACGGCCGACACCAATCGCTGTTCAACGGCCTGAACATTTTTACGTTTACGTAAGTTTTAACCTCACGTGTTTGCAATTTGAAGAGTGTGGACTGTGGCTAATGTGCAATATTGTAGTACCACGAATCCTTGTTTAGTCCACTTCCCAATCATATTTACAGCAATGCAGAATAGGCGGGGGAGTGGAGAAGGGGAACTTGTAGCGCAAGATAAGCGATGGGCATTTGAGCCGCTTGTTGGAAAGCAGGTGCTTTGCGGTTGCCGACGAAGGAAGATTGGAACATTTGAAGCAGTTCAGGTGGCGCACAAGGTTTATTATCACCTAGCGTGAAATTGTTGCGCACAAAATCCCAGCTAAAAGGGTTTATATTGAAAGTTGCCTCATCGTTTATCAAAAATTAGCATGGAGGGAACTTATGCAAAATATTTCTTTGTGGGTTTGGCCAGGATTTTATGAAGTAGAAGAATTGACGAGTCATGTCTATAAGGTTTTTGAGTTTTTAAATTAACAACGTCAAATGTTATATGATTGTTCGAATCAGTCTTGTGATGTGGAGTTCAAAAGTGACTTATTCTTGCAAAGTTGCACGCTTGTCTCGGGATATGGCCTCTCCTTCCTAGCTGGAATCTTACGGAGGGACCTGACAAATCACGATTTTTGGTTTGTCCATAACGAAGCCGATGTGGTTTTCTACGTTTTCCTCTTTTGCAGCTCCAGGTCATCATTAGCATTCTCTCGTGTTTATAGAACTTATGATTTTCGAAAGCGATTATATTTCAAGCCAGAGTTTTAAGAAAAGGACGCATTTTAAAAATGTTTCTTTCTTACGCTCTTCATTTTCAGTCTGCTCATGGGTGTTAATTCTCGAGCTAATGAAAGGGGACCGTATTCGAGGGTTAACGGTTGGTAATTTCGAGGATATGCATTTATTTGGGCACCATATAAATGGAAATGTTTAATGGGTACACGCGAATGGTAAATACTTCCAGAGTCGTTTTGGCGGGCGAAGCGTCAATAAAATTTTCGGCAACGAGAGCGTACTATCGGCATTACATACACAACGTCGAGGTGATCACCTAATGATTTTCTTCGACATAGCGCCACTCGATATGCACAGCAAGTCGGTGCTCGAGGAGATTGTCTACGACGACTATCTAAAGTAATTTTGAGTTCTGTTAGCACTCCAGTTTCTTCCTTCACGCATGCTGCATAGGTGATATTCTAATAAGGCTTTTAAAGATGGAGACTTGCTGGTTAGCATTGTGCATTTCCGCTTAGAATCCCCTCCGCCCTTCCCCGTTTGCAATCGCATGTGAAGTGGATTAGTCGAGGCAACTACCTTTACGCATTGGGGTGCGTAGAGGATATCACGATGAGGAATAACAAATTCATCTCGGTAATTATGCACCGTATTGCGTTTCTTATTGTTCCTCTCTCCTGCAAACATTCCATTCGATATTTACGAGGAATAAACGAGTTTTTTTCCGTCAAATATCCATTCGAATTGTTGCGTAAAGTTCAACTATTAAAAAATCGCGTTCAGTTGATGCTGTGTGGTGCGGTATTGCAATACTGCGCACATTCCTACGTGGAACAAATATTGCATCAAAAGGGCTGTCATCGTTTTTATTCATATATTTTTGTTATTTTTCATTCGCTTGTTTAATGCAATGGTAATATCACTGTTTTGTTATGCCGGATATTCGTACTCACTCGCTCCTTTTTCTCTGATCAGATACCCTCTGCATAGCACAAGAGTGTCACAGCCATAGTTGTTTACTGTGATAGGTAAAGCGCAAGAAAACAAAGTGTCATTGGCTTTTGTTTCTTTATATGTGCGTGTGTGTTTGCTTTGCTTCAGTTCATTAGTCCGCAGGTTGCGGAATTTACACGCATTGGTTTCATGCTTATCAGTTACCCGCTGGGGTGTTTATTCTTTAAAAGTTGGTTTCTGCGTTTGTTGGATATGATTAACGCGTTATCTGAGCCATCTGTTTGTCAGTTGTGAAGTGGAGTGAAACTGTTCTCAGCTGTTGTTGCTACCCTCTGGTGGAGGTTTCCCCGAATGCAGCTGTTGTCACAGTTTTCTCATAGTTTTTCCCATCGTACTGCCCACGGGCGGCCGCTGCAATTGCCCGTGACTGCTGATTAAGCCAAATGGCCAGAATTGGTGGGAATGCGTCAACTGATTTTCAGTTGCGTGCAAAGAGTGGCGATGTTAAGGTGTGCTGGGCCATTATGGGCGGATAGTAAAGTGATTTAAGTGATATGCATGGAGCGGATACAGCATTTTGCGATAGTTATCACAGAGCGGTTTTTTCTTTTTTTTTCTTTTTTTTTTTTTGCTTTGCAAGGAGTATCCTGTAATGGTATTGTCTTTCCCAACATTTCGGCTCCAACTGCATCAAACCAAACAAAATTTACCTAGGCCACTTCCGTCTCCTGTATCAGTCGACTGCATGGTGTCATAACTTTTTGAACTTTCCAGATAATTGAGGGTCTTTGATTGAATTTTAGCCAGCGTCCCACTTCTACCGCACCAATTGGGACGGAATTTGTGGAGTGGATATTCTTACAGTCGTGGGCCACGGTGGCTACGTACTGAGCTTCGTTACCACTAACCCCGCGTTTACGAATCCAATTGCAAAACAGCCCTGAGTTAGGCATTGCTTGTTTGGCTGCAGAGAACAGCCACAATGAGTGAAGCTAAAAAGAGTCGCAGTGGTTATCGGATCGAAAAATTAAATGAAAATAGCCTGAGCAAAGTCCCAAAAAATGTTGGGCTTTCACCAGGCTCTACCATTACGGGTTGCCAAACACAGTGATGCATAGCAGCATGTGTTTGTAATAATAAAATTTTTAGGTTTTTTGTCGGCAATGTGAATGTTGTATTTGCATTCTTAAGCTGGTGAAACCTTTTGAGTGGTGCAGAGGTGAGGAAACTGATAGTTTTGAGAAATTTGAATTCTTTGGATCATTTGGCAAGTTTCTCTGCCTAACCCTCCAAAATGTTCGCGTTGACTCACTGCCGCCGGTTTTGAAGTATAGAAAATGCTGTCTTAAAATCATAATTCTTTCACATACTGACATGAACGATGTACTTGTTGTTTAAAAATAATCTGCGCGAACGATTTTGTTGCACATTCAGCTGTTCTGTGGGGGAGTACGCTTTTGTGTTTTGTGCTCTAGGACATTGCCCAACATGCTTGAATTTGTTTGTCAATTTTTGCTTCTCGATGTTTTGTCTATACTTTTTCTTTTGCCGCAATCAACTTCAGCCCTGGTTGGATGCTCAAGGCTGCCGAGAAATTCGCGTATTGTCCTTTGTGTAGGGAAACGTTGCATCAGTGGGCGTTTCCACGTATTTGATTTCCACACTAGTGGTCTAGTAGTATTGGCAGCCGGACTGTTATGATTAATTGAATTCTGAAGTACTTTTATAAGAACTCTGATTTAAATATCTTGTGGCAAGAGACTTTGTGGGTTTTTCTCGTGTGCGCTTTCCTCATCTGTTGTCAGTGCTCAAAGTCGTTTCAGTCAATGATATTATTTTATCCTCATTGATCACTCAAATTTTTTATTCGTTTATTTCTTTTTATTCGTTTATTTCTTTTTATTCGTTTATTTCAACTTTTTTAATATAATTCTTCAGTATTAATTCTTTCTTAGCTTTATTGATGCTGTTGTTTGTTTTATTTGTTTATTTAATCGCAGCGATGGGAAAGGGTGCTTCTTCAATATCCTTCTCCTCTCTAACAATGGCGGCATTTCTACTTGGATTTAGCAGCAGAAACTAATGAAAACCGGCCCTTAAATAAGCACCCAAACTCAGTTGTTGCATAAAGGACACCTCCTAGGAACCATTTGTGACATGTTACTGTTTGTGTTTTCAATATCTTTGTGATACGCCTTAATCAATCAGTTTTTCCCCGTTTTACTATTTGCTGAATGATATTGAAAGATGAGATATTAAGTATTGTATTCTGAGATATTGTACTTTTCAAGGAGGTATGTGCTCGTTTTTATTAATGTCATAGTTTCTTAAGTGTTAAGCAGCAGCTGTTAATATACGTTTTTATCCGTTACAGAAGAGGCACATAAATAAAACGACGTTGGATAGAAAATGGAAATAAACTGTTGGTTGCAGAATCGATGAGCCTTGGGCATTATGCGCAATCTTGTTGCTGAAGACACTTTCCTCTATCGATAAAGACTCTCCAACAAACGAAAAATGTTTGAATTTTTTTTCGTCGGCTTTGGGACTCGGACAGTTCAATTGATCATAGTTGTATATCGGGGAATTCACTTTGGTTGTCGTGCGGCACGGCCCTACTCGCACAATTATTTTTCCTTCGAATTTTGCATTTCCTGAAGAAAAAAAAATGCATTCCTGAAATGTTATATTTTATGTCTGTACGATAACTTGCTCGAGTGCATCCTATTGAAGATGAGAAGGAACTGGTTTTTGACTGTTTTTGGTCTCAAACTTCGATATGTTATTTTTCTGCACTCACTTTGTGTTGCTTGCAGAATTACGCTTCTTTTCAACTGCGAGATGTTTGCACGCAGTTCTTGAGTTTCGTTTAGATTTTGGAAAATATGGGAGAGAATCGCATGAGTTTCGAAAAGTGCGAAAAACGGTTGAACTATCTACCTTAGCGAACCATTCGTCGACAATTGCACTATCGCTTTTTGATGAAGGGATAAGTGATTTATTTTGGAGCTTGTTTCTATGACTCTAAATCGTTTCAGTCAGTGATTACATTCTCCTTGCCAGTTATTAATAAAGCTATTAATAAAGCAATCTCTGTTCTCTTTCCATTTACATCACGAAAAACTTTAGGGGACGCAAAATACAGTATGAATACAAGTGCAGTATTGCGTCTTATGGCCCAGTATGCTTGGTACATGTTGTAGCAAATCTAATGTCACAAGTACAGTATAGGTGTACTTGCGACCTTAGATTTGCTACAATCCTCCATCCAAGGACTTGTTCTACTTGCAACCTAACCTCAGTTTCTGTATTAGTATTATGGTTCTGCTCTAGTATTTTATATTAGTATTTCGGCTTGAGAATGTTTTAGTGAGCTTCAAATGTTATTCGTATTGGTTTGATAGGTCTAATGTTGAACACAGATCGAACAAATATTGCTGTACGTGTCACCACTGTACGCTCAAGGCGGTTAACATCTACAGTTAGGTTTATCGATCACCACTTATCATCACATACGTTTGTGGTGCGTTTACGTCGACTATATGCTTGAGTATACATTAACTTTTATACTTTTGTGCATTCTGTTTCTAAGTTTATAGATAAATTATAAATTTACCTTACTTTGCATATTGGTTCTTCTATTATAGCATACTTAAGCTTTGAATTTCCTTTATTATTCCGAACTATGGTGACAAGGTTAATGTTATCGTTTACAACTTTTATATTTACTAATCCTCCATCCAAGGACTTGTTCTACTTGCAACCTAACCTCAGTTTCTGTATTAGTATTATGGTTCTGCTCTAGTATTTTATATTAGTATTTCGGCTTGAGAATGTTTTAGTGAGCTTCAAATGTTATTCGTATTGGTTTGATAGGTCTAATGTTGAACACAGATCGAACAAATATTGCTGTACGTGTCACCACTGTACGCTCAAGGCGGTTAACATCTACAGTTAGGTTTATCGATCACCACTTATCATCACATACGTTTGTGGTGCGTTTACGTCGACTATATGCTTGAGTATACATTAACTTTTATACTTTTGTGCATTCTGTTTCTAAGTTTATAGATAAATTATAAATTTACCTTACTTTGCATATTGGTTCTTCTATTATAGCATACTTAAGCTTTGAATTTCCTTTATTATTCCGAACTATGGTGACAAGGTTAATGTTATCGTTTACAACTTTTATATTTACTGCAATTTTTCCTAATTTATATTTTTCATTTGTTCAAATAGGAGTTACTTCTCCGTTCCTTTCTAATTTTTTCAACTATTAGTTAAGCTGTTTATATAGATTCTTGTACTAACAGAGTTATCCGTTTCATTCTGACGATGACACGCGCATAACTCATGTGCACACGTCGACGGATAAGGGCCGAAATGTGGTCACATTTCGTTCTCATAGGTAATCTACTCTCGTCTCACTTTTTGCATTCTTGACAGCCATCTACTCTCCTAACAGTCATCTATTGCGTCTCTGCTCATACCCGCGTAACGTTCGCTTTTGCCTTTAAAATTTTTTTTTCTTTTCTTAATTCCGTTTTCCCAGAGCACCATATTTCTCTGGCTCTATACTGACGTTATGCACATGAAGTATTATATTATCTCAGTATTTTATCTATGGATCATATTTCCTTTATAATACTTCCAAAAAAAGTAGTGCACTCTGTTTTTGAAAATATGTAGTATAAATACGGTATAACACCACTTTTGGGGTAGAAGTGCAATTACAGTATGACACGAAAAATTTTTATACAATGACATCACTATCCAGAACATTGATGAAATGCCATTAGACCACCCGGCTAATTCCGCTCAAGTCATAGGAAATGTTTTTTTGCTACATGACGCCGAAGACGTTGTGAAAGTCGCCTCGCGTTGCCTGTTTTTCTTTGCTGCACACACCTCAGCAACATCATACACAAGGCTTAGAAGGCGAGTATATATCTCGTTTATCCCCGGCGAGTCTTCCAGACATTCATTCCAATTGTACAGGACCAACATGACGTTAGCCAATTCCCAGTTACACTCCGTAAAATTTTTTCCATTCCTCCATACGGTTTTCAGTTCGAATGTTTTAGTTTCAAAACGGATGCCTGCGTAATCACTAATCAAGTTCTTAGCTACGGAATCGCTGCGAACGAAAGATGTGTCATTTGCAGTTTCCATGTTCGGCATTTAAAGTGTATCTCCTTACGTGGCTGTGGTTCATGGATTGATGTGGTTGTGAGTGCCTTTGTAAAAGAACAATGCGAAACTATTTACTAAGGAGAAGGTGGAGGAATGTACAACAGGAGGATTAGGCGCAAGCCTGGGTTCGACTCGAGTGAACGTCGAATAAGGCGGAATTTATCTGTGAAACACGTTTTAGATGAATCGCAGCAGTTTGTAATGTAGTGGATGCGGATTTACAGTTTTAAACGGACACGGTAATGCAACGTTCAAATTTTGTAGGCCGCGTTTTGCTTCATGTTGGATAACATAGAAATTTTCCGTTTTCATTTGCGACTTGTTTGTTCCTCATTTATTTTCTTCAGCGTCGTTATGGAAAAGAAGCGCTGGTATATGACTTTGGCTCCATCAAGAGACAATAGAGTATCGAAGAGGACGTACAAAGAGCTAAAAGGAATTGTCGGTGTTGCTAGGAAAAGGGAGGGTAGATGAGCAAAACCTCATTTTCTTGCGGAGGAAGTGACAAAGACATTTCCATAAAGGCAGTGATCACCGAAAGATTCGCATCATGTCGGGGAGAGAAATTTCTGTAAATATTCCTTCTGTTCATTTTCTTCTTTTTGCGCAGCTTCGTACTCGACGCGTAAACGCTCCAACTCGACTCGACGTTCGCGTATCAGGATCTGCAACGGGCGTATTTCTCCCGAAAAGAATCAAAAGCGATATTTGCTCTAGAAAAACATTTTAACCAAATGTGGATTTCCTTTTTTATGATCTGTCTTGCTTCGAAAATAATGCTTGTGTGCTGAGCCGTTGTGCTCTTGTTTTGTAGCGTGAATTAGGCGGCGTTGTACTCTTTGAGAATAAAGCTCTAGATAGCGACCCTCTTACGTCTTCTTGCTCTTCAAATTTCTTCTTTCTTCCTTTTCTTTGCTTAAAAGGAAGATTTTCGAAATTCGCTTGATGTCGTTGTCTCTCAGCGATTTATTTCTCTGCACCTTTTATAGCTTTATAAATTATCTTACGGAAAGTGACTGATGTAGTATGCATTATTATTGATAAAGAATAGCCTATGAAATTTGTGTCCCGTGTGTGCTAAGAAACGTTTGTGAATTCTGAAAGGTTTCACATCACAAATCGCAGCGTCATTCAAACATCATCGTTCTGAGTAGTGGTGACAACGCTAAGGATAGTAGTGCTAACGAATAGCAGTCTGCTAGTCGTGCAAGCCTTATAATTACTATTCGCTGAGGCGATTAAGTGAGTCAGTAAGTAACACTTGAGGTTCCCGAGTTAAGAAGTTGGAGTCACACGAGCTAGGAAGCTCCGACGTAGAAGCGAAGACATAGGAGTTCGAAACACCGAAAGGAACATGATGGGGAGAGTAAGGTATTGAGTCTCAGAGGCTGCAGAGCAACATTAGGAAAACGCTTATTTCAGAAAAGAATATAACCGCTCTGGGCGAGATGTCTTCAAACTTGCACGCTTTGGAATGCATATAAAAATCAGGGTTCTCGCTATCTAGCAAGAACAGTCAATTCCTTTAGTAAGTTGTTGTTTCGTCAAAAGATCTGTTTGGCGACATCCCCCTTAAAGAATGCTTATAACGACTGATGTAAGTTATAGGTTCTTAAAAAAGTGGAACTACTTTCGGGTGCTAAATATGTGTAGTTTTTCAAAATGCGTCTGCAGGAGTGATCTCCTTCACTCGGGTCTAACGTGGGTTTCCAAAAACAAGTTTTGTCGCGTGAGTGCAGTTCCCAAATTATGACTCTTCAAGGTATCTTGCAGGTATGACTCATTTCTGCATAGCTGTGGGAATGAATTCAGGTAAAATTTTGTTCAACTTTAGTGGGTATTGCAGAAGTGAATGAAATTTAATGGGCAAGTGTTCGATGATGTAGGGTTGAAAGCAGTGCAAAGAGACACGCGTATCTACACATCAAGAAAGCGTAGCATAGCGAATAATTCACCTGCAGTTGTTCTGCATCAGCGATTTTTTGTTTGTCAGCCGCTTTCAAAGCATTCCGGGAAGACATTGCACGAAGTTTCTCACTGTCGACCATTTTTGCGAACTTAAAACTTTACGATCGTTATGGCGTACATCATCTTATCATTGAGAGTTTCTAACAGCTACAGAATATCGTAAGCAATGGTTTAACAATGGCACGCTCGATTACAGATGATTAATCATTTCCCAGCTGAGATGAGTCAAGCAGGACAAAGTTTGAGTCTAGGTTAGGTTGCTGCTGGCTTGAGGAAGATTGTGTGAAAGAAAACGGGTGGGAGAAAAAGTCGAAGAAAAAATTTAGTGGATGATGAATTAGTAAATTGGTTCCCACTTGACAGTTGAAGCCTCAATCTTTTCTGAGACGGGTAATTTACAATATTTTTTGTCTATCGAAATTGCTCCTTCTCTCCGCTTCTTTCATCGAAATTCTCACTGTTTGATGCCCATTCTGTTACCATGTGCGAAAAACTGTAACTTGATCTAGACTACGGAATTTTGGAGGGGTCCGCCTATCGTTGAGTGTAAGATAAAGCAAAATTTCATGGTTTTGCAAAATGGCCTCATTTAGTTGGGTTCGGGGTGATTATTCCAAGGTGGGTTTGCTTGTGTGCAAGACGAATGGATTAAGAATTAAGACAATCCAGAACTTTTCTACGGACAACCTCCTCTCTGCGATCATCAGCTGAGGCCACAGCTGCTGTATTCCCAGCATATTTGTGGATTTGATTATTTGCAAATTTCCTATCATGATTTCTTAGAATTTTGTCACATATAAGTAGAATATTTTATCATTAAATGTTAAACTGTACAAAAACGCGACAATGTTTTTGTGCCAAGCACTGTGCAGGTCTTTGGACGAACTAGCGTACAGCGCATATATCCTTTGTAGGACTGTCAGCTTTTCCAACGAACTATTTTGCAACTTGGTTTCTTTGACATTGAACGTCCAGTGAAGCTTATTTTTTCATTTAGAGAACATTCGCATCAAAACTTGGCTTGCACTGTGTGAAATACTTTAAACAATTCCTGACGCATTAATATCTCTAATATGATGAGGTCTTTGTCATGCTGAAATTTCCTGCCGATTTTCTATGTCTCTATTATATATAACTGTTCTGTGAACTTTAAAGACACTGCAACTAGCTGAATTCTACACTTTGATTGCATGTGTGCTGTACTGATCCTCTCTTCCTATTTGAGTGCTAACTCTTATAGTTGATAGTGATATAATAAACCTGTAAAATAAGCCGTTGCACTACAATACACCATTTAACTTTTGTCCTCTGGAATTTGATGTAATGGCATTTAATGTTAAAATTTGGAGACTTAAAGTTTTTATTCGCGGTTTTTCCGCATCTGCGGTAGTCTTGCAAATCTGTCCTCAGTGAATGTGAAGACAAAGCTGTAAGTCTGCATGATTGGGAGAGGGGAAGGAGAAGTGAACTTCTTAACATCTTGGTTGAATTTATGAAGTAGTGTTCGGAGAATAAGATAGTTCTGAGGTTGTGACATGTTGCGGCTTTCTCTCCTCATATTTTCTGGTGCTCATCCCTAAAAAAATAGTCTCACTCGTACATAACACGACAGACATGCGGGACTGATTTATAGCAGTTATATTGGCACATTTCAGAAGCCATAGAATTTCGTTCACTTATTGCGGCCTATTTGAATTTCATTTGCGAAGCTGCAGGGGAATGATAGATCGGCCATCACACCATCACCAGCAACATATTGCCAATGCTCTCCAAAAAGTCTAGCTGGAAAGTATTATATACTATCATGGAAATTGTCTTTTTGAAAAACACATAATTTAATCATTTTTCGAAATAGCTTTTGACGTCAACAGCATAGAAGTTATGAACTTGTTCCCAAACGGAGCCAACCATCGAACGATTCTTCAGGTCGCTAGGAGTTTTTTGATGCAAGTTTTTTAGTAGACAAAATGGGCCGAAACTTTTTAAAACAGTTGAACAACACAAGTTTTTTAGAAAATTTGGCCTCACAGATTAAGGCCGTATTTTCCTATGATAGAACAAATAAAATGAGTTGGAAATTTTCAAGTTGTAATGTACAGAACGGACAACATTTCCATGTAAAAGCCGCCGAGCGAGATAGGTCGGACATGTTGAGCAGCACCTTACCTTGGACGGCAGTAAAGTTATTTTTGCTAGAGTCAGCAGTTTTGTTTAGAATGATAGGTCGGTCACTACTGTTCTACAACTATTATTTAGAGATCCATGCTGTAGACGATGCATATTGGTCACACGGACCTTGTCTGTAGTAGCTGAACTACTAGGCGCAGCTCGGGAGGGTGTATATGAGAACATGGTTGGCCACAGGCATCGTCGTTGCCGTAATTAGGCCGTTTTGCTAAGTGTTACCTGCGCGATTGTGCACCTCCAGTTCAGTGCAAAATTACTGTTAACCTGATCCAAAAAATGTTATTATTACTCTGTTTTAAAATCCATATTGTATCCTGAAATCATATATGCAAAGTCTGCAACCTAGTAATCGCATAAGCGGAAAGTGCACGCTAATGCAAAAAGGATCAACAAAAGAATAAAAGGCTAACAAAGTATAGAAAAAATGCAAACGACACTGTCGAATTGTGTAGTTCATACAGATAATTCCTCACTCAGTTATATAGCATCTACGCACAGCTTGACAGCGAGACATCACATCATCAAAATACTGAGGATACTACATACCCGTTTGAAGAAGGCGGATTTTATTGAACGAATCCAAGTGCAGACCATATTTTGCTAGTGTTTGCTCGGCCATCTCTCCTTTTGGCTCACCTCAAATGGATCATCAATTTTCTTAGTTTTGTATTTCGAACGCCTACACGGTCTTTCTTGCTTGCGGTACTTTCTGAGGACGCATGTTGTTGAGACATGAAAAATGAGTACGAAAGCTTATTCGAGACATCAGGAGGTGTCGTATCAAGGGGCTATAAAATTAGCTTGTTGGTCGTTAGATCATAAGCGATATCACCAGTGAAGTCATTGATCCGGACACATGTATTTTTGGTGTGAATAACTGTATAGAGTAGGACTATATCTTCGAATTCCCTTGCTTTATCTCTGGCCAGCTTAACTTGAACCCACTTTTACCGGCTTGAAATAATGGGTTTAACGGTATCCTTTTGCTTTATTGCGGTTTCGATGCTCCTTTAACTAACTCGAAGGAAAGTGTGACTCGACACAGTCGAACTAGGCGGTGCATAATGGGCGAGTGGACTTTAATGTTTGGTATACCATCTAGATGCTTCAACGCCTAAGGATCGCTTAGCATCTCCAATAACTTTCTCGCCGTAAGAAATTTAGACGCGCGTGGATGTGTTACCGGTGTGAATTCATCTCGCAGTCGTGGAGGGAACCCACTTCAGAAGGCCATTTGGTGAAACTCAGCACCTAATAACTAAGGCATCAACGCTATTCGCCTGATAGTAGTATATTCACAGATTCAGTGAACCTCTTCAAATTACCAAACAAAATGGCGAGACATTCTTACTCTCTCTCAAAAGTGCGCTTAAATCAGCACAGAAAAAAATGTGTCGATAGAGGCGTTGAAATGGCGAAATGAAAGGAACAATAATCACATCAATATTTACCAAACACAATAATTCTTACACCTCCGCCATAAATGCGCTTTTAGTTAGAAAATCACTTGTCTCTTATGCTAGGATCTGCGCAATTCAAAGACAGGTTTTCGACTTCCTTGGTGTGAAGAGATATCGCATACAACGGAAAGAACATATGACGTCAACAGAGCTTTTAGGTGTGTTTTTCACTGGTGTGGTTTCAACTCGTATAGAATCCCTTCTAAATCTCTTCACATACAACAGGTTCGCTTGGTAGAACAATGCAAATAGGTCTTCAAGTGTTCTTCAACAGAGTATTTCAAAACTTTAGTGAAGTTTATATTCTTAAGCCTACTTTACAGATCCATTCACCTACCATTACATAGAGGAAAGATTCATGCAACAATGACGAAGAAAAGAACGATGAAATGAACGGATCCAAGAAGTATGTCCTAAATATTACAGTTTGGCAGGCGTGCTATGAAGCATTTGGTAAGAATGCGCACTGGTTACCTAGCAACGTTAAACGTGCTATCGGACGAAAACATCCTCATTTGAGAGGCGGCTAGAGGCCCTTTGAAAGTGCGGTCGTGATGTCTAATTAAAACATGAAATTTCCGGCCTCACTTGCAAGTTGCGGCCATATGTACCTGCCTACATTTCACGACGTCCTGAAAAGGTCTAGTGCAAATTTCGAGCGTTTCGATTTATAAAGCAGGCGAATGAAAATTCCCTTTTTTTGTTGACTGTTAGCTTTTTCCTCACATCTGACCTGCAAATGGTAAACAGGTGACTGTAATGGTTCGAATTTCGAGTGGTCATTTTTCGAGATTATCTGGAGGAGACATTGCATTGCATGACGAAACGAGGGATCATAAAGGGATCATAAACTTATGCAGTGAAATAAGGTCTTGAACGGGCACTTGAACATGCTGAACACAAAAACATGTGCATTCAGTGTAACACAACGTTTAGTTTTTAGTAGGCGAGGCGATTGGCACAGAATTTCTTATGCAGGTGATTACAATATTCTATCAAAAACAACCTTACGAAATAGTTTCGTCTAGCTCTTTGCATAAGCTGCAAAGCTGTTTTGGCAATGACCCAAGTTTATGCTTAAACGGGATTGGTTCCTGCTCTTGTGCTGTATATTAGCTGCCGACATACACCACTCGTATTTGGGTGCACGTTTATTATCTGCGTATTCTTGTTGAAAATTGTAATCAGACCACCCATGGAGCTGTCCACTCTGCTAATGGACAAAAATAATTGGCGGCATATGTCGTGGGTATCCGAATAGCGTAACTAAAGCAGTCGCGTTATGCATAAACTAAAGCTATTCCCTTTTCGCATAAAAGCATTATCATCAAAATATTATCTGAAACAGACTATTTTTGTGATCAGGTGAAATTCCTGAGGTGCGCCGAAACGTGAGACGTCATCTGATCGCAAAGGCTTATGAGGAGCCTATTCTTTATTCCCAATAGTTCGCGAGATATCTAACGTCATATTGCTGGTTAGGTGCATTTTCAGTTCAGGAGCCCAGCCAGCAATACGAAGCGCTGTTGTGAAGTTGCTCACGCGAATTAGGGCAATGAAAACGGTAAAAGGAAAATCCGAGGAGTTTACTCTCCATTTCTAAGAGGTCAGAAGCTATCAAACCTCCTTTTCTTATTGCGAGGGAGATGGGACCTTAAACTCTAGAAAAGTCTGATGTTGAGAATGGCACTATGACACGAATCCAGCGCACCCTTAATTGTTTTGAAATGATAAGCAATGATGTCAATGTAGCCATCAAATTAACATGCACGAACAAACGGACGCAGAGGATTTATACATTCAAGCCCGAACTTTTTGTTCGGTAAACTTTGCTTAAGGTGGGACATTTCTCATCTTATAAAATATTTCTTTTATCAGGTTCAATGAAAGTTATGATAAGAAAATATTTAAAAATAATATTTAAAACTGAGGTATATTTAGAATTTAAATAAATTATTTTACTTGAGTTATATTTAAAATAAATTAAAAATTATTTTACTTCAGGCTTCGAATCACCGCCCTTTGCAGTTAAGTAAACTTCCATTTTAACTGCAAAAGGCCTTCTTCGCTGGAACGCTATGATTTCAAAATCAGGTTTGGCGTTACTGAGCTTCATGCGAAATTGGCTGTCCCTAGTGCCTCCTTAAGATTATCAAGAAGTTATTTAGAGGAGGTTTCTCGCAAGTCGTGGATTATTCTTTGGAGGGAGACTATTATTTTGGCATTTGATTGCCAAGGAAAACCATGATTGAAGCTGGATAGCGCTTTATGACGCCTCAGAGAAGGAACAGCAGCAAATAAATCCTCCACTTTCGTAGAAGTGAACATACAGAAGTGATCTTTAGCACAAAAGGTCGGCTTAATAGCCAACAAGCCCACCATTTCATGGCTCGTCAATACGTGCTCCTCTGCTCCAGTGATCTCATTGAGCTACTAGCCGCGTGAGCTGGAACTGCTAAAGCTATTCACTAAGCTTAATCTATGTGCATAGCAACGGAAACTAACATAATGCAAATGATTGGTTTTTGGTAATTTCTGTGTTTCATGCTCCGTCAGCACAAACTGTGGTTCGATCCCGTACGTGAGGCTTCTCTGCTGTTTTTTTTGCCGTTCGCAAATGTTTTGGAGGGATTTAAGAAAATGTTGGCACAGCGAGTGAAGTACTGTAAAACCTCAAATTCAACTCCAGCGAGTTATTGAAGAGCTAATGGTTAATTGCAAAAAAAAAAAAGAATTCTTTTTCTAATATTATAGCAATATAGTTCTCCATCTGTTCACGATTATTTTGAATGGCACTGACGTTATAGTACACTTTAAGAAAAATCTTCGGCATCATAGATATGGATTTCTTTACAGTCACTACTTTTTTTGCACCGCGCATCTATCCCATGCAGCCGATAACTGCAACGCTCGTGGAATGCATACGGCTTCAATATCCAGTGCAATAGAAAACCCATTATCAAATGTGTGCCCAAGCTTGGAACAAGGATAATTTAATTGAGATGAATCGAAAGGAGTGTCGGTGGGGTTAGGGTAAGCTTAGGTTGTACCGGGTGGGGAATATCCTAATACATCACGTTGGACGTACTGTTGTTGGTGGCCTTTAGCACAATTTGCGTTCCATTATGGAGGGAGTGAATTCTCTCTGTCGTCTAAGTGGGCGTATGGAGATATAGCCAGGAATTTGAGCCTTCGATAGTGACGGTAACTGACCAAGCGAGCAGCGGTTGAGAACCGAAATTTTGGTCGGCTTTTACCAGCAAGAATTCGCTTTTTTTTAATTGCATGTGAAATTCGGTCTCGGCCGGGCGTCTTCGGTGCCAATTCAAATGATTCGCGATCTCTATTTTATCCACGTGTTCAGAAAACGTTATCGTCTTTCCTAGGCTCTGTAGATATTGAGGCAACGTCCATGGAAAGCAGCTGGTTATTCGCAAACAAAGAGCCAGTGAAAATTTTAGACACCAAGGTCTCCATTCCGTTGCCACTGCCGGATTTTTTGCTCACAGCAAATTAGCTTTTCGATCGCAGCCTGTCGGCCCCGATGGCTCACGTAAAGTGGAATAGAACGAAACCGATGGTTAGGATAAATGGTTCGTATGCGTTTACGGGGTGATATGCCGTACGCGTAGGCTCGGAGCGACGGTTCACAAGTGTCCAGACAGTCAAGTAGAACTGACCTGAACCTATAGGGAATCAACTGTCAAGTGCCCACATTTTCATGGTAGCACGCACATATGCTGTGATTTCACCTTATAGAACGACATACGGGAAAGCTAAAAGATAGTTTTGCTGTAGAAAAGGAAATGAATAATTCCTGCTTTTTCCATTCTTTTTTCTCCTTTCATTTTGNTGATGTTTAATTTGCATAGTAGATGATGCAACTTCAATGATGAAGTGATTCACTGGAAGAAAGGAAAAACTGGTCACTTTTTCCTTTCGCCTTCAGTATTTGCGAAACCCCATTGCTAGTGTGCAGCTGCTTCGCAACTGCATGATCAGGAAGAAGTGGAGATTGAAAGGATTTACCTCCGAAGGGATTCTTTTAGTTGTAAGCCAGAGGATGTAGATAGGACTTCCGCATTAAGCTTCTTGCGGACGAGCGTGAAACCTCGACTATACTCGCTCCTAATGAGGAGCAGTACGCGACCGTCGCTCGAAAAATTAGTAGGACAGTCGTATTTCAAAGGTTATTGGAAAGGCCACAAATTGCGGTCCCCTTTCACTCACTTTATTTTCAAGAAGCGCAAATGCAAGCTTCGCATCACTCGTTTGTGGAGCGCAGTATTATTTCATCCATTTTCCGAGTGAAGGTGGGCTGCGGTCGCGTTTTACTTGCTCTTCGTTTTTAGATATGCCAAAAGATGCGGTCGTGAAGCTGCAGAGAAGATCATCTGGATGTGTAGAATTCATGGCTTTTTTGTGCTGTTGTGCGTATATCTTAGGTACTACTCTGCTGTTGAGATGAAGAAAGGAAAAATTATGGAAGTGAGCAGAATTCGAAAGTGCTCAAATAGATACTAAATGCCAACTCTACCAAGATCCAGAGGCGGATTTGGGAAGGGCGTAGGCAAAAGCATTGCATTTTTATATTTTTAAGGAGCAATTTCTGTCCGCTTCATTGATATTCGGTCTCATGAAGCTGAATGGTCACTGCACTACACCTTCAGCATAACATCATGAATTCCTTTGCTGGACATGTGCCTCACAGCTTATTCAGTGGGAAGGGAAAGGGGAAAAAAGTTGCCGTAATATCTTTCCTTTATGGCGCTCTATCGAAAAGGAAATGGAAGAGGTTCTATTAACCGTCGTTCCTAGTTTTTTGAGATCACTCTTAAATGTTGTGCTAATGTTCGTATACGACTGAAATGTTTAGTGCATTTATTATGCATGAAAAGCGTGAGGAGCGGTATGTTGCATTGAATGAGGAACGTTTTAAAGATAGGGATGAAGTTTGATGCAAAATGATAAAATTTCCTGTTAGCTGATGATTGCGTTAGTGAGTTCCTGGATGGAGTTTTGCTTTCGTCAAACATTGCACTTCACACTCCCCTTACTCGTATTCCCAGCAGACGCGCCAGACTTTCTCGTATCCTCTATAACAGCTTTCAAATAAAAGGATGTTTTATGGCAGCGTTTGCAAACTTTGCAGAAGTGGATTATGTAGATTACATCATTGTGCATGCACGCCTTTCCGAAAGTTTCAGCTAGAAAACCTGCAACAGTGCACCTCTGTGGGTTACGGTCTATGACCCCTCATCCAGTTTCATTCCGTTTGACTATCTCCAGATGTTTTATGGCAGCGTTTGCAAACTTTGCAGAAGTGGATTATGTAGATTACATCATTGTGCATGCACGCCTTTCCGAAAGTTTCAGCTAGAAAACCTGCAACAGTGCACCTCTGTGGGTTACGGTCTATGACCCCTCATCCAGTTTCATTCCGTTTGACTATCTCCTCTGCAAGCTACTGGAACTTGAACGTGATGACAGATTTGCACGTGCAAATCTTTTAACCCAACAAATGCGGGCGAAAGAATTTTTGCGATCACTTTCTTAGGAAAGAGTTACAAGTATAGCCGTATGCCAACAAAAAAATTAATTTTTGGCTACCTATTGAGAGCTGTGTTAGTTTGATTGCGCAAACGAGTGCTGTGATTTGCAGAGTTGTAGGAAAACACGTCATGCTGTCATGTCTAATGCTCTCTTCTTTTTCTTGAGTAATTTTCCCGACACTATTAGCTGAGCGTTTCCTCTTTAAACTTACCAATACTCCTCTGAAATTGACACAGTTGATGGAAGTGATGTTTTCCATACGGTCATTTCTTAAATTCTCTGCTATTCTTTGGGATTCTAATATAAGTTTATGTTATGCGGAAGATTAAAATCTGTTCTATTTTTACCTGGTGCGTTTTCAAAAATATTTAGTAGAAGCCGTGTTGTTATACGGCGACATGGCAGTTAGCTGAGTGGAAACGTTGTCTGCGCTATGCGTTGCATTTCATATTGCCTCTTTCGCCGCGAAAGGCATATATTCTATGTTTCAACAACTCTTTAAAATTTTCTTTGAAAAAACAATTTCGATTGCTTTTCTAAAGAAAAAGTGACCAGCGTTTAGCGCTAATTGGCTTGGGTGTTTATAGGTCTATATGACGCAGACCCATATGACATTCGCGTTGTATGCGTGGGGTTCTCTGCATTCGGCTGGCAATTACTTGTTGAGGGAGTGGCGTATTCGTCGGTCGACTCGGTTTCAATAGCGCATGGTTAATCCGCGCATAGCCTCTCACTACGTAATCAATGCGTTGACGCGTGACTGCTTTGCATTAGGAAATAAAATAATAGTCAACTAAAGAAGATATGTGCAGTCGACTCGGTTTCAATAGCGCATGGTTAATCCGCGCATAGCCTCTCACTACGTAATCAATGCGTTGACGCGTGACTGCTTTGCATTAGGAAATAAAATAATAGTCAACTAAAGAAGATATGTGCGTCATAGCGCACGTGTGCTTCCTTCATTGTTTACTTATATCGCGCAATCGAACTATCCGCACATATTAACACAGCAGTTCATTTCGAACAATCATGGATACCGAAATTCAACTTTTTAAACCAGCTTTCAGTAAACGCTTACAAGTGCAGTACACGCAGATCTGTACTTGCAAAAATACGGTCTGCGAACATTACAGAAGAATACGACCCAATAATATTTGAAAGGATAAATATGAATAATAGGAACCACCTAGCCTCAGATAGAATTAGAACTAAGATGCGATCAGATTCTGGGAGAATAGAGCGAAAAAACTCAGGAAGTAAATATCTCAAATGCAGAGCGTTATACTGGAGAACCAAATGTATTTTTGAATTCCTCGACACAAGCATAGTCAAATGAGCCAATGAGCGGGACTTAAAGACTCAAGAAAAAAAATTCCATATATGACACAGCTCGACATTTAACTCGCAGCATCAAAAGAAGAAATTGGGAATTCCTCCTTTCTCCTGTTTTGGTTATGGCTGTGGTATGATTTGTAGTGCTCATTAATATAATGAGCGATTTATTTGCATGGTAATTTATATGTGACACACGTAGGCTTGCTCATTTAGGACAAGGAAGAAGGGGGGAGGGGATGAGAGGAGGAAGGGTCGTGCAAGCTTCTCGAAGATCACCATCGACGTTCATAAAAAATTGAGGAGGACGCTTTTAAAAACCATAGACGAGAAAATATGGATGACGCCAAAAACCTAAGCACCGCGCATTGCCTGCAGTGAACCACAATTCGCAAAAGAACAAAATCGATATTGTAGACGAATTCGATGAAACTAGCACGGCTTCTACTCTGAGCTCCGCAAGGACTGGTCTCAATCAGAACCGTAACGAAACCATTGTACGCAGCACCTTGGCGTTACTTCTCACATTAAATTGTTCGCACCCTATGCGCTCCACCAAACCGTTGTTTGCAGTCGCAGAGGGCATGTCACCTGAAACACTGTTGCGCACTTTCAGTGGAGCATTTCAGAACGAGCGATAGTTGGGCACTATCATTTGTTTAAACAAGAGCAGCGCTGGCTACTCGGATCTGGATGAGACTTGCCGTCTGTGACGCAAAATTCTATATCCCTTTTGCTCGCCTTTCCATCCAAATTTTGACTTCCTTCGCATGACCATAAAAATTTCCCATTCCCCTCATTGACATCAAATACAGTTTTCCTCACCCATCTGTTCTAAAACTTCCTGGATATCCTCCGAATCGAAGAAGATAGTCGAAAATGCCAGAGTTTTGCTGGCTCAATATTATTTGTATGATATTTCATCCGCATGTTTCTTCACTGTTGAGCGGGGCTCAGGAAACTTTTAGAGTTTTTAGTCTACTTTCGATATTGCTTTCGATTAATTGGATGCGGTGTGCGTATGCTTTTTGTCCCCGATCTTTGGTTCCAGAATTCAGGCATACTGAAATTTCCGGTTAATGGTCTCCTTTAGTTATCGTGTCGCAAAATGAGTGCATTCAAAAATTCATGCTCACTTGGATGTGGGAGGTATACCCATGTATGGTGTGCATTCAACCATTGTAAACGTTATACGCATCTAGCGGAACACTGTGAATGGCCAATAAAATTTTATAGAGAATGGTCAAAGTTGCGAATAAAACGACCCAAGAACGACTCAAGTCTCTTAGAACGAATAATATTCGTGAGGACAGGAAATTTTTATATTTTGGTGGTTGAGAAGGACTTGAGTTTTTTCAAAGGTAAAATTCAAATCAGAAGTGTACAGCTTTCTCCCACCCCTTCCTTGCCAGTTCGAGGAAGTATAAACTGCAAATTTTGGAGATTTGGAGGAGTCGCGCTCACACAGCAAACGAAAACTTGAAAGCATCAGAAACTCAAAAAAAAAAAACAATTTAAGATGTAAATTTTCGAGTGCTTTTTCTATTGAAATTGCACGTTATCGAAGCTTCATTTATATATCGCCAACAGAAATCTTTCTGGCGATTTTGATGTTTTAGTTGCAATTTCACTGTGCAAAATGTGGTCACTGATGGTTTGTCAGTTAACGAGCTGCAAATTTTGACAATTTATGTGGCGCAAAAATTTGGCCAGGAATAAAGTGCTCATTAATATAATGAGCGATTTATTTGCATGGTAATTTATATGTGACACACGTAGGCTTGCTCATTTAGGACAAGGAAGAAGGGGGGAGGGGATGAGAGGAGGAAGGGTCGTGCAAGCTTCTCGAAGATCACCATCGACGTTCATAAAAAATTGAGGAGGACGCTTTTAAAAACCATAGACGAGAAAATATGGATGACGCCAAAAACCTAAGCACCGCGCATTGCCTGCAGTGAACCACAATTCGCAAAAGAACAAAATCGATATTGTAGACGAATTCGATGAAACTAGCACGGCTTCTACTCTGAGCTCCGCAAGGACTGGTCTCAATCAGAACCGTAACGAAACCATTGTACGCAGCACCTTGGCGTTACTTCTCACATTAAATTGTTCGCACCCTATGCGCTCCACCAAACCGTTGTTTGCAGTCGCAGAGGGCATGTCACCTGAAACACTGTTGCGCACTTTCAGTGGAGCATTTCAGAACGAGCGATAGTTGGGCACTATCATTTGTTTAAACAAGAGCAGCGCTGGCTACTCGGATCTGGATGAGACTTGCCGTCTGTGACGCAAAATTCTATATCCCTTTTGCTCGCCTTTCCATCCAAATTTTGACTTCCTTCGCATGACCATAAAAATTTCCCATTCCCCTCATTGACATCAAATACAGTTTTCCTCACCCATCTGTTCTAAAACTTCCTGGATATCCTCCGAATCGAAGAAGATAGTCGAAAATGCCAGAGTTTTGCTGGCTCAATATTATTTGTATGATATTTCATCCGCATGTTTCTTCACTGTTGAGCGGGGCTCAGGAAACTTTTAGAGTTTTTAGTCTACTTTCGATATTGCTTTCGATTAATTGGATGCGGTGTGCGTATGCTTTTTGTCCCCGATCTTTGGTTCCAGAATTCAGGCATACTGAAATTTCCGGTTAATGGTCTCCTTTAGTTATCGTGTCGCAAAATGAGTGCATTCAAAAATTCATGCTCACTTGGATGTGGGAGGTATACCCATGTATGGTGTGCATTCAACCATTGTAAACGTTATACGCATCTAGCGGAACACTGTGAATGGCCAATAAAATTTTATAGAGAATGGTCAAAGTTGCGAATAAAACGACCCAAGAACGACTCAAGTCTCTTAGAACGAATAATATTCGTGAGGACAGGAAATTTTTATATTTTGGTGGTTGAGAAGGACTTGAGTTTTTTCAAAGGTAAAATTCAAATCAGAAGTGTACAGCTTTCTCCCACCCCTTCCTTGCCAGTTCGAGGAAGTATAAACTGCAAATTTTGGAGATTTGGAGGAGTCGCGCTCACACAGCAAACGAAAACTTGAAAGCATCAGAAACTCAAAAAAAAAAAAAGATTTGCGAAGCAAATCGTGCGGCCACTGCGTCAGCAGACTTCGATCTTTGAAATGTGATGTACCTACTGTATGCTACAATAAGCACTAATGATGCCACACATGTCGTGCTCACGTGCGTCATCACTTTCAGACACCCATATAATCCCCTTCCATTGCCCCTCTGTCCCGATCTCTCGTACGTTTAAACTTCGTTGAATATATTTTTTAATGCTTAAAACAAACTCCATTCCAGAGAGCTCACTTCTAGCAACACATGTAGATAAACAGCTTAGAAGACTAACTAAATAGAAACACAACCTAGTACGCAGTGAAAAACTTCTCTACTAAAAGGAAGACAACACTTGTTTCACTAGAATGGTGTAAGATTAAAAGCATTTCAGAAGCAAGCGGGTTTTCAACATAGCTGGCATTTCATTTCGGTTTGAATGTTGTCATGTCTTGGCATTTCGACAATGGTACGTCATTCACCAGTTGCGCATTGTTTTATGTTACCACAGCGACGCACTGACAATGTGGCTTTCGCAGAATGCGTAGGGAGCAGAAAGAACTATAGTTGCGTCGCTAATCACCTGCTACTTTTCAAATGCCTCGCACATGGACGGTTTGAGCTTCAAATGGGCAGCTGAAGCATCTTTCCACCTGCCCCCTTCCCCACGCATGGTTGCTTCTACGAGGTCGTCTTCTGATTACTCAATCAAAGCGATTTCATTTTATTAAAATAGGATCCAAAATTTGGCAAGTTGTTTAACTTTGCTTTCGCTGCTGAAGGTGGAAATGCCTAGCTGTCAAATTGCGTGACGCATACAGGCTCGTGTGCGAAACGTCGCTTGCGAATTTCGGTTCTTCACTAATGAAACAAAATTTTTTGCCGAAGTAATACCTTTGAAGACGATCTCTGAATCCCATGTAAACGTCAAAATTTGAGGTAGAAAATCCTTCGAGCACTGCTAGATTTGAATAAATAGTATTTCTTGATGAAGGTCATTCATGTTTTATTTTCCTATCAGGGAGATGTGCTGTGCTTTAAAAAGGATCACTTTAATGCCTAAAGAAAAGAATTGTTTGCAGTAAAACAAGAGCAAACGTAAGGTGTCACACTCAACCTTCTATGCGTTCATCTTGATGTGGTGGGTCGTAGAAGGGGTACGAGTGTGCGGCATATTACGTCATATACGCGCAACTGACGTTTCCTATCGAGTTGCAGCTGCTGCACAAGCGAGCGGGTGATGAGTGAGATGATGACGTGATGGGCAAAAATAATCGCATCGAAGCGTGCGAGTCAGAAGAGCGATAGATGTGCGTGGGTGGAATCTGAAACGGGCGTGTCGCATTGCACTCCACGCGACAAACAATAAGATTAGTTGCACTTATTTGTATTCCTGCTCGAGTCGCCCGCCCACTCTGCGCATTCCGTTGTTTATCATCCTGGCAGACCGGATCCTCAAATTTCACTGGCTTTATCCTCGGTTTCAATGGCATTTTCGCTTTCAACGTGTACCGACGATTCCTAGCACCCATATACGACGAGCTAGATTAAATTGACTTTCGTTTGATGTTTTTTTTCAAGTTTTCTTAGCACTTGCTGTATCGTTCAAATGTGAGTTACTGCAGAAGCATTCGAAATAGCCTAATGAGTTGGGTGTGTAGGCTACAAAACACATAACGAGTCGTTTTCCAACGGAACCACCGCTTTCATGAGTAAGGAGGCAGAATATTCGCTTTTACTGAAAAGGTATAAACTGAGTGTATTTCCAAAGAGGATGTCGCTCATGTGAATTGAACTCAACGGAAGCTGCTGTTGACTGGATTTCACGGATCTAGATGGCTGCTATTGTATTGCCTAATGCACTGATGTTTCTAACAATGTACTGCGTCATTTCTACTTGAGGTGAATGCGAAGGGCTATAAAGCACCACATTTCTAACACATTTTGTTCATCGAGTTCAATGGAAAAGGCAGCGCTATAGAGGCTGAGTTTGCCATTTGTGCTGCCTGCTTTGAGAATTTTATTGTGGGAAGAGCATGGTCTTCTTTTCGGTTCAAGGCCGTGATATACTGAGTTGCTGCAACGAGATTGCTTCCTTTCATTAAGCGCTACGGTAGGAGTGAAGGCATGGGGAGGTACTATCATTAGATTCGAAATGAACAACGATAGTTCGGTAGTTTAAAGTTCAAAAACTCGATTCGTGCAAACAAAGAAGTTGCTGGTGTTTCGTTAATCACTTAGCACTCTGATAATTCATCAGCGAGCACAATCATTCAAGTGACAATTTCCTGTCTCGAAGCAGGAAAATGATTTTTGGTCTGTTTTGCAACATTATGCTGTTTATAGGCAGCATAAGTGACATCTATGGCTTCAGCTACTGTGTCCGATTACTGCATTCCGTAAGGGATTGCGAGAAACGATGGCGCATTCAGCCATGTTGTGATAACTTTCCATCTCGTCAGGTTTTAATCGGGATCAGAACTTTCTTGCTTCAGATGAACGGAGGTTATGCTCCAATCCAGTATTAACCTTTTTTCCAGCCTTTGGCAGCTGATGTCGAGTGACGTTCGAGAACGGCTTCAACTTTTTGGAGTATATCACTTGCTTCAAACTGTTGCGGTTTTGATATCATGTTTATGTGTCAACAAAAATTGATAAGGCACATCCAGTGATATCTCTGTCATCCAAACTCCCCTTCCCTTTGCTCCAGCTTCCGTCAACTTTTCAAATGAACGAAAACATTGGAAGTTTGTTTGAAATATACAAAAATGGTAAAATTTAAGGCACTTCTTGAAATGTCGAGTTTTTTGAAACGTAAATTTTTTGAAAGTGTCTCGGAAATGCCTCGAAAATGCAAGTGAGAAACTTATTTCCTTGGCTGCATTAGAGAACCAATATCTATGAATTCAGCTGCCAAAGTTTATGCCGAAAGAGGATTGAACGAGCATTGATTTGCCTCTCATTAACTTGCGCCCACTACTGTCAGAAGTGGTGTTAATTTTAAGCATGGCATGTAAACATCCTTTTATGCTCTTTTTATGCGCGTTTGCAGATTGTAACGACGTAAATATGCATCTCGCTGTTTCTCGTTGCTAATTCGAATGCAAATGCTTTCCATGCGGTTAATGGACACAGTCTGCATCATAGGTTGAATTCTCATGCACGGTTTCGTTGTGATTCATCCCTATGAATAATCGGCGCTTAAATGCGCAGTAAAATTCTGCCTCTCACAATCTTTCCTTCTTTCTTTCCTCCTATCTCCTGGCCACCTTTGTTTTTTTCTTAATCTATTCACTTACATACGTTTTACGACCGAAACTGAATTCATCCAGAGCCTAAAATGGCGAGAAGTTTAAGATAAGCAAAATTTACAAAACAAAAGTGGTTAAGAAAGCATGAAGCAACATTTGCGCTACATGACAGCCTCATCCTGCAAATGCTTTCTTTTGAATAACAAAAAAACTGCTGTGAAAAATACAGTTGGATGGCTGTATTGCCATCGTAAATATTTGTTATTATCCGTCGGATTCTATCTTCATTGACTTCTAATCGAACTTTTGTTAGTTATAAAGGAAGGGAGATTACTGCAGAAGTATTATGGCGCACCAAAATTGCTGACACCACCTCATCGTTAAGTGATAACGGTGGAACGGTGATGTTGACGCGCTTCCGCTTTTGTCATTTTCCGTTGTATTTTTACACTGTCATAAGCACATCAGTATTAGTCTAGAAACTTTACTGCTAGGACTTCTAAGGATTAAGCATTCTGACGTTGAAATTCCTAAATTCTAGCTGTTTTTGCAGCTACGCTTGTCACCATCAGGCGAGACAAGAAATTATGGCGATGTTGTCGTATTTGTTTGGAGTTCGTTGGCAGATGTTGTTAAAATGTGTGAAGGAAAGAAGCCATAGATGAATTGAATAGAACTGCCATTGCAGTTATTCTTTTTATGGCTGAATTTCTGCTATGAGTTAGGCGGAAAGTCGACCGTGACTGCTGTGTGCAGCAGCAGGTTCACTGGACTCTCGGCTTTCTTATAGAGTTAAGCGAAGTAGCGGGATATTTCAAGTGTTTCAATAGATGTGTTAAGGGTGCTGGTCGCAGCTGATTGTCACCTTTGTGTACTTCATTAGGCACCATGCTCAACTACTTTGCGCGTTGATGTCATTTTGTGAAAAGGCTTATGCCTATGTTTTTCCCCATTGTCTGGCCTAGAGCTGAACTGTTCCCCGACGCGAATGATGCATTCCTTAAAGCGCATGCACCCACTTGTAAGATCGGTCTGCATAAGTGGATGAAACGAAAAAAAAAACTTATCCATAATTTCTAGCAGTGATGAATGAAGTTTTACTCAGCCGTGGAAGTATTCAAGTGAAAATAAGCTGTAAGGAGGGGAGGAATAAAGGTATAACGCACTTCATGCGGTTTTAAGAAGCTGTTTGCAGAAAAACGTCTTGCTGCTGTTAATTTGACTACGGACATGTTGCGCAAACTTTAGCGCGATCCTCTTGTCGGATTCAAAAGGTGCTAAGAAGCTGTTGGTAGTTTCTCACACGAGCGACTCCAAACAACCGATGCGAGGACATGGTTGATCGTTAGTAGTCACGATGGCGTTTACGTTCGATGCGGCTCACTTTGATCTTTTGCAACACTGTCATAAACGTGCGTTCCACGTGCTCGTGGCTCAGTCATGTTTCATTTGGCGTTGCTAACTTAGTTAAGAACGATGTGGTATGTTTACTAGCATGTGCGCCATTTTGAATAGGTTGCCCCACTTCTCACATGAGAGAGTTCTGTTGGAGCTCCTTAAAAAATATAGTCCCATTTTGAATACAGTCGTCATCTCGACAGGCTTAGAGTCAAGAACTTTCCAAGCACATGCCTAAAAACGGTGGAATCTCCTACGGCAAAATGCAGCATAAATGCTTTTTAATTTAATGCTTTGTTGCGAATGTTGGGGCATCTAACTAAATAACATTCGATGGTAACGATGAAGCAGTGAAAAATACAAACCTCTCCTTTTCAAAATGAGCCTTTCATCGACCATCACGAAAAATTGAAAGCCTATTCAACGAAATACGTCTCACACCCACATGCATTCTATGCTTCCTGAGTCAACCTTATAGTGGCTGCCCGTTAATGGGGAAATGGCTCATCATACGCCGTTTTCTTTTTTACGACAATTCAAGCCATATTATGGGGGCTTCTTCAGGGACTGACCTAAATTTTTCCAGTTTTCCCAGTTGGCCTAAGTTTCATAGTGCCGGATTGGTATTATGTCACGATGGAAATCAACGAAATGATCCTTACATGCATGCAGGCTCGTCCGCTTTTTGTTTGTTATTTTTTGCTGCCTGTATTTGAGGTTTTCAGCCTTTAGATGTTTTGACGACGTGCACCATCACTATTACGTGTCAAAAAAAAGTTTTGTGCAAGCCACTTGGTCATCTTTTTAGCCGTCTTTCCAACACCATGCCATAGATGAGCGATAAAGCTAAATCATCTTACTTCAACTTGCTGTAATTCTTTTAAAGTATGCTCTATTGTCGATTGTGTACGATAGAATACATTATTCGCTGCCAACCTTTATGATTTTTTCAAAAAGTTATATCGGCGTTCTCGCTTGACCAGTTTTTCAATTTATATATCTGTTTTCTCATGAAAATTGTGGCTTTAGAGCACTCATTCATCGCCACGCTGTTGAGACATAAAGCGCCATGGGATGTTATTCGTAATATTCTTCCTAAGCCAGGTAACGAGCAGTGGAAATTTTAGTACAACATCGCTGAGACAAAGATGCAGTCTGAGAAAGGCTGCCTTTTTATGGAACGTTTTCCTATTTCCACTAATTGTGTATCTTACATGTTCTAATGTGGATGCAAAAATGATCGAGGTGAGAGGAAGGAGGAGGGATACCGGATAAAATCTTTTATATTTTATGTTAATGGGAGAACTAACGCACTCTGGGTTTTTCTCCTTGGCGTATTTTACGATTTTATTTGTGGGTGTGTTAAGGTGTTTTTGTTTATCTCGATTGATATAAACAAAAACTTTGTATACATCGTTATTGCAGTGTACTATGGGCGGTTACCCCTCAGCCTGCCGTCGAATTTATATGCTGTTTTGTTCTGCAGTGTTTTATAAGTATTCGTAGGGAATATTAAAGGTTATGAAGGGTTATCTTAAGGAATTGTTTGCTCACCTATATCGAAGCAAATATTATTTATGGGGCATGGGCAAAGGTAAGGTGTAGGCGTTGATGAGGAATAGTTTGACTTAGTATTGGAGGTCGAACTATCTACATATTTGAGGTGGAGGTGTCATAGGCATTATCTTAAACAGTATACGTTTAGTATTCGTTTTCCGCCTGTGTTTTCGATGACACACATAGTACCTATTTGATGCAGATGTGTGCAATCCGATGTTCATTTGCAATGGATCGTCAAAATACGGAGAGATTGCGTAATTGCAAAAAAGCGCTGTTTCCTCCTCAATTGACACTTTATTAGTGCGTTGGTGGCTATTAAATGATGGCCATTCTGCATCCTGTGCGATTCTGTGATTCTCTGGTGGCATTTGCTTCGTGAATTCACAATTTTTGACGCCTTTCTCCTATTCTGTTTCTAAAGCAACGTTCGTTTAAAAAAGTAATGTAATCGAATGCGGGTAACTATGAGCATATTTTTGTTCCTTTGTTCTGATGAACTTCCTAATGCCTAACATGGTTATCAACAGAGCAGTACAAATCAGAAGATAAGGGAATATCATTGGTGCTAGTGAAAACTCATTCTTGAATATCCTAAAGTTTATACTCAGAAGGTCACTTATTGATACTTTGAACAGAAAATGAAAGAACCACAAATCCAGACTAGAAAAAAAAACACTTCTAAGCATTCTGCTCAGACGACTGCATTAGGTTTGTCTTCCTCTATGGAAGATCCAAATCCGCTTCATTTTAATTACAGCATTGGAAAGAAATGTTTTAAAAATTGGTGTTGTCGGAAAAGTGACGTGTTGGTTGACGTTGCCGTATTTTGGTGACGTCACTTTACGTGCGTGATTTTGGTTTATGAATTATTTGCCTTCATAGAGAGCACGCTATGCGGTGCTCAGCTGGCTAATTGACTGAGTTGCCAACAGCTCAAGCATCTGTTTCAACGCTTATGGCTTCTGAGGAGACAATCTCATTACCGCTCTCAGAATGTGCAAAAATGTTTAATGGTTTTTATTTATTAATATTCGAGAAAATATTATATTTCCTACGCCATGATCGGAGTCAAAGTTTATTTGTCATGACAAGCGAAAAAGGTGGGGGAATCTGGATGACTGCAACGAGAGGATCCTGAAAGCGAGGACAGGAGGGAATGGCGATAAAATTCCTATAAGAAAGTCTCTTTCTCTAACTTTGACAGAAAAGGTTGCGATAATCTCTGCTTTTCTAGCTCTGGCAAAAAGTACAGCTTATACAGCGATATGATGGATCATCCCCATATATGTCGCATTGTCATTGCAATAGGACCAAACAAAGCCTTCCATCAAGACATCTGATACTCGTTTTACTTCGAAAATTCTCCAAGCATGTGAGTAGTGACCGATGAGAAAACATTTAGCTGGAGTTTTATTGCTTCTTTCAATTTGGGACTCCCCTTCGTGCGATACAAAGCTGCGACTGTGTCTATACAAGCGAGCAAGTGGGCCCACGAAGCGAGCAGTTAGGCCCGGGCAGGCAAAGCAAACAGGCATCACTAGGCGAAAGACAGTTGCTGAAAAGCTCAAAAGAATGAGTTCTGAACAAATAACGGCAATTTATATTTCTTGGACAAAGAAAGTAGTTTCAAACAATAGGAAGTCTGTTGGAATGAAAACAGTGCTGACTAGCAATCCGAAAATTTGAACGTTTCATTAACAACATTTTCAGTTGAATTTCCAATTTCTATTCCAGTTGAACTCTTCGATGAAATTTGAAATTTCTTCTTCAGACTGTTTTATGCAAACTATGCAATAATGCAATAAGCTACAGTACCGTCCAATTGAAACGTCCCAACAAGTTGGCGATGGACGGAAGGCGTAACATCGACCTCTTGCTTTTCCAACAACAGCGTGGATGAGATCCCCCGCTCCTTTTATCGTTCACTTTTTTCTCCCTCTGTTTCCTCACCATCTACTTAAAGGCCCTCATTCATTAACAAATTGCAGGCTGACGGTGCAAATTCAACTTCTCTAACTCATTCCAGATCTCCCTCTCTGATGACATCTTTCATGCCAGCAGTTAATTTACATTGTACAGTGGGGAAAGATTTGCAACAGTACGTTGCGGTGCGGCGCTTATAGTTTTGTCACCTCGCCTTATAATTTATGCATCTGTGATCCCCTTGCTCCATTTTCGTGATTCACACATTTCACGTCTCCCGCTGCAGTCATAAAGTCGGTCATTTGTGTAAGGCACTTCACCTTATAGCCTTGTTTCACGACACTCTAGGACCTAATCCAGTGGAATTTAAGATGAAGGTTCAATTGGCAAGAATAGGCAGTTATTGAAATGAGTATATATTAGGCATAATTTAGATATTATTATAGCCCTTATTCAATAATATACGTAAGGTTGTAAGCGGTCTATGATTGAAGAGGAGTGCGTGGTTTAAGTCTCATGTGAACAATAATTCAACAAGTGAGTAACAGAGCACGATTGGAGACTATTGTGAGGGACGAGAAAAATGAATGGAGAATGTGCCCATAACTTCTCCATAGAATGAGTCATTTGCTCTTTCAAAGTTGCCTGATGAAGATTGCCGATAAAATCGCTGCCTACTTCGAAATTGAGTAGCGGGTGCATTTCATTTTCGTAACGAATTTCATCCAGCTGCCTTTTCATATTCCGATGCTCTTCCCAACTTTCAGCCTGCAATGCTAAGGTTAAACAGCTGTTTACTTCAAACTTTATAAGCCTTCGTGGAGTTACTGCTTCGGTGAGTTCACTTTTTGCATAGTCTGTCGCTTTTATTCTCGCCATGAGGAAAAGCCAGTTTTTCGTCTGTATTGGAGTATTTTATGACCAGATTATGCAATAATATATCCAAATCCCAACTTGCTATAGTGTTTTAAAGTCCTATGCACTTTCCGTAATTTGCTCACTGGCTGTTGCCTTTTCCGACCTTTTTCTGTAAATTTCGCGTAGTTGATTCCCTCAACTCTCATCGCTGTGCTGCCTTCACCGATCCAAACAACACTGGTATGTGCTCACGGTGCAGATGTAATTTATGCTTATTGGATCTCGTCGATGAATACTTGCGTTCGTTTCCTGATAGATGGCCTCTAATACATATCTACGGCAGTGAGGAAGGCATCTGTTTTGGCCTCATTTCATTCTCTGGTGCATCCAAGTACCTGATAGATGGTCGTTGTTGAATCGCCTCCGATTCAAATAATGCTAGCGACGGCTGTGATTTTCTTACCGGAAAGTTGTCACTTAAGAGTAACATTCTTCAGAAATAAAATAAGAACAGTGTCGTCTTTGCTGTTGTCTTGAGTTCGCTGTAAACCTTTCAGTCATTCTTTAGAAATCATATATCGCTATCAAACGGCCATGTTTTCATTTGGTTCGAATGAATGTTTACAAAGTATTCGCTTATAAAGACGTCAACCATGAGTGAGTGACGTTTATGTGTCTATCTTTATCAAGCCTACATTGTGAGCATTCCACATTTCCACTTTTTGCTTCATAATTGCGTGCCTTTGCGTTAAATACATTCTTTATTGCTCCTTTTTTTTCAGCATTTTCTTTTCAAATTCTAGTCTATTTCGTTCTGTCACCCCCACTGATAAATTTCCGCCTGCTAGTAGAGATCGTTCCTGAACTAATCTTTATTCTCAAATCTAATTGGAAATAGTAGAATGTTTTTTATGCAAAGGACAACTGTACTTCACAAGAGTGGAATGGATTCAATGTGTTTCCGTTAAAAAAAAGCCATCTGCGAGGAATGACGATTTTAATTGTAGTTTTATGTGCTAGTATTGATACAAAAGTTGCTTCCCCAGAACTCTTGACTCATCTTCCATTTTCCATCAGGGCTATAAATTGTTGAAATAGAAGCATCATTCGACACATCACTTACATGCAATCCTCAAATCCTTTTTCTATTGTAGGTAGAACGTTGCGCACCCAGTGGAAAAAGGACGTTGTAAGATACTAGCTCATTTCAGAGAGAGGTTCTTCCAGCGCTATGGCTCTGACTGCCGACAACTTCCAGACGTTATCTATCTGAACTCGACATAGTAATACTGCAGCTTGGATTCCATCCTGAAAATCGTTTGCTATCTGTGAATTTCTGTCAGGAGTTGGAAAGCCTTTCTTGTCAACAAGTGGAAACGCTATTTAATACGCCCTTGCGGCGTCAGTCTAACGACGGCTGAACTCCCACCAACATCAGCTTCAACGATCTATTCACTTTTCCACGATACGCACTCGATATTTTGCGCGCCATCCACCGTGGCGCAGCTGTCGTTAATCGGAGAGCGTTCGCCGACTCGGCGTCGATCGCTTTCTGTTTCCGGCCAGTCGATCGTTGATTTGGCTGAAGATGCGGGCCTTTTTTCGTTGAATCCCTCAGACCTGGTGTTCGAATCCAGTCAGATGGGCATTGCGTATTACGACTTCGTGCTTTCGGCTGCACCCACAACGGCAGGTAACCAACATCAGCTTCAACGATCTATTCACTTTTCCACGATACGCACTCGATATTTTGCGCGCCATCCACCGTGGCGCAGCTGTCGTTAATCGGAGAGCGTTCGCCGACTCGGCGTCGATCGCTTTCTGTTTCCGGCCAGTCGATCGTTGATTTGGCTGAAGATGCGGGCCTTTTTTCGTTGAATCCCTCAGACCTGGTGTTCGAATCCAGTCAGATGGGCATTGCGTATTACGACTTCGTGCTTTCGGCTGCACCCACAACGGCAGGTGGTTATCAGCTGTTCTTGGCGAAATTTGATGCGCAGACAAATGTGGAGTGGTTCGAGACACTCGATGTGCCTAGTGAGGTGATGACAGAAAACGGGCTGCCACACAACGACCTCGCTATGATGACACTCGGTGTGCTCACGTGGAAGAACAAAGTTCAGAGGAGCAAGGTAAGCAGGAATCTTGCACTCTATCCTTAACTCATTAATTTCGTGTACTTGTCGCAAAATTTGGATATCAATTTATTTATATTCTGACATTCGGGAGGTCTGTTACTGTGCTTCCCATATGACACACCATAATGTTTTTCATATTTTGATGACTTCTTCTCCTGCCCACCACGACGATACTCGACGATGGGCGGACGGGATAAGCTTCGTTCCACTTATTTGTTCCCTCGGTTCCCTCCTCCACTGTTGCAAAGTTGCAAGCACTTGTTGACAAAGGCCCCAGATCCCTTTAAAAATGATTAAGTTGTTGGAATTTCCTTTGCAAAATTTCATTGTCAAAGTCTCAGCGGCCGCAGTTCCAGTAGGGATGCCGGACTAACGACAAGTACGTGAAAATTTCTGCAAAGGCTACTAAAATGGTTTTGGGGTAACACGACAAGAAAGGCCACATCGGTGTCCACCATTGCTTCTGGAATTCGCAGGGTAACCGCGTAAGATGAGCTTGCTGTTTAGGTACTGTGTTTGGTGAAAACAATGGAACCGGATAGTTCACAATCGCTGGAGGCACTCAAGAGAGCAACCAACAAGTTCAAATGCCTTCATCACGTTCTCTCGGTCAGCGAACGAAGGGCTTCCATATGCAGCTTATCTAGTGGCAGGTATCATTCATCAAACTTGATTTTTGGCTTTAGAAAAAATCTATAACTGTGTGAGAGAACAGGAGGGGGTAGGTAGGAAAGTATAGTAAGTGTGGTGACGCCAGTAACGCCTGCGTGGAGACGCTTATTAAATTTTTCTACCGCCGCACTCCATTTAGCTTACGTTTATGTGAGGGTTCATAAGCTGCCTCTTCTTCTGAAGGAAGAGGAGAGAGCGAGATTGACGAATGGTCAGTTCGCGATATAGACCTTGTACTCCTATTTTAGTTGATGCTGCAATGCTGCAGGTGATTCATATTCATATGTTTATATTTCGACCCCAAAGGAAGGATTGGTCCATGCTGGTCCTGTGAAAAGTTCACGTCAGATGGCGTTTCTCCAGCCTCAGGCATACCAAATGCTTTGTTATATTATGTATGACAGTTCAAGTGCACGTACAAAAATAGTCGAAGAAGAGTGCCAAGGCAGGCATTACCCATCGACATTCCTGGTCCAACAGATGGCAAGGCTTGCGGGGGATTCGGGAAGTGGGATGATGAGTTTGCTGATGTTGTAAAGAAAGGTAGATTTTACTCCTTATGTTCAATGTCAGGGGAGACAAAGTGGAAACCGAATGCTTTTCATCTTTTTTTCTTTCGATTTGTTAATAAGACTGCAATGAATACTCATTGTTCTTCATTCCTCATCGGGGTTTCCTCTCTAACTTCTCGCTGGTTCGATACTGATCCTGTAAGGTAGTTGATTTGGAAGGAGCATTCCCTTTGTCCAAAGGAGAAGTAAACCTTTCCCTCATTTGCTACAGTCATCGAAGAGGTAAAAGCTTGATAACCTAAACCGCAGATGGGTTACTTCTGGAATATTTTTGAAAGTTTCATAATTTATGACCCCAGAACCCTGCAACCTAAAATATCCCTCTTTCATCCCAACGATTCCACTTCTACTTGCAACTTCTCAAAAAATAAAACTTCTATCCTATGATTTTATAACAGCTGGTAAGGCGATGCGCTTTTTGATGTTTAAGGGGTACTGTGGACTCTGTTATACAGCTGTGAGGGCGGCGTGTCTTCTTTTCATTGAGTGGTAAACGTGCGCTTCATTTTTCATATATAGTAAGGTTATGTGTTTTTTTGTACGTGTGAGAGCGCCGAACTTTTTTTTTAAAATTTTTCCACGTATTTTTCCTGTTTTCTTTTTCCTTTACCCCGTCGCTGTATTGTTTTTCTCACGAACTGCGCGGTCCTTTGCAAATCTGCTATGGCTTGTGTACATGTAGGGAAGGGAAAAGGATTCATCCAGGAGTCAAATAAACGGATAGACAAAGGCGCACGAAATGTTACAATTTCCTCGCGGTCGTCTATCCTGAATATATGTTTCATTTTATTTACTACTGTTCACTGAAATTCATTTGGTTTACTGTTCAGATAAGCTGACTAGGCCCTGAATGTGATGGGAAGATGGATCAAGCCGTTTAAATTTTAGATACCCTGTCTGGCAGTACAAAGCGAGAAAAAAATCGATATTTACTATGCCGTAGTTGATCTCTCCCAGCAGCAACTGCAATAATTATCGATGATGCACGAAGGCATCATCAGTAGGTGAATGGGGGATAACGCCGTGTGCTAATATTCTTATACTGAAAAATGAAAGCAGAACGAGAACTAGGTTAAACTCATCGCATCTTCTGGGGAGGAAACATTCTAGAATAACACTGCAAGGATTCCGAAGGAACAGTGCTGTCTTTGCGGGGCTAGGTGTTAGACTAGACATGTATGAAACTTGCAGGTCAAGGTCACGCTCTCCACATGATGGAATGCGGTTGAGAGTACTTATGTGTCAAACACGCTCGAAGGTGGATCAGATACCGGCACAAGCTGTCCGTGAAACACGTAGGTGAATGGGGGATAACGCCGTGTGCTAATATTCTTATACTGAAAAATGAAAGCAGAACGAGAACTAGGTTAAACTCATCGCATCTTCTGGGGAGGAAACATTCTAGAATAACACTGCAAGGATTCCGAAGGAACAGTGCTGTCTTTGCGGGGCTAGGTGTTAGACTAGACATGTATGAAACTTGCAGGTCAAGGTCACGCTCTCCACATGATGGAATGCGGTTGAGAGTACTTATGTGTCAAACACGCTCGAAGGTGGATCAGATACCGGCACAAGCTGTCCGTGAAACACGTCTGTTGTTCCCAAGCTCGAATCCAACCCTCTGCTTATGTTTCCCACTTTCTTGATACGTAACCCTCCATCGGTCATATGTGCTCATACTTCAAGTCTTAGCTTCAGATGAAAATCCTTACAGAGGTTTTGAGCTGGGGGAGTCTGGTTATTTATTTGCCCTTTGTTTTTCAAAGCAAGGTGGAACGTATGACGGGATATTTAGTAATATTTAATCTCATAAGCTGGAGAGTAGAAAAGGCTCGGGAATATCGTTGGCTCCTCTGATATCGTATTTCTTGTGCCAATTGCATGTTTATTCTATGCGTATGTGCATTTCCCTTTGTTCTGATCTCTTTTGGATACAAATGACCAGTGAAGGGGACCACATTCAACTGCGAAAGACCATCAAAAAATGATGTAAGTTTTCATGAAAGAGCGGTGGTCGAGAAATGCAAATGCTGATTAAGGTTCCTTGACAAGCTATTTCAGAATATTGCGACACAAGTATCGCATCGCTCTGCAGCAACTGTAAGCCAGCAAGAAGTGGCTTTTTTCTTGTTCGCTTACCAGTGGCCGTTATATTTCCTCTTCAGCTGCATAGTAATAGGAACGACTACGTTAAATACTTCTTCAATTTCGGAGTTAACGTGCTGCTCTAGCAAGTAATAAACGTTAGAAGTGGAAACGTTAAAGATATAAAGTAAAGTGCAACAGCCGAATGCATTACCATATTGTTATAGCTTGCACTGCTCATCGCAAACCGCAACTCCTCCTTGGTGAAAGAATTTTTACCGTATTTTTCTTGAATCTAAGGTCTTGTAACACCTTTCTATGAATTCTTTTAACTGGCCATCCTTTTGAATGGGCACGAAAACTTCAGCGGTGCCTTCAGTAGAATTTGAATGCTGGTAGTCCAGAGGTGGATTGGAACTTATTTAGTGTTTGAACGGGAAGCGATTGTTAATACGGCGGAACAGACTGCAACTTGTTGTAGTCTTCAATGACGTTCGTTTACTGGTCATTTCAAAAAATTGTTATCTGCTCTGAATCACTTATTGTTTGCATGTCATTTTAACTGTACATAAATTCAGTGTTTCGCCATGTTTCTCGTTCTTTTTGCTGTGCGTTCTGTGTTGCCAACAAATAAACAACTGTTTATCTCTGCTTGGCCATTCTGACAGCTTGACAGCTCAGAAATATGAAGTGCTCAGTAGTGTTCGGAGCTCACCGTCAACCCATGACAGTACTCGTTGAAGCTCTCCTCATGAAGGTATTCCGCATAAAGATGATTAATTGATTTTGGATCTTTTAACTGGCCATCCTTTTGAATGGGCACGAAAACTTCAGCGGTGCCTTCAGTAGAATTTGAATGCTGGTAGTCCAGAGGTGGATTGGAACTTATTTAGTGTTTGAACGGGAAGCGATTGTTAATACGGCGGAACAGACTGCAACTTGTTGTAGTCTTCAATGACGTTCGTTTACTGGTCATTTCAAAAAATTGTTATCTGCTCTGAATCACTTATTGTTTGCATGTCATTTTAACTGTACATAAATTCAGTGTTTCGCCATGTTTCTCGTTCTTTTTGCTGTGCGTTCTGTGTTGCCAACAAATAAACAACTGTTTATCTCTGCTTGGCCATTCTGACAGCTTGACAGCTCAGAAATATGAAGTGCTCAGTAGTGTTCGGAGCTCACCGTCAACCCATGACAGTACTCGTTGAAGCTCTCCTCATGAAGGTATTCCGCATAAAGATGATTAATTGATTTTGGACTACGAGCCCTCCACGCTCAAAAAAATCCCTTGCTCTCGCGGGGAATTTGTGAAACCAAGCACTCTCCTTTTGAAGGCATGGAAGTCCCGTGGGTTCCTTCATCTCTGTGAGGGGTATTAAAAAAGCGGGTCTTCGTGAGCTGAAAATAAATTCTTCATAGAATCGTGGGAACATGAAGACGTTTAGGTTTTCATGTTCCTGTGAGCAGTGTATTCGAACAAGATACACAGGAAGGAAACGTAACGTTCGGGTTCACTAGAGAAACAACAGTCTGTTGCTGAAAAGAATAGCCGGATATGATGGAGATAATCGAAAGAAAGGACGGAAAACAAGATAGGCCGGAAGTGATGGATAGACGTCAATATTTGACGTAGACATTCGGATTTTTAATAAAGCGCTGGAGATGATAAAAAATCAGATTGCGCCAGAACTGTGCTTTCTTTTTAATTGGGTCAGAAAAACACTCTGTGGAGTGGGCGAATCAATCATTTCACCTTAGACGCTGGTGTTTGTCTTAAGAGTAACGCAAAGAAACAACCTCTTTGCTTAGTATTCCCAGAAAAACAAGTCCGAAAGCTTATCACACTATTTTACCCCACTGAATGGAAGGTATACTAGTTATTGTCTTATTCTATGCTTGCGTCTGCTTCAGAGGGAAGGATGCGATCATCCTCCGAACCCAGATTTAGCTTTATTGCTCCGACAGCGCGGCAGTGACGACTGCAAAATGATAGAAAATGGCTCCGTTCCAATCAGTCAGCCCGAACAGATTAACGAGCAGACCCACCTCTGCATACCCTCCGATCCTGTGTCCAAAAACCAAAAGGCGGGCCCATCTGCTCATACCAAACCACGCTGCCTTCGTAAAAAATTATTCCACCAAATTTTCATAAAATCTAATGTGGTGTGAAAAAGACCGCAGTTGCCATTGGAGTCGACTTTAACCTGAATCGCCCCAAAAATCCCTTCGCCTTCTAGACTTCCAAGATATTCCAAAATTTTATAAAAATTTCATGCAAGCTCAACGTCATACAGATATATGCACTGCAGCATCCAAACCAGCGTCTAAAAGATGGACATAAAAATTACACCTTGTTGTTAGTGAGGAAAATTAATCTTAGGTAATCAGTATGACGTTTGTTGGTAGGATAACACCGTATGCATGTTTTCGCTCGAAGTTCCCTCACCAGTTCGAAAGGAGAACTGCAGAAACAACCAGCGTCGACCCTTGCTCATACAATAAGGAGTGTCTCTGCCTGTTACTCACTCTTAACTAGATGTTCCCTCGCCAATGGCGATACCTCACAACAAAATGTACTCTGCGGAAGTAATATACCTGAGCAGTAGTACAAATTTTTGTCATTATGGTTTTCGGAAATAGCGCAATATCTCCACAATGAGAGAGCATGCGAACACGACGTGCGATTTTTTTTTCTCTATAGCCCATTTTAAACAAAAAATTCATTGAAAAAGGTTGGTGTTAGCGCCTTACCGTATCCTGTTTTCAAGCTACTTCAAGTTCTTGCTTCCATGAAATTCTCCCAGCGAAAACCAGAACACAGTGATCCAAATCCGCGGTTAACATCTGAGCCGATTCCTCCTACCCCCTGTTACATTTTTCGAAGTCCTAAGGAAGTAATTCTCGTTAATCGAAGGGGAACGGGAAATCTGAGTTACCCTCGAATGCCGACCCCAGCACATTTTCAATAACTCATCCAAATATGACATTCTGGCAGAACATAGAACAAGATAGGAAGAGGGGGAGCGCGCAATAGGAAGAGGGAGAGTGCGCACAATGGGCGGGGAGGGGGAGTGAGGGAGGGGCATCTAGTCAAGAGAATGACGCACTTTCAACTAAACGAATGTAAAAAGTAAATTCAGAAGTCGACATTTTAGTATCCGCCATACTGATGCCACCTAATTTTTTTATGTTCAGATTCCCGCATATGAAAGATCTGAGTTAAAACCGGTCCCGATCATTTTCGACTTTCATGCACCCCACATCCGGGCGAAAACTGGGTATAAGAAAAAGGCCGTACAAAAAACGTCCCAAACCTAGCACAATAAGCATTCAAAGTAAACTCGAATATAACGATCAACCTGCTTGTTTAGACTGTTGCAGAACAGCCGCCTTTTGAAACTCTCGGTGCGTCCAAAAGCGTTCTCTGCAAAACGAAGAGATACTTGAACTATTTATCCTTTGGATGCCAAATGAAACAAGGACGGAGAATGGAGGAGTGCGGGAACAGATGGAATGATTCTTGGCGTAAAAATATTGCTGGTGTTTGACAAAGGCAGTGGGATTATATTATCTAAGCATAACTCCCCTTCCCCCAACGAAACGTTCCAGTGGTAGAGTGAGATTACGAAGAAACAGGCACTTTCCATCCCTCTTACATCTTTTATGGCATAGCGTCATTCTCTGCAGCATTGCAAAATACCTTAAAAGCCCAGTGCGGATGAGAAATGCAACCAGGAAATAGATGTTTTGGGAAGATAAAAGAAAAGCCCCAACGCCTTGAAGGGTAAAGATGCTGCACGCATCAGCTAAGAAAGAAGAACGTATATTCTTCAAGCATAAATATGTTGAAACAATCATTCCAATGCTATAACTAGATGCGCAAAATCAAGCACTCTACGATATAATGCTACATAAGGATTTCATCGACGGGAATCCTCCCCCACAGCATTCACCACGATGCGTACACTACTGCACCGACCAAAGCCGACACTCCAACGCCAATGATACATTGGTGAGGAGCATTTCCCAAATTTCACACAAATTATTTCCACAGAAGCAGTTCTTTTAGCGATTGCGCACATAACGACGACCGTAATCGGCAAAAGGATTTACGGTGCTGGAAGACCTAGCCACTCGCGCACGTGCATGAGAGAAATGGAGGCGGGCGGCGCACGTTGCTAGCGAGGGACGAGGTCCTGGTCAGTGAGGTAATAAAATCGTCGCAATAAATCTAAAAATATGTCGTAATGAAGCGAGATTTGAGAAAAGAGTTAAGGGACATTTGAAGAGCATTGAAAGCTCTATCAGAATCATTCATAGCCTCTTCATGAATGGATCTTCACGCGATTGTTAGGTGCATCAGTTGCGAATTCTTCAGTTCGGCACTTCTGGGTTTCCCTCATTTCATTTCTTTCCCATAAAGGTACATCGATAATGGGCATTGCACATTTCATTGATGGTCTAAAAATTTCAATATTAAAAAAATTCTTTTACTAACAAAGCTAATAATTTGTGAAATTCCCTGAAGCTGTATGCGCTGCAAGCAATGCCATTTAAAAGAAAGCTCAGCATTCTTCCATCAGGCTCGATGTACTCAGCAGGAATATCCGTTCTTAGGACGTTGTTTGTTTGATGCATATACGAAGTCTTGAATGCACAAATATTCCTATGCACTAATTTGTCTCTGCTGCATATTGTTTTATTTTTTCATTCTTCTGTCTTTGTGCGTGTTCCCAGTGAAACCTTTATATGTTTATTTGTAAACGAAGCAAACATTTCGTCCCCCTCAATAAATATTGTGCAGCACCGGTCTCCTCAACAAAACGCGACCAAATGCAAAAAGATCGCTGAACGCTTCGAGATTTGAGGAAAAAATTGACGCAATTATTTCTGGTTAAACAAAGTGATCGTTAAGGAGACGCTAGCTAGTGGAACAAGCGCCTCTAACGTGCAATGAACATTTGAAGGTCTAAATTCTTAAGCAATCTCGTAAAATCTATTAATGTGGATAGGCAGGTTTTTTTGGGACGACACAAAAAGGCAGTGGGTGCAGTGTTTCGTTTCAAGACAACCTGGAAATAACTGAAAAACGCTCACATCAATACACAATTCACAGCGAAAGCGCAGCCGGAAAAAATTTCTAAAACGAGCGGTTCGCAGAGATTCTTAGCACCCTTCTACTGGTTGTCAGCAATAGGCAGATAGCGCCTCTGTGCACCGAGGTGCGACAGGAGCAGGAAGATGAAAGAGTTGAGGTGGCAGGTCTTCCAAATTGCCGCGACAAAAATTCGAACAGCCCTTCCTTGGCTGGCAGTGATTCACTGCCAGCAAATAGTTAGGAAGGGTGAAAATTGGTGCCCATTTCTAAGATACAAAGAGATTCGCGCTAACACCTTTCCTCCTCCCCCCTCCCTCTCACCTGTCATACTCTCGTCTCATATACAGAAGTTCTTTTTATCGGTAAATATTGTATTTCCTACAACACGTCTCTCAGATTATCCGTTTGTGTTCAACTGTATATCAAACTTATTTTCGGACAGCTCAAAAACTTTGAACTAGGAGGGTCGGCACCTGCGACATGCACGTTGCTGGTCAGAAGGTACTGCGAATGATCCAATGGTGGCTGATTAATTCTATTCTGCGCTTGACTACACAATCGCATCGGAGTATACTCGTACAGCCTTTTCATTGAAACATCGATTCTTATTTCCTGTTGGCTTCAGTAATGTTTGTAATAAGATGGACAAAACATAGTGGATTGGTTCTTTCATGGATCATAGCACCTGCATGAAGCCAGACTATGCGTAACAATGGAGTAACCACTACAATGTCCCCTTTTAAGTATGCGTGACCGAATGTGCCACTGCCAATACTCAAGAGAGGAATTATGGTGCGAATGAGCAAAAAGTGACGACCCTTTCTGCCAAACCGGTGCAGCTAAACAGTGAACAACTTAACCGTCAGCGTGCCAGACAATAAACTCACACAATCAATTTAGCACTATCATATATGTTATCTTGGTTGTGTACCCTCTATCACCTTAAGACTACAGTCCACGAACGAGCATATTGAACACCAACAAGTTTAAAGAAGATGAATCAACAACGACAATTCACAAAGAATGGCAAACGAATGGCTTTATGGTAACAATAAAACGACCTAACATCTACTTCCCACAACAAACGAAAAACTGTAGGACTTATGAGTGGTGCTCTCATCCGTGATTAAATACGCCTCATTTTGCAACATCGAAGAAAATATCATCCAACAATATCCCTCCGCACTCTACCGATGATCAACACAACAAATCAATATCCCACATATCGTCATCTCAACATTACGAGAGCAAAGTCATCCTAATGAACATGCAGCTTTGCACAGTGCTACCTTCCTTTTGCTACATCTTATACACAGATATAAGTGGGATAAAGATATAGTTCTACTATGCTCCGTCCAGGTAGCTGTCACTGACGTAATAAAAAAGAACCGCTGACACCAATAAAACCGGTTCAGAAAACAAAGAAAGAACTAGTCGACACTACATAGCAATAAAGAATAAACATTTAAAAATCAATATCCCACATATCGTCATCTCAACATTACGAGAGCAAAGTCATCCTAATGAACATGCAGCTTTGCACAGTGCTACCTTCCTTTTGCTACATCTTATACACAGATATAAGTGGGATAAAGATATAGTTCTACTATGCTCCGTCCAGGTAGCTGTCACTGACGTAATAAAAAAGAACCGCTGACACCAATAAAACCGGTTCAGAAAACAAAGAAAGAACTAGTCGACACTACATAGCAATAAAGAATAAACATTTAAAAACATAACTGTATGTATGACAGATATGTGTGTGTCGCAACTGATAATGTGCATAGCCACTGATACTGCGAACAATTTTGCAACCCTGCTGGAAAACAACTTGGCAACACAGGAAGGCATTACATGAATCATCCTTGATGTTCTTCTCAGCGTGTCAAATTTACCATGCAATGTTTTCTGTCCGACAAGGAAATACTCCTGTTCCAAATAAGAAAGATGAACAGAAAAACTTCAATCAACATTGTTCGAGCGATCTGCTTTTTTTTCCTGCAAGCTTCCTCTCTCCAGACCTCCTTCTTTGCCCCTTTAAAAACACTATAGCAAAAAATTCCATCAGGCGCCATCACTGAAACAAAATAAAAATCAGCCGTAGCGCCTACAACTTGGGATATGTTGAAGCATTTCACTTTCAGAGGGTAGTTTCTCCATCTGCGGCTGCTTCTCTATACTACCCAAGAATTTTGACAACAGCGAGCAAACTTCTAGCACTATTCAAAGACTAAAAACAAAGAGACGATCACAATCAACGAAATAAAAAGTTCACACAAGGAAACCCATCCACTAGAATTGAAGAATATGAGATAACAACACATTTCGAGAACGAACCAAGCAATAATCTCAAGACGAAATTAATTTTCAATGATGTGTGTGAAAAGCGTTGAGGAGCATATTAATCAAAAGAAGTGTACTGAATAATCGAAGGCAAAAAACAAAAATAAGAGAAATACGGAACGCGTTGTTCCCGGACAAATTTGAAATGAAAAAAGCGATAGACAAATAATTAAATAAGAAAATTAAATAGAACGCATAAGTGCTCAAAAGAAGACAATGTGAGATGACACAAATTTCATTCATAACTCAATTTACAATATATACAAATTCAGATAAGTTCGATGTTTCGAGGTCTCTAGATAAAAGGACATCAAACTGGGCTCNTATATATCAATCAAAGAATGCCCGTGAAAGAATCGCTTCTTTCTAAGGGTCTTTCAAGCAGACCTCTTTCACGAAATTGTCCATTTTCCAGTTTTCCTCGAAGAAGTCCATTACCTGCATATTCTCTTCGTTCTGCGCTATAATGTTCTGAAAAATAACATGGCATTGAGTTTAAATTCGAATTAAGTCATATTTCAATAACAAGAGCTATCACTTTTGACGTAAAGTCAATTAGCTGAGGGGTCACCACTATTGACTACTACTTCGTCACCCTTTCCAACAATTATGACATGATATTTAAAAAACATAATTTATGTTCATTACAATACAGTTGCAGACCGAAATGCATGGCTGTCCGAAATGTTGATTCGCTGACGTGAAAAGCAACGCGCATCCGATTCTCTCATCATACCAAATCACTTTTACGCAAGAAAATTTGTGCTCTTCTCCTTCGCCATGCTCAATCCTAAATTAACAGCAATTTGAAGGTTCAGTTGGATGTATTTATATCAAGTTGTGCTGTTTGCGGAAATGCAAATAAAACAGAGATCTGCAGGAGACAACAACAGAGACAGAGATAAAGAGGGAGAAGAAGGACAACGAACGACGTAGAGTGTCAAACAAGAGATCATCTTCGAATTAATTCTGTGGTGTTTATTTCCGAAGAAGTGCTTGCCGCGAAAGCTGCTTCAGCTTTCATAAAAAAACAGGAAACTTCTTAGCTGAATGATGCTAACTGATGTCTGCAAATTGCTGGCCGCTCCTTGTCCAAGCAAGACTGGATACTAGTACGAATGGCTCTAAATGCGGTAAGAGCAAACACTTCGCGAAGCGTTTGGAACAGGGTGCCTCCTTCCAGTTTACGTGCTGTGAACAGAAAGCAAGGAGACCGAAGCTAGTGCGCCTTCCCCACTCTCTCTACCCCTCCCCTCCCCTCCCCTCCCTCCCCCCTCACTCCTCTCAACAAACGTCATTTTCTTTAAAAAAATTCTAAATCCAATAAACGTTCCATGAAATTCTGAAGTCGGCAACGTGCTACGAAAGGGCGATGAAAGAAATGAGAGACAACTCGGTGCAACGTACTGCGATCGCTTCATCAGGACATACTATACTGGGTTGAAGCTATGCGCAAAAGCAGTCCCGTAACGTTCACTTCATACATGAGCACCATCTCTCCATTTACGTGGATCTATTTTTTGAAATTTATTAACCAAAGAAGACTCTTGTCCGAAAATTTCGAAACAGTACAACTTTCGAACTAAATGCTGAAGGAAAAAAAGAAGAGAACATGTGAGCGATTCAGTGCCTGTCACACTCAAAGGATATAACGAAAAACAGGAAAAAAGAAAATGAGCCTGGTTTTGCCACCAGCAGCATGACTGCATCACCACCCCTTTGTGGTCTAAGATTATTGTCCACCAACCTTTCGCAGCAAACCCACATGTTTTTGTTTTTTTTTTTTTTTTGATAACGACGCGAGACCTCTAGCCTGCTCCTCCCAGCTTGGCTCCCTTTTAAACATTTTTCCCAAATTTCTCGAGCATTTATAGCCCTTGCGAGGACCCTCTGGACTGAATATGAGGATTGCCTCCTCGGTCCGAGGGCGTGAAGGACCGCGTGACTCACTTTAGGTGAACTTTGAGGCATATATCATAAAAGCATATATCATAAAAGAAAGAAAAACGCTAAATTCAGGTGTGAAATGCTGTCAGTTTTTATCCTCAACGTTTGCAGAAATCGACCAGTGATCCGGAAATTAGTGAAAAGCGGCAATATCTCATTTTCTTGTTGTTACAGTGCTCATTATAAGGAACCCTCTCTGAGCAAAACATAACTCTGTATGAATCTGCCAGAAGGGCGAAAGTGTTCAGTAAAGTGATCAAAATTGATAAAACGCTCACCTGAACAGAAGATGCCATCATTAAAAGACTGCCGTACTTCTGGGCGCCTGCTGTGATTCCGTTTTTAGACGTAATAAGAGAAAAAAGGGCCGAAAGATATTTTGAGCGCTCGGCATATATCTGTGCCTTGGCTGCTGGCGAAAGATTTATCGCATCTAAATAAAGGAAACATTAAAACTGCCTGATTAAGAGAGTTGAGGGCTTATTTCAATTATTCGTTCACAAATGCAATAAAAAATACATAAAGTACCTTGACCTAGAACAGATTTCAGTTCAAATTGGAAAGGCAATTCTATAGCAACAAAACTGTTTCAATATGGTAAGCAAACTAGGAGCTGCCCTATATGGTAGGGTAGCAAGAAAATAATGACTGAAAGTGCCTTTGAACGGTAAACGTAGGACGCAAAATATCATATTCCTTGGAGAAGTACACAATCCGTATTTCCGACAGAAGATAATCGATAAACCCATTTGTGAAACATGACGACGACTTAGGCAGTTCTACAGCGTATTCCGCAAAGTATCAAGAAGCAGCCTAAAAGATACGATTTTCGGTATCCATGTGCTAACTAACCTCTCGCGTTGGATCCTCTAACAGCCTCAGGCCTTGTGAGGTACGTCTCCACTGCATACTCCAAACAACGTTTTCACAATTTAATTTACTCCATAACTTCCTGCCATAATTTTCTTTAAAAAAAGCTTCTCTTCCACAGCTCGGTACCCCAAAAACGCAATTAGAATTGGCTGTGACTTCACCCACCAATAAATCCAAATCACACGAGGGAGTCAAATATCCCCCTCCCACAATCATCAAGCATCTGCCCTAAGGCTCGGTTCCTCTAAAGTATAGTAGTCTCAAGTGCGATTTCGACACAGTGGACGCGTCTTGCAAAAAATTTCCTCGCCGAGGAATTTGTATGAAGTTTCAATAAAATCGTAGGATCTTTTGAGCTAAGCTTGCCCGCCTGCGAAGCATCCCATAAATTGGTGCTATTTTCAAAATTAAGCCATCTGCCCCATAGGTGAAGGCCCCACTCCATAAAGAGACAGAGACATTTTAGCCCGGGAAGTAAAATTTCAGAGGTAGCACAAGCAATTACTGTTTCATCTCCATGTAACTCAGGATTATATAAGTTTTACAGTAACGATACCCGCTGTCAATTCAAAGTGAAGCTCTTTAAAATAACGAAATGGCCAAGAATCGCATGCTGAATGAAATATGATGCACCTCAGTTAGGCCTGCCCACAGTGGAAATGGCCTTTCTAGAAAATATCGAAAAAAGATGGAGTTTCAAATTCGAAACGGCCCACCTCCGCAGTGGGCCAACCCGCATAGACTCACTTCCATCCAAATCTCGAACGGCGCACAATTTGCTTCATAGTGAATACCGCCACTACATCGCCGACATCACAATTTTCATCCAATCGGGTAAAACTGATCCCGGGTGGGGAAGGGGCTGACAAAACGGTGAAGCAAAAAAAAAAAAAGAGTGAAAATATGACATCCATCTTCGTCAAGAAAGGCTCACCCTCTTTAAACATCGGGAATATTTGGAGGGCATGTACACCTTAAAACGATGCCTTCAACTAGGTTTTGACAAGCAACAAAATATACGGAAAATTTAGAAAAAGTTACTCAGATTCCTTTCTGGAACAAAGCTCAGTGCAATAACCTATACTTTATTCAAAGGTGAAGGTTTCACAGGTCTCCGAGGAGCGAAGAAAAAAGCGAATCTTATGAACAATTAAATGGTTGAATGTTACGACGAAATTCACGACATGAAATACATGTTTACTTTCACAGTGGAAAATCCAATGGCACCAAATGACTGAAGAGACAAAACAAAAGTCGGCATATGAAAGTGGTCTTGAAGAACAATAGATCTGCATAACTGTTGAGAAGAAGCAAGAAACCGAGTTCCACGACGCAGTTAAAATGCACAAAGATTGAAAAGATGATAACTGCTGTCGAAGATTGCTAAAGTCATTGATATAAACATAACGGGAATTCTTTGACCTAGGAAAGTTTAAATCGTTTACCGGGATTGAAGAAAACGCTTGCTTTAAATAACGCGAATTCTGGCACAGTGACTTGAAGCTGCCTGAACGGGATCATGATTTCATCCATTTGACGATGGTATATCGTTCTGAAAATGCTTATCACAACCTCACAATTGTAACCCGAACGGATGCTCTATAGATGAATTTCAACCGTTGCAAGTGCACTGGCATTGAGCCGAATTGGTGCCGTAGTAAATAGGCTGCAAAAACGGCTAACAATTCCTTTCAGTTTTGCTCATTATGAATGAGAAGGAGTGGGTGAAGGGATTGTCTTACTTGAAAAAAACTAACTGATTTAAACAGAGAATGTGCGCATCACCGGCTGACGCAAACGCTTATATGTGAGGGAAACGTGCCGATGTGAAATAATAACAAAGAAAAAAACTGAAGCATGTTGATCGGACAGTGAAGCGAGTAGAGTTCTACTGCAGCAGCTAAATAACAACTTAGAACAAAAGGAAGCAATATAGAAGGAAAAGCTGAGAAATCGTATTTTTGCAACCATATAACATCTTTTGGATTTCCTTGACAAATTCTATAATCATTATATGTTTTTGTTGTACACATGAAGGGTGATCGCATCGAACACGGCCATTCTCAGACTTCCTTAAAGAGAATCGACAGTGATCAGCTTTTAAAATCAAACGTTAAAATTCTAACCGGCATCCGGGTAACTTGACTTCATCTTGGACTTGGCGACGAATATAGGCACCGTTGGGCAAAACAATTTTATCGTTATCCTGATCAATTGAGTAATAGTTTCGATTAAGCAAATTGAATGTGAAACCGAAATTTTTGATGAGTGCCACCTGCAAAAGTTCAATGCCGACAAACCTCATTTAGAAACCAAAAACATAGAAATACATCGATTAACTCTAATTCTTTGCTGCTGAAATCGAAATGCTGACAACTGAAGATGACAACCATAACCAATCCTGTGGCCCATTGCTTGAAATACGAGAAATTCCCATTCCCTCCCTTTCCTTGTTTTCATCAAACAAAAAAATCAACAGGATGAAGGCTGTGGTATTATCCCTCCCTTGTTTCATCGTCTGGCTGCTATTAAAATTATTCATCTTTAATCATGGAAGTTTGATCAAAAGCTCCCACTTGTAGGCAAGTGATTTACGCTCAAAAGAACTTCCTAAACGTTTCTCAAGCGGAGCCAACCTAAGCATTCCGATAAGAGTGAGTAAATGCAGAAGCAGAAAGTCCTTCAGTTCGAAACACTGGAAAACATAATGGAAGCACACTGCTGCTTCCTATAATAAAGCAAGATTTGCGTCGCTGTATCAGCCAAGTGAAAACAATGTCAGGAAGATAAAGATATTACTAGGTGAATAAAAAAGGCAACATATGGAAAATAGTATCAGCTAAACAAGAACCCCTTTCTAAGAAATCCTTTCAAAACTACAAGTGAAAAAAGAAGTCATAAGAACACAAGACAAGAGGTTTTTCCTTAGTATTACGCTTGCTCGCGAACTGCTGCGACCGCTTCGAAGTAAACCAACAAAGATTCATTCTCTGGGCGCAAAAAAGCATGTTGCATATTTCGACTGCATTGTATTTGCCACAAACGCTCTAAGAAATCTATCGCCAATCTTCAACAGGCCAAACCTCGCATTCTCCTTACATGGATGGAGCTCAAACTTCAAAGGGAAAGCAAGACCCACAACATGGAGGGTATTTCCGCCCAGAAGAAACCCGAGGCATTGTTAACTGTCGTGATAGGCCAAGAAATAAAGTTGCTGCGTTCATGAAAGACGCACAGAAATACGAAGCTGTGTAAACTATAAATTCAAGATCTCTCCGCTACCGAAGGAATAAAAGAAGTTAGAAAAAGTGCTAAGAAAAGCTGGGAACTTGTGAAGATGTGCCCCGATAAAAATTACGAACAACCAACCCGATCATCTTTGCTCAGTTGCTGAAATAGATCGAAAGTCTTTGCCCATTCGAGCGCGACTCGCATTTCTCTTTTATTCCACATCTGAATATCCCTCATCTTCGCCACGTACAGATCACCTTTGATGGTGTATGGCTGAAGAAGAGTGCAAATGCTCATAACGGATTCGATATTCTTCTATAAGGACGTAAACCAACTTAAACTAGTAAATCTTGCGCTCAACCAATCAATATGAACACCTGAATGGATCACTGACTGCCCTCCATGCAACCTATTAAATGCTCGGACCGCTTGCATATCCGGCATCATAAGTGATACGATTCCAGAGGTACAGATTGCTCACATCAAACACTCCCATCAAACGGTTCCATTATACTTTCCAACGAAACGACAGATCATGCTTAAACATGATGTAATGGCCAACATAAAATTGACAGTGCATTCTGTTCAAGAGAACAAAGACATCTAAATAGTTCCGTTTAAAGAAACGCATCGTCGAAAAACACTTAAGAAATATAGCGAAAAGATTGAAGCTGCAAAATGAATATGCTAACTGACGTCGATCTCCAGACTGTTGACTTCACTGACGAGTGAAGGCCCCACTACAGCATCTTTCAGGCCTGAAATCTCTGGTAGAGCACATTGGCGAAGTCGTAAACATAGTTTCTCGATTGTGTGGAGCTGCTCAATGAGCTGAAAGGAGAAAAATTCACGCTTGAGTCTCCTCAACAAATATCGCTGAGTGTTCCAAAGTGCCTACTTCGTCTACATGTCCTACCATAAAGCAGGAAGAATTATGAGCATGGAACGGGCTTTATGATGCTTCGTCATGAGAAACACACACATAACCCCTCCCTTCTCACAAGAAGATATANGCTAAAGTGCACATTTTCACTTGGAGGTTAAGTGACTTTTCGCAGCCGCATCACAGCTTTCTTCTGGGAAATTTCGTGATAAATAAAGCGTAAAGATTTTGGTCAAGTGCAACAACAGGCATGATTCTGGTCGAGCAATTTCTAATTCGACCAAAAGCGGACTGCTGTAAAGAGACTTTATTTGCACTGACCACTTTAGAGAGAACCGTTTGTTGAAGTAGAGACTTGTGAAGATGTGAGCATAAAGGCAATTGTTGATTTTCGAAGTATCCTTTCGCATAAGCGGTCAGAGACCATTTTCATTTGCTCCTAACCTATAATGGAGCCATGTATAGCATGTCCACTCATACCCATGAAGTATTTCTTTATTCTTTATCAACTCTTAAATAGAGATCGCAAAACATCCGTTTGCAGTAAAACCAGGAGATTTTTATGCGATATTGTTCTTAGGAATGCTTCAATAAATCTTATCAGAAATGCTTATGGGGGTTAAATTTGTATGGGTGAACTGCGCTCTTTCTTTTTTTCCTTTTCGTTGTTTCTGTTCACTTTTCTCGCTTGAGATTGAGGCAAATGAGGGACCTTCGTTGAGGAAATGATATGTATTGTAAATTTCATTCTCCAGTCAAGTTTCTGATGGAGAAGATTGATTATTTCTATAAGATGTAAGATAAGAGGAGTCGTGGAAATGTTGCAGCCCCTTTTTTTGTGTTATCTTTATTGTTATGCTTAACTGATTTGTTCATTTCTTTGGGCTACTGATTTTTACCGTTTTTATCCCGATATTCCCATGTCACATTTACATATTATGGTGTATCGGAAATTGTGGATTGGTTACTGTGGGGATGAATTGAAAAATCGGCTTCAGACAAATTATGTTCACTATGCTCTTCAGTGTTTGTTTCATTGAAAGCATAGAGCCGAAGTTTTCCCCACTGCGTTGACATCATATATGCTGTGTACCATTCGTTGTATTTTAGCCCTGTCTGTTTTCCAATTTATCACTTTATGTAAAACGGTGGCAGGTGACATATTTGAACATAGTTCGATCGATGAGTTGGCTTTTTGCTATATTATAGAGCGTTACAAGAAAGCACAAGTTGAAGGTTTTATGATTTCCTTTTCTTGCCTGTTGAGATACTTTCATATGCCTGAGCTTAGACTCGTCATGTGTTGGTTCATCTGCCACTCATGATTGTTCTGTTCCTGTTTCTAATATTGTTTATGAATGAATAAAACTTGAAAAGGCAGTGGGTGCAGTGTTTCGTTTCATGACAACCTGGAAATAACTGAAAAACGTTCACATTAATACACGATTCACAGCAAAGGCGCAGCCGGAAAAAAATTCCTGAAACGAGCGGTTCGCAGAGATTCTTAGCGCCCTTCTACTGGTTGTCAGCAACGGGTAGATAGCGCCTCTGTGCACCGAGGTGGGACAGGAGCAGGAAGACGAAAGAGTTGGGGTGGTAGGTGTTCCAAGTTGCCGCGACAAGAATTCGAACAGCCCTTCCTTGGCTGGCAGTGTTTCACTGCCAGCAAATAGTCACGAAGAGTGAAAATTGGTGCTCATTTCTAAGATACAAAGAGATTCGCGCTAACACCTCTCCTTCTCCCCCCTTCCTCTCACCTGTCATACCCTCGTCTCATATACAGGTCCTTTTTATCGGCAAATATTGTATTTCCTACAACACGTCTCTCAGAATATCCATTTGTGTTCAACTGTATATGTAACTCATTTCCGGACAGCTCAAAAATTTTGAACTAGGAGGGTCGGCACCTGCGACATGCACGCTGCTGGTCAGAAGCTACGGCAAATGATCCAATTGTGGCTGATTAATTCTATTCTGCGCTTGACTACACATAAAAGACTACTTCGCTGCTCACATCTCATTGTTCAAGTCATCTTTCAGACTTTCTAAAAAGTTTGCACGAACCGAACAAAAATGCAGCGGATCATGACAAAAAATCGTAACATTTGATTACTGGAACGTGCATCCTAATGTACTGGACAAAATCTGTGATTTGAATTTCGACAGCTATGAAGCAGTCTTGAGAAAATCGTGCGGAGTTTTCAGAAGTGCAGTGCTTTAATTTTGAAGCAACATGAAGTGCAACTCTTTTTCCTTTATAGCAACCATACTTATTGCAACTGAAACGAAAGTCATAAAAAATTTCGACTTTGATCGCAATTCGCTCTGTAACGCATACATTTACACAGGCGCAACAATAAAACTATTTTCATAAACATTCTCAAAGATACAATCAAATATGACAACTTTCGCATCGGAGTATACTCGTACAGCCTTTTCATTGAAACATCGATTCTTATTTCCTGTTGGCTTCAGTAATGTTTGTAATAAGATGGACAAAACATAGTGGATTGGTTCTTTCATGGATCATAGCACCTGCATGAAGCCAGACTATGCGTAACAATGGAGTAACCACTACAATGTCCCCTTTTAAGTATGCGTGACCGAATGTGCCACTGCCAATACTCAAGAGAGGAATTATGGTGCGAATGAGCAAAAAGTGACGACCTTTTCTGCCAAACCAGTGCAGCTAAACAATGAACAATTTAACCGTTAGCGTGCCAGACAATAAACTCACACAATCAATTTAGCACTATCACATATGTTACCTTGATTGTGTACCCTCTATCACCTTAAGACTACAGCCCACGAACGAGCATACTGAACACTAACAAGTTTAAAGAAGATGAATCAACAACGACAATCCACAAAGAATGGCAAGGCTTTATGGTAACAATAGAACGACCTAACACCTACTTCCCACAACAAACGAAAAACTGTAGAACTTATGAGTGGTGCTCTCATCCGTGATTAAATACGCCTCATTTTGCAACATCGAAGAAAATATCATCCAACAATATCCCTCCGCACTCTACCGATGATCAACACAACAAATCAATATCCCACATATCGTCATCTCAACATTACGAGAGCAAAGTCATCCTAATGAACATGCAGCTTTGCACAGTGCTACCTTCCTTTTGCTACATCTTATACACAGATATAAGTGGGATAAAGATATAGTTCTACTATGCTCCGTCCAGGTAGCTGTCACTGACGTAATAAAAAAGAACCGCTGACACCAATAAAACCGGTTCAGAAAACAAAGAAAGAACTAGTCGACACTACATAGCAATAAAGAATAAACATTTAAAAACATAACTGTATGTATGACAGATATGTGTGTGTCGCAACTGATAATGTGCATAGCCACTGATANATATGTATATATATATATATATATATATATATATATCCGCTGCAAAATCCTCCTTCGGTGCCTCATCGTGGCGCAGTGGTGGCAACGGTCGTTCGATAGCTATGGTAGCGGAGCGTAAGCCCCAGCAGGTCTAACCATGCTACAAAGGTATTGAACTGTCAATCCTACAGCGTGGTCGATTCATACCCCGAATCACCAGACCATGCCTGCTAGAGGTTGAGGACCGGCTAAATTCGAAGAGAGGTAATGGCCTGCTCGCCTAGCCAGCGAGGTGGCGTCATCTAATGGCTAAAACAATGCACGGAAATGGGCCTCAGTACCCTGCAGGGCGATCGAACCACTCTACGGCGGAGCGGACCTCGAGAACCCAGAGACGATTGGGGTAAAACCTGGCCGAGAATGGCGAGGATGAGACCAAAATGGAAATGCATTGTGGCCGCAGCGTGCACAACGTTCGATAATCCGGCCTATTAAGTGATCAAGTGATATAGCTAGCAATGTTGAAAGAGCGTTTGTTTTTGCCGATGGAGCGCATAATGACTTAACTGATCAACTGCGAAGCATCACTAATCATAACATCACAAAAAACCCCTTTAATGAGCAGAAACCGAATTCCATGTTACGGCACAACATGCTTCACGTAGACAGTGCAAGACCCTGTACCTCAGATCAAATGAACAGCAGATTCGGCGAAAAGAATAGACCGAAGAGGCAACTGGAATGATGCGCTAGAAAAAGAAAGAGAAAAACGCAAAAACCTTCTCTTCGGAAGAGCGTACTTGCACTCCACTATCGTCCTCGGAACTCTGATTGCTCAACTTCAATTTCTTGGTTGGTCCGATGCGATCACGGTCGTTTTGAATCGCTTAATTGTAATGAATATTATAAAATGAAAGAAAAAAAAACACATCACAGCGCGCAAAACTTGAAATTCGATTATCGTAATTCACTATTGTAATTCATTACCGTAAAACCTGTGCATATCAAAACATTAGTTAAAACATACCAAAACAAGTCACTAATCAAATTAAATCACTTAATAATAGAAAGTGATCGATCGAGAACCGGCCGTATTCATGATGCGTTAAAAACCGATTAACTACAAAGGATGCAGCATGTAGGATCTTTCAAGCAAAAAATTATTAAAACAATGCTCCTCCACAGAGGAACGCAACTTTTTCAAGTTGGATAAGTTTGATTTTTTCAATGAGTTTGCAATTTTGATTAGAATTCCCCATAATGGAGTGACAAAAGTGCATTCAACAAAACTGCCTACAGCACTGCTACTTTTGAAGTCAACTAAAGGTTCAGCGCCGTCAGGGGAAGTGATGGAACACCTTCAATATAGGTCGAACAATGAAGCTTTGGGCTGGTGCCTTTTTAACTGCTCTTGATAGCCGGCTCTCTAAGCTATAAGCAAAAAAAAGCGTATCAAGCCCCTACACTGTTATGGCTCGTTTTCTTAACGGCTTTTGAACTTCGATAAGCAGTTCTGAAGCACACACCAACTCTTCCACCTTCACGTTTAGTGCCGAAAAATACAAATTAGCGCCAAGCCCCTCCTCTTCCCTTACCCCCTCCCCTCCAAAAGTTCGCTTTGTCCAATATCGAAAAACCAAAATGTAGCTCATGATGAAAACTGCTGGAGAAGAAGAGAGGGAGAGGGACGCGCAATAGAGACGGCTAGATGCCCTCTTTTCTTCATCAGTTTAAAACTACTGTCCTTCAATATAGGTCGAACAATGAAGCTTTGGGCTGATGCCTTTTTAACTGCTCCTTAATAGCCGGCTCGCTAAGCTATAAGCAAAAAAAAAGCGTATCAAGCTCCTATACTGTGATGGCTCGTTTCCTTAACGGCTTTTGAACTTCGATAAGTAGTTCTGAAGCACACACCAACTCTTCCGCCTTCATATTTAGTGCCGAAAAATACAAATTAGCGCCAAGCCCCTCCTCTTCCCTTACCCCCTCCCCTCCAAAAGTTCGCTTTGTCCAATATCGAAAAACCAAAATGTAGCTCATGATGAAAACTGCTGGAGAAGAAGAGAGGGAGAGGGACGCGCAATAGAGACGGCTAGATGCCCTCTTTTCTTCATCAGTTTAAAACTACTGCAGCCATAAGAATAATTATTATAAAACTGTCCTCTCTAAGCTTTGAAGCCATGAGATGAGAAAAACGAACCTTTTGCGTCCATCCCCACTGCGACGCATTTGTTGAATCTGCAATGACGGCAGGCGCATCGGATATCTAAAAAAGGAAAATCCATAGAAGATCTCTGATTAAAATAATCGAATTTCAATTGGAAGCACGAATGTGATATCATGGAGATAAGTGCAAACGACTGCTTTCGGATCCATTCGAGGATTCGAAACGTTAAGCAAGCTGAGAAATAAGCGATTTTCGGTAAATTCATACTGCGCCTTTCATTTGACAGTTGGCGAATGATTGCAGTAAAAACTAAACTTTAGAACTAAGATTATTTCCTTTTAAAGTTTTTAATTAAAAGAGGGTATTAATGCTTCTCACAGGTTTGCAAAGGCTTTTAAATAAGACACTCTAAAGCATATGTAGCGAGGTTTCGTCGCGTGCATGTTCATCTGCATGTACCCATTCGAGAACTGCAAGACTGTGGTTACAAAATTTGTAAGCACAGAGCACAGGATGGCCCCAATGCTCACTTGCAAGTTGGTTCATCATTTCTAGTGCTATGAAGGAGGCAATGAACGTGCTCTGATTTACTGTTTGCAAATATTTTCAGAAGCATGTATGCAATTCCATTATCCGTCCTATTTTTCAATCTAAAAATCACCAAACACAATTAAAAAACTCCGACGGGTATACTTTCGATGCACTGGATATATAATTTGCAAGCAGGAGTGCTTCCATGCCCAGTTTCTCTCCATATGGCCACTGCCCTGAGGAATCATCGTAGTTAAAGGTGCATCATAACCCACAAGTCAGGATATTGCTATAGCCGGTCCGGCCTACCCTTCAACAAAGCATATGAAACTGACCACTTGTATGCAGCCGGAAAGAAAAAATCTGTTTTGGGTCAAATTTGAGCAAGTACAAACCAAAACTGATCTACGAATTTTATAACGCCTAACTCCAAGAGAATACGGATTCTAACTAAGGTTAGAAAAGTATGTCAGTCTGTTGAATAGATTGTATTTGGAAGTCAGCTACTCGCGAGTTACGCTTAATTTGTTCGGAAATTTTTTAACTGGTGGCGAACCAGTGGGCCATAAAGACATGAAATAAGCTCATAGTGGATTTCACCGACCAACTCCGAATGTCTGGTGCACTATTTTTCCCTGTTTGTGGAAAGACAGATGGGCCAACGGACAGGAAGTTGGGATATTGGCCGTAACTTACTCTGGACTTTGCACATCAGATTAGACCTACACGTTGCATTTTCTGCATGCATAAGCTTTTTAAACGCTCATATATTGAGCTCGTGCAGAAAAAAACGATGATCATATATGAGAGCTAATGAAATGCTTCTACTAAATTTGAAAACTTGAAAACCCACAAACGTACGTGAAATAGGTGATATGCTCGCATGCTTAGGAAATTGTCACTATTACCCTACCCTACGTAATTTAAACTGGATTCCTTTCGACAGAAGGGGATTATTCCCATAAGTCCCTTCCTCAGCGCAGAAGTCTATGCTATACTTTTGTATATTTCCCTCGAATGGAATTCTTTTGTTCTGCTAGTGGCCAATACATAACAGCACTCAGCCACCCAACAGATTCCACCTCGCAATCAAACCAAATATTCTGAACTGCAAAGACAACGACTGATAATAATGTTCTGCTTACGAAAGTCTGACCATCTATTCGCGAGGTGGCTATAACAGATCGTACACACATTGCGCAAAGTATTTATTTTAGAAATACTGCTGCAAATGTAAAGAATTAAGATCCGCCTCTCAAAAAAGCGACATAATCACGGAACGGATAAGGTGAAAAAAATCGCCAACATGAAATCCAGCATCAGTGTAACTTTTGTGTTTCGAAAGCTGAAATTGTCGGACATACAAATACACCTGCGCATACATTCATAGACATATAGCATCGCCACAATATGTCTTTATAAAAGGTTAGAAGTTAAATTTAAAAAATAATTAGAGGAAAGGAGGAATGGGTTCATAGCCGTGTTTATTTAAAGGTTGTGTTAAATAAACAGAAATGATTAAGCGTTGCCAGTTTGCTTCGAAGAAATAAATGAGACAGTGAATGTGACGTACTTACTTTTATTGACATCGCAGTTGCCTTGATACTGGCATATGAACGTGTGGTCCGAAACGATCGTACGTCGGAAAAACGTTTTGCTAAAAGAATGCACTGCAGTAGCTTCAATGAAGGGCAATTTCGAGTTTTACGTGCATTTCTCTATTGCACCCATGGTCTAGAGATAGACACATATTAGAAATTTTCTTGCGGGAATGAAAAGTTGACATCACCGCAACAGCACGTGACATGAGAATTGATAAGGTGCAAAAATCTTCAGTCTAACGGGATTAAGGTGAAGAAAGGCAGGTGTTCTGGCATTCAATATGGGAGCTCATGACTTATGGTGTAAACTGTCCGTGCAGCTTGAATGTGCTCCGTAGCGTGCATGCTGCTTCATTTAGCAGTTATGTTATTAGCTCTATGGGAGATCGTTGCACTTTGATTTTTGAATGCGAAGGCATTCAAAGAATCAAATTGCGGAAGCAATTTGGTACCAGATTTCAATAACACCAACACGGCTCGCTTCATTTGCCATAACTTGCTCTAGAAGGTTATGTGGTTCCCTTGATGACATTTTTTACTACTACTTCAGACTGCTTAAGATAGATGGTTCCACAGCACCGAATTCTTGGATTTGAATTGAAAATCTCTTTTTGCGGCAGAGAATGCAACTGGTCTCAAACGTTTAAAACCCGTACTTTCTGCGTCAGCTAACCATATTCGCAACTTCCTTGAATTACACTTTTGTGTGGTCAGAAGTGTTCGCGTGAAACTGAGCTTTATTACCTTTGCGCATCAAGTGATGAATCTTTACGCAGCACGAATCCATACAAGTTGTCTTCGCAACGCGCAAGTAAAAACGATTCCAAAAAGAAAGCTACGCTTTTACGATGATTCCCTAAAATGAAGACACGACATCTGAATCAGAGGCTTGCATGAGTGAGTTTTGATTTGTATGAATGTTGTCGCACATGTTTCAGACTACCGAATGATGCTTGTCATGCATTCCGTCCGCTTTGGCCATTACCAGCGTCGCAACTGAACAACTAAGTGGATTTATGATTTTCTTGCGATCAAAAGAGTGCAAGCATCGTTTTCTTCCCACAGTACAGCTTTAATCGACCAGTATCCATGCAACAGATTTCGGGACAACGCTTCTCCATGCTTTATTAGTAGGCTCTGTGCACGCAATCGTCTGCATTTACTGCAATAGTGAGAAATTTCTTCCCTTTACCCAAGGATGCCTCCTGCGTTCTGACACTTCATTCATGGCAAAACATGCTTAGTCGTGGATCCTGTGTGAACAGTTCGATGTTCGTACCTCATACTTTCATTTGGCAATATTCGAAAAGCCAAACTGCTCATTTTATCCTCGAAATCTTTTGCCAGCTAACTATTTTTGTCGAGTTGCATGTTTGATAAGGAACCAATGGTTTGCACCATATCATTACCTGTATCCCTATTCATCCAGCAGCATACATACGCACGCAAGTATACATAGACATGTATATATGACATTATAAGAGGTTCGTTTGAACTATTTTAGTATTTTATGGAAACAGCTACTACATAAACCGATTATTCGTATATATAAAAACTTCTCAACATTCAACACCTTGTCACTTCTTCATCATCAGAAAGCCTCAGATATTAATTAAAACATACACGGGTATTTATTCATCTCTGCCACCCACTGCTTTCAGCCATACAGAAACATATATCCTCTACTGTTTCGCTCAATGATGATTCAATCTATTATACGCTTTTTTACTTCTTGAAGTTTTCTAAAAACATCTCCCTCTGCTTAATACAAAGAAAGTGACAGTATCATATCTCGCTAAACATCAGACTATGTCGTTCCATAGTGAAAATAATTGCTACCACCCAACTAACTGTCAGTCAACCGTACCCGGCACCTTTTTAAGTGTAATAATTCAAGAACGAACTAAGCATAGGCAACGAACGCACGCCACATTCCATGAGCGTACATTTCGAGAACTAAGACCTCAGCCCAGATACACCTTTATGCGCACTACGACGCACTAAATGCAAATAGTTGCGGCCGCTAGAATCCTGTGGCAACAAACTTTAAAACATTCGAACTACAAAACAGTGCGGCACAGTGAACTACGGTCTACAACTTTAATGCAAGCGGCAATATAATTTAGCAGTCTGCATATCTCTGGAGATCCCCTCATACATATGGAGCCACAAGTCCCAATAGGTATGCAAATCAACCAACTTGCATTCCCGTGACGGAGTGCTGATAGGAAATGGGACTTTTAACACGATTTTTGAAGCAATTTTTTGTAAGTGCAATCAGGGGAATTCTTGAAACATAACCACTAAGACCATCGAACTGAGACGAAAATTTTGGAAGAGAGTGAATGGAGCCGCAACAGTTTTAGGCAGAATGAGTAAGGTGAGTTGAAAGTTATTAAGTAAGGCAGGCGAAGCAAGCCTAAAAATAAACCGTGCGAAACAAGTTGAAAAAATGGCGTCCCCCAACTATTCTCGTCCCTTCCCAGTGCTTCCTGGGTCCTTCATAGGGGTGGTTCATAACCGAAAACACGCCTTCGCTTAGCACAAACCATGTGGAAATCGCCCTACATTTCAATATGTTTTCAAAGACAGTTAACAACAGAATCTTCAACGTCACAATGGCGTGGCATCTCGAATGCGCTTCGTATATGCAATGTGCAAGGGACAGTCAAGCCAAAGGATTCCCCATTTAAAAACAAACATTTCCGACAGCGTATTGATTTACCGGACGCTCGACAAAACCAAATTCCATTACTTACAAAAGCTTTTTTATGCATTTATCAAATTCTAATGGCGAATGTGAAGACGCCGAATACTTTAGCAAACAATCCGTTAATCTATACATGAAATTAAAGCGCAAAGCTATGCTGCGCAAAAATCAGAAGTGAGTTCTTACCATCCGTTGCAGCTCGCAACTCCATAGTGATAACCAGTAGCAAGATCTGAACAAACAGCGCACAATTCCCCTTCAGGAACTTTTCGACCTGCAAACACAGCTGAATAGCATTCCTATACCTTTCGAATAAAACTGTAAATGAGCTAAAAAAAAGAGGAAACGAGAACTAATGCCTTCAGTGCCGAAACTGCTTCCATATATATGAGAGATATATAATGGAGAAGGGTTTTGCGATATACTGCCCATGTTACTTTATTACCGTTACTGCTGCGACTACGAGAAATTCAAACTCTTCCGCTGTGAGACCATCGGAAAGATTTTAGGAAATTTTTGGATGGGAAAAGCTTCTGTACTTGTTTTGAAATATTTAAATAGGCTTTCATCGTTTTTTAGTGCTAAGCAACTTGAAAACTCATCATTTCCTTGTAATATAGGATGTCCAGGAAAGCCTTACCACAATCTCGCCACGATGTAGTCCTCATTTTTGAAAGACATACTGGGACATGTCTTAACCAAGAACTGCCTAGAACTATCCAATAATGTGGCCAACAAAAGTATCTGCCTATGGACATCCAGCGAGACGAACCAACCGCAGAAACATCTGTATAAAGGTATTCAAAAGTGTGACCTGATTACAAAAATATCTGTCCAAGGAAATTTGAAAAGATAACAGGGTTACATTAGCCGGGTCTTTATGCAATTTCCTCTTCTCGCAGCAACGCATTCAAACACGAGTCGCGAGTTGAATAAATCGCCGAACGGAAACGCAATTTCCGGAAGTTGGACCATGCAATCCAAATTCAGACCCGGTTTTCCAACAACCATTATTTCCTTCCAAATTTGAGAAGTGAGCTTGGGGAAAATTTTCTGGATGGTGGCGCCATAGAGTCCGGCGTGAGCAACTGCTTGAAAAGTGGTCCACAAAAATGCGTGTGCAACTAGGTTACAAATTTGCATGTTCCTGAGCAATTTATCACCTAATGAATGTTCGAACATGCCTGCTAAACATATCGCCATGTCTTGGTGGGAACACAATAACGCTGAACACCCTTCTTGAATACATGACCCACTAAGCTAAGGTTTCATAGTGTTTGTTGCAAAGCCGTTTTGGTTACCTACATTGGCAGCATATCCGGAGAAGCACTACATACTTAAATCAGATCCATTATCTGGGGAAATTAATAACTGCAACAGATGAGTAAATAAGTGTTGCGTACAGAATCGGGAAGGTTGACATAAGCGCAACTAAGACGGTTTGGCGGCGTCTGCATGTAACGTGAACATGAAGCCATATAACCTAAAATTATATTAAATTTCAGTGGCTTGTGACCTACTGTAGGTTCCGTTTACGTGAACCCTTACGAAATGGAGAAGTTTAAAGCTATGGAGTTGAAACTACACAGAAGTGTTCTTGGGGGCAGATAGTAAGGTCGAAAGAACATTGAAGACACTGCAGCATTTTTGAGTGTAATGATCTCTAGAGTACTGAAAACAATAATAAGTGAGGTCTAATGGAAGAATGACAGAAGGCCCTCAAACCTTAAAAGACAGAAGGTCAAAGGCAAAATTAAAAGGACATCATGAAGAAAGATCTCAGCAGATGGTCAAGTGAATATCTTCACGAGGAAAAATGCCTACCAACATTGCACAATACAGCGCAAAGCGAAGAAAAGCAGTTGAGATGCTGACTTCCAAGACAAAAGAATGGAAGAAGCCGTATAAACGACTGCGGTGATGAGACAGCTCAACAAAGATAGTAAACAAAACAACACTAATGCAGTCCACAAAAGCAGAGGTAAAGTAAACCTCCAATACGATTAAAAGTGCAACGGGTAAACAGTATCGCCTTTCGACCAGTTAACAGAGGGCCGGAAAATATAGGAAGACTGAACAAGGTGGGGAAATTGGAGGGTGAAACATACTGTGTGCTTCGCACAGACGCTGAAAGTAAAGAAAAGGCCATGTCTGCACGGAAAGATAAACAGGCCAATTCTTTGGCGAGACCAAAAACTCCGTTTTTACCAAACACCTTTTTGACAGGCCAACTCTGGAAAACGATTAACGATCTGATACCATTCTACTGTCGTGAAGACGTAAATACATCGATCACATCGACGGGTCGAGAGACAGAAGCAGAATCTCGGAAAGGATCAGAATTTTAAAATCCTTTTACATTTTCCGAGATCAGTGGTTTCGGCGCCCTAGTTCCCGACTCTAGAACCCACCTTACGAATTTGGCGACGACCTGAGTATAACTAGGACTTTTCCAGTCATCCTCATTTTCCATCGATTGCTTGCTGCGACTGCATGCATGCCATGGCAAGACACCTATAAAGCCAGATTTTTTGAGCGGTGACTCGTTTTGGATATGGACCTGGGCGCGTGAACTCCATTCGATATGAGGAGTGCATGTTAGAATCAAAACACAGATCTCTCGATGAAATGAAAATTTCAGAGCTAATCAACCGTGCCACAACTGGCATTTGAAGTACTCAAAGATCTAGGTGCCCACACTGCGCGTATTATTCAATCTGGTAACGTGGACCTTAAAGTGAAATATGCGAACAGATCACGTGGTGTCCTTAGTGGCGCCAAAACGTATGAAAAGTGATTCTTACGTACTCAGCGGGAGAAACTGGGCTTGAGTTATGGGTGTAGCAGAAGGAGGAGAAGTTTCATCGAAGATTGGCTGGCAACTTCAGCTCCTCCTTTCTAAGATAGGTAACTTTCTTTCCCTCCCTAATATCGTTTCTTAAGAAGCGTGACTTACTCGTCACCTTGAAAGGAGCTTCGACTTCCTTATGAAAGCCCGTTGGGAAAAGGGAGATCCTGTGGACCTACATTCATGCATCACCCTTAGACATCAGCAAAGGATCTGCCTCCCCTAAAGCTGAGATGATTTAAAACGCACAGAAAACACCTTTAATACGATAAACAAGCCGCGCAAATATAAACTTGCCGTTCGTATTTAGTCAATAAGAAAGTAGGTGGCAGTGGCACACACAATTCACATTACATCCATCCCATAATTCAACAAACAGTACCTGTACCATTACCCACTTCGGTATAAAATAAGCGCCGGATTTACGGTTAAGAACAATCATTTATGGGCATAGTTTTTAATAAATTTGTTGTACAAAGATACAGTTAGGAAATACTGAGGTGCACGAGAATAGCACTGTATATTGTAGAAATGAGCACAAAGATGATGGGACGAACGAAGGCGAAGATGAGACTTGAAAGTTGGGAAACTTCAAGAATGCTTTAATTAAACAACTCCAAAGCAGGGACTACAAATTTTGGTAGCGGCCCTACGTTGCCGTCGCAAATGAAATTCGGAAATTCCGATCAAACACCTCCGAAGATTAAACAAACTTACGTTGAGCCATCGCAAATCGAACACGGCGAACTTGTTGATGATAAATAGAAATGTCTCTGCGCGTGTGTGTTGCTCGAGTGTCGAGAGATGCAGATCGGAATCGTTTCTCGGCTGTTCCCTCTGTCTGCTTTTCGCATCGGTGCGAACTCCTCTCGCGAATGCTATCAGTGTCTCATACTCTCACCTAGATCAATGCTCTCTAGTCGGTAAGAATCAATGGAGGCATGTTGCCAGCCACGAACTATCAGCTTGCGCATCAAACATCATCACTGAACATACGCACGTTCGCAACTGCCAGCGAGCTGGCACCCGATAGATGCGCGTGTTCGTAGTGATTGTGCGTTCAATTCGTCAACTTCATCGCTTACAACGCTAGAAACGTTGCGATGCATGTCGGTACGTTGGACAACTATTAGAAAAACCCAGATTTTCAATTACAGTTGACATTTACTAATTGGGTTGTACAGAATTCACTGCTAACCTGTAACGACGTTGCCACTACTTTTCAACAGAACGGCGAGCGACCATTACTAAAGTTCTGAATCCAACAACCAGCATAAAACGCTTTGTGAACAGTACAAATACTGCTAGTTGCAGGGTTTATGGAAATCGACACAGATGGAGGTGTTTACCTTTCACTTGAAGTAATCTCTCGTGGCTGCACCAAAACCACACAGCTGATATCAGTTTACCAGTGAGCGAGCACATGAGAGCGAGCAACTACAGTGAGCAAAGAACAAACTACTAGCAGCGCCCAAAAATGATCGCTCCCAGAAGTGATCGAGAGTGTTTTATGCGTTTCCACTATTTATGCGTTTCGCAAAGAGAGTTATTTATCATCAATTTCTTTCTGGTGGCATTCGATACGCGCAGCCATCAGTATTCTTAAGAAAACAGGGGGAGGGAGATAGAGCGAGGATGCGGTTTGGGAGGTCTGTCTCCCCTCGTTTCTACCCTTTTTCTGCAGTTCAGGGGAAGTTCTTGTGCGGATGCCTGAAATCTCCAATTGTTGCTCTTTCCCTTGTTTTTCCTGGTCACAAGCATCCAGTGGGATCATCTCACCTTAATGACTGCACACAGTTTTCAGAGCGTGTTTAGCAGTGCCTGTTTTATTATTATTATTTTTTTTTGCGAAAATATTTGTTTCGCCGTTCGCCACTCCTGCAAGTTCCCCTTGTTCCTTATTTTTTCGAGTCTTCCATGTGCCGTTTACCGTCCTTTTTTTATGCAGATCTCTCATGACTGTGAAATGAACCATTCGCAGAATGATAGGAAATGCCCCTGTACTTCGGGGAGGAGAAAGAAGTACCCATCGCCGAAACTGGATGGAGAAGGGGAAAGAGGTTGTCCATATAAGGGAGCCATTCCATATCGCCGCCTGTGTACTTAGAAATAGCAGAACATGGGGAAAAAAAATCACACATATACATCAGCAAATCCACTTTCGCTGCAAAAATTTTGCATCTGCTGGCACTGCTGCTGCTCCCTTCCATCCATCAGTAACGCTAACAACAGTGCTCGACACTAATGACGTTACCGAAACAAAAGTAACCGACCCTGGTCTCGATGTTTTCAACACAATATCATACCGAAAACGTTCGGTCAGGTTGAGTTGCTTTGGAAATTTAAAAACATCTTTCTGTAAGGTTCACTGGTCCGCACTCAAGGAGATGCCATCACTTTTTAGTTGGTTGTATGATTTTGGCTTGGGGATATCCAAAGGATGCACCACTGAAATCGCGATCGAATGACAGCTGGCCCAGGACCTTTCTCCATCAAATATTTGTTCATCAATATATGCATCCGTCTCCAAAATGTTCAAGGCTCTCCCACCTTCTAAATTAATCCCGCATGCTGTTTCCGAACAAATTTCATGTACTTTATGTGTTACAATACCTTGACAACAACTAGAATTCTCAGTTACTATCGCTTTTTGCTTACTACTTGATTGTAGGTTGCTAGCTGAAAACCGCAGAAGTTGCGGGCTAACCCCTTAATAAACCCAATAAGGGCAACGCTGCCCTTCCCCCACCCCTCAAAGAGAAAAAAACCGTTGTCCGTAGGAGTTTCACCTCGCTTTCCGACCACATGCATTCGTATTTACCAAGTTCTCGATGTACACAGAGCGGGAGGATGAGGATCGCTTTCGTTAAAAAAAAAAAAGCATTATGAAGGAGAATGAACAAAAAAACAAATGCAACAATGCATAATGATATCACCAGCAACTGAATGTCCATTCCAAACACTTCGACAAACAGAATTTTTATGAGTTTGCAGCGCATAACTATGGATCACACATATACATGCATGGAGTCACCCTTAACAACGCAATGCAACGTGATGAACTAACGTTCACTCGCTTCACAGATCTCTTATGAGTTCCACTTTTTGAATCCACTCAAACACAGGCCTTATGAGTGAACGTTCGAGAATATTGTTTTAGTGATTTTGTAGCTTTAAATCCAGCAACGATGGCTTTCTTTTTGTATCAATGGCCAAATCTATGAGTGATATCACCAGCAACTGAATGTCCATTCCAAACACTTCGACAAACAGAATTTTTATGAGTTTGCAGCGCATAACTATGGATCACACATATACATGCATGGAGTCACCCTTAACAACGCAATGCAACGTGATGAACTAACGTTCACTCGCTTCACAGATCTCTTATGAGTTCCACTTTTTGAATCCACTCAAACACAGGCCTTATGAGTGAACGTTCGAGAATATTGTTTTAGTGATTTTGTAGCTTTAAATCCAGCAACGATGGCTTTCTTTTTGTATCAATGGCCAAATCTATGAGCACTGATTTGCGAGACGCAGGTCATGTATGACCGTCAAAACGTGGTCTACAAAGTGATCATTGTGTTATCACATCATCATAAATACTTCTATGGGAAATCTGCGTAGAAATCATCTGGTCAAAGAATAATATATCAACACAGATGGAACTCAAGTGCCTCAATGTGAAACTGATGCAATACAATTAAAAACAGATTAAAACACCCAGCAAGGAACACCTCTTGATACGGAGAGAAAAGCAATAAAGTGAGAACGTAAAAACATATTTCTTAAGAATCTTGCCCTTTAACATAAGCAAGTTGAAATTACTTCAAAGCACAGAAGCGAACAAAATCGACCAGCGATTCAGAAAGTCGTTTACAGAAAATAGAAAATATTCGAGCAGAACGCAGTATTTAAAATCGATAAAATTGGTCAGATATATATCCGATAACCTAAATATACAATCTTCGTCAGTACATGCCAACTATAAAAAAGATACAAAGACTTAAATATGATGCAATGCTAAGCAAGACGCTAACGAGCAAGGAAATGAACTTCTAAGAAGAACAGGAAAGCCAATTTTTACAACCGACATTTTACAACTTGCAGCAATAATCTTTATTAACTGAATAATAAATTAAACTTTTTGCCTTCGCATTCAAGAAACCTGTAGAAAGAATCAAATGTGAGCCTCAATGCCGATGATGATACAACAGGACGCGATACAACTCTGAGGCAGTACAAGGTAACAATGAATATGCAAATGAAACAACAGGAGGTGACACAAACATTCTACACGAAAAAAATTCATTGAGCAGTCAAGATGGAAATGAAAATCAGTACAAAAGTAATTTGGAATCCACCTACAAAACTAAAAACAAGCATTTGCTGAGACCGACACGGTACGGGTCTCAGCCAAACTATTTTCTCAGTATCAAAGAAACTATTTAAAAAGCATGGCACTATGTTGCTCAACACTGCAGAAATGGTTGAGCAAAAATTTCGCTTCTGAGCATCACCCAGCTGACTGTTAAACAAAGTCGACCTGCCAATTTTGCTGCATCTTTAAGTAAGCATAAGTAGATGATAAACTATAGCAGCTAAAATTTACCGTCTCAACTTTTCTGGCTCGAGAGTTGAAACTATTGGGGATGCATGATTTTACACGAACATAACGCCATCGTATTATGCATATTATGCACTGCTATGAAATGCAACAGTGGTTGCACCAACATTCGGCGAAAACAACGCTCCCAACACGGCCCGTCCATACTATGCAGGTGTAGTCGTAGGGGGTTTTCTGATATTTTCTTGCCTAATGAAGTCGACTGCAACCGAAACAAGTACAACTAATGGTGCAAGATAGCAGCACCGAACCTTCGTAGGCAATTGCATTAAACTGTTGGATAGTTGCGCACTCGCTCCGGGTCCACATATTCTAGGCCGTTCTTTATATATTTCTGCATTGAGGTTCGCAGCTTAGTGCTTGCTTCGTTATCCAGCTGCAAATTCGTTTACGCCTTCAGAGCTTCACTACAACAGAGTGAAACATCCGCTGAGTGCAATAAAATTATTTCAAACCGCGCTCATTGTTCAAATTATGACCAGCAAACGTAAAAAGCACAATCGATGAAGCCATGCTTCTGTTCAAAACAACGGTGCAATCCATCGAAACATTTCAGTAGTACTTCATCAAAACAGAGCTAAAGCACTAAAATCGCGCTAGCCATGGATGTTTCTGTGACATAAGTACTTAAATACATTGGAGTGAAATGCGACCACAAGTAACTCACCCTCAATAGAAGTGAACGCACTGTGAAGCTAAACCAGTAACTGTCCAACCAAGTTGCTTCTGGCCGTCTACCGACAACCACGTAGAACCTAGAATTATAACGATTCGAAAGCTCTAATGCTCTAATCCCTAAGTCCCTTAGATGATCATTAAACAAGTGGATCAAAATTTATGCAAAAACGTTTTTCAGGAACCACATATCTGAGCTTAACAGCGCAAATTTTCGCTTTCAACTGGACTTTCTTACAAAAGACAACAGCAATCCTCCATAAATACACAAGCACTTAAGACTTTTTTTAACGGAAATAAGAGTTTGGAAAATATCTGAGAATGACTACCAAAAATAGAAGTACAAGAAATGCTGAATTTTGCTAAACGTCGTCTGAACATAGAGGTAATCATAAATTTAAGACTAGCCAAAGTAAATCAGTAAATGGCTTCTGAACACAAGTCATCCCGGAGTTCAACTGCATTTAGATGGCATTGCTGCGAGTCAGCACTTCAGAAACTTGCACAACAAAGTGAATATTTGTCAAAATTGCATAATTTATTTACCACAACCTGAATGACTCTCAAACGAATCTCTGAAGGATAGAAGGCAAAAAGAAAACTAGCCCCTCTTATAGAATAATTACCCACAGCTGTCAATGGTCTTTATGGAAACCATTTTATCAACGAATTAAACTCAGACGAGCATAAACTTCTGAAAACTTACAAATTGGCAATGTCTGGGTTCGCCGCCGATGAGCACAGAAAAGCGCTCACGTAGAATCGAAATACAGTTGCATCAGTGACGTATTTAAACGAATCGATGCCGTTCAGCGTCCAGTCGAGCACCACAGATTCTGTTTCCCGATTGTGCAAAATCGAAAACCACTGAAACACTCACATGGCGCCTCTGACAAAGGAAATGTAGCCAATTAACGTTGCGCAGGCATTAATTGTGAAGGGAAACGTCTTGGCACAAGTGTCAGCAATAGGCAGCAACATAATAATATCGCTTTAATAACAACAGGACTACAATGTTTTTGCAAAGGGTAAGAGAGCAGGAAGAAGTGAACCAAACCTTTTGTAGTAGTAAATCTTTTGAACGGTTATATGTACAAAACTAAGTAGCATATGAAAGAGTAGTTCTCTTTCTGCCTTCACATGAACAATACACCATGACTAGATAATTGTGCTATTGCAGCCACTCAAAGAAAACAGTGACCAGAACACTGCAACACATATCCTCTCTTAATGTTTCCTCAAAAACAGGATTATCGAGCAAATCAAAAATTTTATTTTTGGATATATGCCGTTGGGGTCCTCGAAAGACGAACTGCCAATTCTTCATTCCAAGATAGTATTTGCAAAAAAGCAAAAGACGTTTACAGCTACAAAGTACATCGAGCGAGAATCATAAAGGGACAGTTTGACCTCTACGAACTAGCAATCAGAGATTTCCTTTAATTCGCCTTATCTGGCGGGTGATTTGGACAGCTTCAACGACTGTTTTACTCTCCCATTTGAGAAGTTTGAAAATCTTAAAATGCCATCACGATACGCTCGTCACAGGCTTTCACCTCGATGCGCTTCTACTTCGATTTTGAACAGTACAAGAAAGTTTAAATTTCAAAATAATTATGTGATCAAAGACCTACTAATAAACCTCGCCAAATGAAAACATTTGAACGTAAGCTTATAACTAACCAAAGAAGGCATAAACCAAATACACTCCTGCTCCTCAACGAGCTATTTGAAAGCATACTAATGAGCAGATAAGAGTTAAAACTTAGGTCCTCAAACCTTTCCGTGCCTTCACATGAACAATACACCATGACTAGATAATTGTGCTATTGCAGCCACTCAAAGAAAACAGTGACCAGAACACTGCAACACATATCCTCTCTTAATGTTTCCTCAAAAACAGGATTATCGAGCAAATCAAAAATTTTATTTTTGGATATATGCCGTTGGGGTCCTCGAAAGACGAACTGCCAATTCTTCATTCCAAGATAGTATTTGCAAAAAAGCAAAAGACGTTTACAGCTACAAAGTACATCGAGCGAGAATCATAAAGGGACAGTTTGACCTCTACGAACTAGCAATCAGAGATTTCCTTTAATTCGCCTTATCTGGCGGGTGATTTGGACAGCTTCAACGACTGTTTTACTCTCCCATTTGAGAAGTTTGAAAATCTTAAAATGCCATCACGATACGCTCGTCACAGGCTTTCACCTCGATGCGCTTCTACTTCGATTTTGAACAGTACAAGAAAGTTTAAATTTCAAAATAATTATGTGATCAAAGACCTACTAATAAACCTCGCCAAATGAAAACATTTGAACGTAAGCTTATAACTAACCAAAGAAGGCATAAACCAAATACACTCCTGCTCCTCAACGAGCTATTTGAAAGCATACTAATGAGCAGATAAGAGTTAAAACTTAGGTCCTCAAACCTTTCCGCTCTGCCCTCTAAGGACAGAAAAAAAAAAACGCTGTCTTCGAGGCATCGCTACGGAGCCGATACAGCATTCCCAAGCCAAGTAACTGCTGCCCACCCGATTCATCAGCTGCCATGTACCTGTATCGGCTGCTGAGTAAATAGAACCCCTGTATAGTCAAAGCGACGACTGTCCAGGCGATGTACCGTCATGCGACGTAAGTTTGCTTAACACTAATGATAGCGTGCACTGACCAGTGGCAATATGTATTGCACAGAAATGAGGTTTGGTGCAAAAGTAATGTTTGTTGCTGAATTGGTTTCCTACAGTGTTTCCCTTATATACGGAAAATTTTTTAGCATAAAACAGCATGTTTAGAAAAGGGTCTGCAGTTTTCGCTGAAATGAGTGATGAAAAGAATTTGCTGATTTTTCGGTACTTGTTCCAGTATTAATGTTAGTGTTTTGCCCTGAGACTATTAGGGAGATGGTGCTTTGAAGCTTTCTATGAGATATGAACTAGATCACACTGAATCTTCCATAAGAGATAGAAGTTTTCGCATGAATAAAAATTTCTTCCTCGTGGAAAGAAAGCATGCATACAACATCTGGAAGAAAGTCGAGCGGTCTTCCCTAAGATGTCGCAGTCGATCCTGTAGCGCAACCTTTCGAAAAGTGACTACCCCGATTGACCCTGTAGGACATGTATGCTCAAAAATGTTTCGAGGGAACATCATAGAAAAAGCAATAACTTGAGAATGGACATAAGAAAGACTAAAAGAGTCCGATGATCAGAAAAAACCAATAAACCCAATCGTCTCATTTACCTCTCACCGTATTCGATCAGACAGTAAGCTCACCCACAAACCTATCGAAATGAGGCCAATTTTTATGGCTTAACAGGATGCAAGAAACCGAGGGAAAAACTCCTGTAAACGAAACTTTAAAAACATGCAAACTGAGGATGAAAGCAGAACGAATAGCAAACAAGCAGAATCCCTGAATGGCCATAAAGCCAGCTTCGTGGCGGCATAAAAAAAACAAGGCAGGATGGTGGTGATTCCTCGGAGAACCGTGAAAAATACCATCTCACTCTACGCTTTCATTGCTTCAATGGCTAAGAAGCTTACATGATGTATTATGCCGAAAATGGCGACCGGTCTCGGATGAGGTCGATCTGGATATCGATGAATGAGTTCCTTTAGAATACTGTTGATAATTTCGCTTTGATTCAAAGAATCGATAAGCAAATATGGAAGCACACGCAGCAGTCGATCAACATCCTCCTCCGCACCTTCCGCCAAACTGCAACTCGAACACGTGGAACACCCACTACATTTCACTCTCATTCCCCCTGACCGACCAGCATAAACGTTGTGACGTTGAATTGCATATGAAGACAGACGGCAACGTCATCGGCATGAAAAGTTTACCTGTTTCGAACGACTGATTTCGACTTTTTAGGTAACGGCGAATAATCCAGCATCTCAGGGCATCCTTAAAACTGCTCTTCGTGTATTCGTTTAAGAAGTATTTCAGAGTGGTGATCGGCATCATATGCCAATCACCTCACATGCATGAAGTATTTGAAAGAAATCTACCTAAAAGCTTAAATAGTGTTTTCGAAACCTAAGTCAAATATGGTCTTTTTTCTACATCAGCTTTGAATATCTCCATATAATATTAACGTGGGTGAACATCACTAATCGATGACTACATGTCACTGGTCTTGCAAGTATCGAAACCGACACTCAATTGCTTGAGAGAGAAGAAGACAGAGGGAGGGAAATGGGAGGGATAGGGTGCAACGACGTAGCCAGAGAAACGACGGTGATGACGCTTGCCACTCTCAGAACCCCTGTGAGATGAGACAGTTTCCACTACTGTACTTTCGGGAATCATTCATGATAAGCGTTGCAAAATGGCTGTTCGATGTCCTCTCACTTTATGCGTCTCATCGTTAAAACTTTCCACTCGCCTCGTCGGATGAAGCTTCATCAAGGAATGTGTGTGTTAGATGATCTACTCTCTATCGATAACACAGAACGAAATTTTCCTGCTACATCCTCCTTGAACGGGGATGAAAATTTCAAAAAACTCACCGAACAAACCGTTAATGAAATAAACTTGTGCACTTCGAGCACTCCGATGTTTAGTGGAAAAAACTAAAGGAAAAGCCGCAGGTAATAAATGAACTGATTTTTATCCCACCTACAGTAATTGAGACATTTCGAAGTGCACGTTATATAAGGTACCGTAGCACTATTTCAAGTTTTCCTTTGCAAATGCCAACACCGACCCTCACGGTCTCAAAGATAGTCGACATGACAAATCACACCAAGTGCAACTGATGTACGCATTATGAGATCAAACCTGACATCGCACCATCGCCACCTAGTGCGATGAGGAATGAGAGTGAGGAGGATCAAGCGCAATCCATCCACCCATACAATAGAAAAGATTTGAAAAAGAATCAAAGCAAACATTTTAAAGACAGTTGGATGCTGCTCCATGAGGTGCAAACGCGGATCGTACGCTTCGAGTCCCACACGCAACACAGTACCCTCTTGCATTCCGTGATAGAGACATGCGATCACAATGCGAAGCGAGAAGATGAACTTGTTCGGCACAGTGAAATAATTGCCTAACACCTCTGAAGCACAAATGCATCTATAGCCAACAACTATGACCTCTTCATTTCAGCTCAAACATATCGCACATGATAATACAACTCTCAAAACAATACCACAACGAAAGTTCCAAACAGCTCTCCCACTCATGCGGTCACTTGAAGTTTTGTTGTCAAATTGCTTTAGAGAGCGCGCAAATAAAGAACAAAAAAGATTACACAAGGATAGAGCTCAAAAACGTCGCTGCATAGCGGTGAAACTATTCACTTTATAGCCCTATTTTGTTGAAGCACACAGTTCCAATGCGGTCTGCAAAAGGAAAAGAAAACCCATAGAATAAACTTACGGATGGCAATGCGATTGAATGAGAGAATATAAATACGTGAGCTAACGACAAGCCTTTCGATGCCTGATGTCAACAAATCCATCAGCCATATCGGTGTCAACATCGATGTGAAACTTTCACACACAAGCTGAAAACTATCCTCATATGTTTCTGAGCATGTGCAAAGCTTCTTAAGTGATCATATGCTGAAATCAAAAATCATGTAACCAAACTCCATTAAACATTGGGCCGAATTTTCCCACCGATATTGAGCTATAGCTTCTGAGTCGCTGGAAAAAAATATTCCACTGATCAATTTATGGATGTTCCAACAAGCTTTCTGATTGTTCTTAAAAACAAGCAAAATCTTAAAAATTTTAATGGCAACTAAATACCTATCAATTTTCATGCTAGCAACTTAGCAAACAAAACCTTTCAATTTTCTGATAAAAAAAAAAAACAAATCCAAAGAAAGGCTTACATCAAAAAATGTCGTTTTGAATACTTCAGTTGAGAACAGCGGATTATCGCAAAAGTAAAATCCAACCGTCCATAACATTGTTTCGTATTCTGCGGATTCAAGTTCTCTGAAATCGCTGAATGCAAAGAAGTTAATTCATAGCAGCAAAAGGCGCGAGAGAAGCTCTCAGTCGCACTCGCATTTCATCATCCGCTGTCCATTCTTTGCACAAAACTTCCACAAGGCAACGACGAAGCCCAATAATGAGTTTCTAACGTAATGATCCAAATTCTTAGTTTTTGGCCCCACAAAACAAAGTTGACTTGCACATTTTATGGCATCTTTTAGGCATCAACAATTCAAATAGAATTGGTCAATCAAAGTGAAACTGAAGTAAATCCCATTATGTAGATTACTAGCAGGGAGAAGAAAAGATTCAAAGGTGGTTAGAGGAGTGGGCTGCGCCCACAGAAAGTCGGACCACTGTCAAAGCAATCAGCGAACCTATCAAACATTTCTTCTTTATTACCGAGTATAACGATCAAGAGGCCTGCTCGCTCACAGAAACTGCAACGCATTTATCTATGCTGTTGCTTCACTATATTTCAATAACGGTGAAGAATGTCACTCTAAAGCTTTCTCAACATTGATGGTGCAAAGTCTTCTTTTGAGACGCTAACTTTCTGTGCACTGGTAAATAGAGTCAATTCAACTGGACTCCCCAGTAGGCCAACGAATTTTGGGGGATGAGATCGAACCGTTTCAAATATTTAAAAATGGATCGTTTAAACAGTCTACAGATCTTGGAAGAGTTCGAACTGTGCGAAGAATTCAACGGAACAACGACTTAACAAAGCACTGAATCCTTCAGCGCCATTGCTTATTTTGCACAAACTGTTAACTTCCCTCCTCCTCACTCTCTATCAAAATGAGAAGAAAACAACAAAGTTGTTTAATCACAAGATTGCAGTCCCATTTAGGAGCAGCGCAAAAGACAAACTATTATTACTTTCACTATTACTGTTGGACCGCAATCACAGGATATAGCTCCGGATCTTTGCAACGGAATGCGAAATACGATCCCAGCTAATCGTTCGTCTGCCAGATGATGGTCGATATGTTCTTCTCCAATCTCCACATTAAATACAGATTTCTCTGAGGCTTTACTCCGGTCTGGAACTCGAAATAGGTGTGGCAAACTTTTTTGAACCACCAAAAAGAAAAAATGTGGGCTGGATAGGGCTCATAAGAAGATTAAATGAGCCCTGGATGTGATCAGTAGAAAGACTACAGGTGCAACAAATGTTACTCCTCTTATATTAGCTAAAGTAAATTGCAAAACAGCAGCGCGCTGAAATGCAATTCTCTTCTCCTGTCACAGTGACATAATACAGACATTAAGTTTGCACCTTCTAGCAGTCTGATGTTTATTACAATGAAAGTAGTAAGTGTGACTGTAGACTGCTAACAAAACGGAATTTCCGAATCTGTACAAAGATATAACAAAGACATGCAATATTTGTTCTTTATTAGGGATCGTATGGTTCCAGAAGGAGTATGGAAAATGCTGCGACGTTTCTCAGAGGTGCTGGTAGCTTTTGTAGCCGAGTGCTGGGAAATAACAAAAGATGATGCTAATCTTTCTACGGGATTTTCGATTTAAAAAAGTCTTCATGTTGTCAGTCTTTACACAACAACCTTCTACACATCTGGATAAACAATTTTAACACCTTTTTCTGCATCGTTTAGGTGCGGAAATTTACAATGGTGAACCTATTAACTTCCTGCTTTCACTCGTGAGCGCTTATCTCTAAGTGGCTTTTGTGGGATGGTAGTAGCTGACTGGATTATTTCGCTATTTTTTGAGTACTTATGGAAAAAACTGGATTCAGTAAAATAACATATAAGACGCCATTCATGCCAAACGTTTAACAGTTTCCTTTGCGTGCCTTATTTCTTGAGGACCATTATAAAAACAAAAGTAAAAATTCTAATATGGAATACAGTGTAGATCACTACTCCTGTCGTAGTTTTTTTACTTGAAAGCAACGCCCCACTTGACAATTCTGTGTCTCTATAACACTGCTGTTACCTTTCAGATACGGCTTTTGTCTGTAAAACTGTTGTAAAAATTATTTTCATGTATTTCACGACCCGTGCTGCTTTTTTCGCAAAAACGCACCGAAAAAATGGGATCGAAGACGACTTTCTGGATAACCTCGTTGGAATTTTGTCACCTGATGCCTTAAGAAATGACTGGCTATTTTGAATGGACCTGGCATGTGCCAAGACCGCCCTGCTTTCGTATCCACCTTGCCGTAAATTAATTATTAAGCCCACCAAACTTCGCAGCCAGAAACCTTTCTAAATCGCAAATCGAAGCTACTCGACAACTAAACATATACATCACACAGGCACATATAGAACTTTGTAAGAACGCGTTGAAGTCGGTAACAGTTCAGTATGGGTGTGTCTTCTACTCAACACAGTGAATGTTCGTGATTAAACAAAGAGCTTTATGAGACTTGCTGAAACAAAAACGTGAAAAAAAAAATTTTTGACTACGGTTATAGAGCTTGCGACACTGCTAGGTAAGTTTTGTTGTGATAAGTGAGAGAACAGCCAACTATATGCAAGCGAATGATATGTACCGCCACATAGCGATCATTTGAAGGCAACTATTGCAAAAAAAAGGAAAAACGAAACCAACACGTTGATGCTGGCGGTATCGACACCCGGGCGACGCAATTGCAGCTCGTTAGTGATAAACGAATGTACGAAGAGCAGAATCGGCTTGAGGTCCTCATGGCTGAGCGCTTGAAGCAGGAACAGAATCCCCTGTAGAGTGCGCACACGTATCTCCGAAAGACTTGACGTCAAGCCGCACTCCACCCATGAGAAGAGCGCCTTCTGCGCATCTGCCTTCGACCCACACACCTCCTTAACAGCGTCAAATATTTAAAACTTCTCTCTAATCTGCACAATCTTGGCCAGTTTCCGTCATGAACCACTCAAATCAATAAAACTATTACGAGACTGCAAATGGCACTACTTGCGTCATGCCAACAATGGCAAATGGTAAGACCGCGACAGCATGCACTCGGCAGTAGGCCTTTAACTTTCACCTCCAACTCTAATGACCTTCCAATAACTTCGCACACCTATGGCTGTTTCACCTTCCGCTGTTCTTACACATCGAAGATCGTGAATAAGGACATTCCGCAGTATTGCAACTGAGGCTCATCCATAACAAATTCCTTATTTCTAAATTTTTTACTCTGTAAGATTACGAGCTTGCTTGTCCACCTATTCGCAAATTCCGATTTCCAGATATACTACTAAGATCTGGATGGAGTTTACGCGATGGATGTCCATCACGTTTTGGAGATCCCGAAAATTCGCACTATCAATTTCATCGCATGACAGGAAACGAGTCCTGGAAGAGAGTGCTCTCTTCATACTCTGTCGCTAGGTTGACCATATATATGCTTGGATCGCACAAAATCCCAAGATTGGGTTCTCGGGACAAGATTGCATCACAAAAAACAGCCCAGAGAACTGAACCATGGGAAGAGGAAGAGAGCGGGGGATTGCCTTATGGCTCCATCTCTGCACACTATTTGGTTGTTTGCAAGTGCCCGCAGCATTGCAAACTTCGATTTTCGAGCACGTATTACAAACGTCGGAAACAACGTCATTTGAAAATGATATCACGTATTTGCGCTCTCACATCCCTCATGCGCTCTGCCACAGACGGCTATAAAAGATGCTTGAAAAAGTTATATTAGAGAACTTAAAAATGGATAAACATAGCAACGTTTGCGTGCAACAAACGACAATCAATTGCTGATGCAATAAAACACATACTTTCGTAAATACAGTTGCGGCTCAATCACCGTTGACGAAAAGAATTTTGAATGACGCTGCCACGAATGTACCAAAAATACATTATAATAAGCCCTCATCGATACATGCCGTAGCGCTTCATGTACTCACCTCTGCCTTTATTTCTCTAGGAACGCTCCTCACCCAAAACAAGATCGTTTCTGCGGCGAAATGGCTCCTTTTAATTACAGCATAGGCATTTAATATATGTAAAGCGAAAACTGTGGTTCGAGAGCAAAGGTAATATTGACTTACGATGCCAAGGACGGCGACACACTTCATGAGTGAATAAATTACATTGCCGAGATCGAAATTCTCCAAATGAGATCGCGCGTTAAAGAGAGTTTTCATGTGGCCGAAGACAAATTTGTACTGGTCGAGATCCGTAAAAAGATCGGAGAGAAGAGCCATCTGCAGGAAATACGAACTGCCTTACTAGAACAGCTATTGCATTGAAAACATATAAAAGAGTCGTTACGATCACAAAGAAAGTCAAAGATGGAGCAATCGATGTTGTAGCCATATTTCCTCACAATCGGCAAATCCTCAGAAATAAATTAGCCATGAAAAAAGTGCTGTAAAATGAGGAGGTGAAAACATCAAAACTCTGAAACCTCAAACAATCATTTTAAAAAGTGTTTTTCAAAATTAAGAGACTTGGTGACGCAAAACACCTTTTAATCAACGAATTGATGTCACCTGATCGTTTAAATGGTCCCAATTACTTCTTTCAAGTGAAGACATCAAAAAATGAAGTCTTTTCCTATCATTTGTCTATTTCTTAACAACGAAAAAATATTGATTGAAGTATTATGGATTTTCGAGTAACAATCTCCAGTTTTCATCTCTGCCAATCTGGCAAAGACGGACCTAAAAAACTACATGTGGTTTAATAACACAATTACACACCGACTTCACCGTCGCACATAACAGCGGCAAAGGGAGCGCGTCAATACCCACGCGGAACCAGTGCGAATAGGTATCGAAAAGCATTCGCAAGCAAGACTCATTCGTCGAATCGTGCCCACTCTCCAAAAGGTAGCTACTATTCGACGATGCCATCGCCTGAAACAATGCATACTTATCTCTGTAAATATTCTCCATCTCTCCCCCTACAAAACTTTCGTCCGCAGGAAGCTTGACCATCTACGACCGTTGCTCACACAAAGGTTATCTATGGACCCGCAGTATGTGTGTCACTAAAACACCCACTTCCTAGTATTCGTCTGGATACAGTAAACGACAACCATGCCCTCACAATTTTAGCACCGATCCCCCTACAATAACGCTTTTACCCAAGCTTCTGAGTTACAGTGACCTAAGTTCTCGTCACAACTTTAGTTAAATAAAGCTTTAAGTCAATGTTTTTATTAGAAAAATAAACGGGATGTTGTTTAGAGTCTGAAATAAAAGTCATAAAATAATTTGTTTCAACAACAGTGAGTGAAAAAAATGTAACAATCAGCACTGTTGACCCTGAAAAGATCAAAAATTATTCCTTTAAACGTGTACTGCGTAAATCATATGACCAAAGATCTCATAAAACAAGACCGCTTGTGAGCACTAGAGTATAAATTTATAAGGTGATGAACACACTAAACAAGTCAATCACCTGCAGTGGCCCGTTATTATGACTGCAATGCCGATAACGACACTTGGTTCAGATACTCAAAGTGAGTAATGAAATGAAAAAGTTGAAGCAAAATAGCACCGATGAATGTCGCCCACTGAGCAGAAACATTTCGTTCAAAAGAGCACACTAAGTTGCAACATCTTCAGTATTTAACTCACTCTTTTCGGAGAATCGTCTGCCTGCCCCGATATGCCTTTATAGAGATTCCTCTCCTGATCAAGAACACCGGTCATATTCCACACAGCGTGCACGGAGAGTTGACCCAGTCTGTATGTCTTCCCAACATCGCCGAGAAGCTCCAAGTTTCGTCGGTAAATGCTATCTGGATCAGGGTCGCCCAGAAGTATCGCCTTTAGCATACACATTCGCTGCCCGTATCTGAATTCTTTCGTTTTTCAAATATCAAAAGAATGATAGTTCTTTAGAAAGCAGTTTTACTGGTCTGACCAGCTGATAACTCTAAGCTGGTTAACACATAGCTTAGTTATTCGTGTGACAGATAACTCTGCCTCTAAACAGGGTCTGAAATTGCCCAATAACAAAAATAACTAAAGACTCACGCCGAAGACAGAAATTCTGAAGGTGTATCCCGATGCTTTGCTATGAAGCGGCTCGTGACCACATTGCCATGCTCAGCATATAAAAGGCTTTCCAGAAGCAGATTGGTCAACCCATCGACTGCTGCTGTGCTCGCCATTATTTGCTCCGGAAGATTCTTCAAACCACAGAATTACGCCGAAACTAACGTCACCTCATAGCCGCGCCAGCAGCTTATTAACTTCTCAGCTCTCTGCACAAGGCATATTGTTAGTGAAGATTTCAAAGAAAGAATTAAAGCGCGGAACAGTGGTCGGATGAAAGGAGAGAAGCCTGAAAGTTCAATGAACAACAATAAAAGCGGCATCATTCAACTGTTATCATGGACTCCACGCACACTTCAAATGGAAGTATCAACGTGACGGTACGGCTGCAACAAAGTAATGTGGTGCGGACTCCTGAAAAAGATCTCTTGTGCCGAGAAACATAATGGATATATTCGAATAAAACGGTTTGCGTGTTGAAATCAAAAACAACTCTTAGAGAGGATCAAATCTGAGACAGGATAATCTCATTTACGTGTGTTGCGCCTCATCAAGTTATAATCTCACGGAATAGGCTCTGGTTTCTTTTTTAATTTCGATCATCAGCCACTACACGACTTTCTTGGTCATTCATCCGGGACAAGAGAAGGAAATTAGCTTACGAGACTCGAATTGCACAATTCAGAACCAGTAGGAGTCGATGAGAGCACGCCGAATAGTGACATCGAAAAATTGTCGAAATTAGCGCGACGATTCCAACCTGCCCAAGAGATGCGCCACGTGAACTCTTTGAGCACGTCCACATTGGTCAAATAATGAATGTTCACTGTGGGTACAGAAATTGATGTACGATGCACCTCTAATTCGACACGCCATTCGCACCTAAATAAAATACAGCGAATATGTTTTCGCCTCATCGCTGAACATCGCCACAAAAGGGTTTTGTGCGTTTCTCTAATGCTCTCCTTTATGAAATGCTGATTAAAAATTCCTTTATGAAATGCTGATTAAAAATTGTCGCCAGTCCTCGCCATCATGAAATTTTCGAGTTGAGAGGAACAATACAGCCGAAAAGTTCGCAAATTAGAGATCATAGCCGGCTGCCAGTTCACATTTTTGTGGCATAGTTCATCGTGAAGTCCAGTAAAAAACTTCCCATCTGGCTGCACACTTTCGAGACGCTCTCGGAAGAATATTACATCCAAAAGAAAACAGGAAGGCATGCACGTGTAATGGAAGCGCACACTCTGACAACAACGGTTATGACAATACGCATACACCCACGGACAAGCACAGGTAAAGATCAACCTGGGAGCAACGGAACGAAATTTGTACCGGATGCATCACAATATAACACTGTCAACAGAACCACATAAGCAGTCAGAATATCAACAAGCAAATACACTGGGACGTCTTAGGAAAAAAGTGCCTTGGTAGATTCCTTTGAGGAAGTCAACGGGAAAAAAGAACCAGATGAACACTTTGAATATCATCCTGGATGGTGAAAATCCACCCTATGCGCACATCTACAGAATCCCCCCATCAATTCGGAAGAAATTCGGGAGGAGTAATTGAAACAACCGATCTCCTGTGTAAACATTCCGTAAGCTCCAACTTTCGAGAAATAGCAAAGGAAATCTAGCAACGTACAAAAACATGGGAAAGAGATTTTTTTTGCGGTTTTTTACACAAAATGTGCAAAAACAAATGTGCTGGAGTGACGCGAGTTCAAAATCTGCAGCAACGTCTTGAGCTGGTCAAGAAAAGTGGCACCTCAAGGTTCATTAGGCGAATAAGACACAAGTTTTCGATGACTTACCTAGCAAACTTTCATTGTTTCGAAGAAAAGTTTTCGATTTGGATAAGTTTCAGTAAATAATTTCATCGAATCTTTCACAAAAACATCCTCAACATACCCAATTCCTATCAAATCCAAAAATTCGCAAACAAGTTATGTTCTCTTACTATCAGCGGATTTGAAAAACTCCCCAAATCTTGCAAATCATATTTCAGAAGAAAAAACGAAAAATAATTTCAGTAACAGTGTCGCGAACCGGTTTAGAAATCTTTTAGCTGATCAATGATTAGAAAAGAAGGAACACTTTTTTAAAACCCTCATTAGTATATATCAGCACAGATCTTAACCTCTTTGATTTCATTTCTTGCTCATCAACAGAGAATAACGCTAGCTTCAAAAAACACTTCAGATTGTCCTTGAGGAGGATGGTTTTGAGGGTTCCAAGAACGAGGCTGCTGTTTGGTCCCGTTAAATAAGTCCCTTCCTATTTCGCTTCACAAGATCAGGTTTCATGACTAGCAACCAATTAAAATAAGTCAACTTACAACAGTGCCAATCGAGGGATGCATGAAATGTCGTTGAGGAAGGACAACCTCGTTATGGCTGAAAAGAAACATAAGGTTTAAAGTTGGAACGAAATAGCTCAAGAGACAAATTCGAAATGAGCAATACCAACGTCAACTAAGATGAAAGAAACAACAGAATCAAACCCTTTACACTTTAGGTGCAACAGGATGGCTTAAGAGAGAACTGAAACTATCTTTTATGCTAATGCCTCTAAAAATTCATCTTAACTAGTCAATCCACATTCTTGCCGCCCTCTCTTTAAACTACATGTCCGCTGTGCAAACTGCTTCTTTTCCAGTTTTTTTTTAAAGTTATTCCCCTTCTTTCCCAGCTTATCAGTAGAGATTTGCTGGTATTTTCCGTTCTCTTCAACGCTTCAAGCTGCCTTCGGTTTTTTGGATTTCCGCAAGAAATTGCAGCATATAAAATAAACACCAATCGGGGCAGTACGAGCTGATACCGCTGTTCTGGCACCAAATGCAATTTGGTGCGACCAATTTGGCACACAAATGGCTTATCTAAACGCCGTAAAATGCAGTACATTGAAGTCACAAGTAGTGCTTAAGATATTACAGGGCGATGGAACGCATAAATACCGTCCAGTGATTGCAGGGATGCTTCGCGCGTCGTCAATTCTGATATGCCCCCCAAATGGAGAGTCTTTTTGTTTTCCCCTAAGGAGCCAGCTTATTTGCAACATTCCAAACCTATGTTTTCATCACGTTGATAAGATTTCTGACGACATTACTTCGTTTCTTTGCAAATGCAAAATCTAACGCCAACGTATGATGACATATGAAAATAACTTAACTGTAAATCGGTTTCCAAGCGGTATTGCGCATTTTTCAAAACATTTCAGTCCAAATTTGTAAAAAAAGTTTGCCCATGCTGCAAGGCACCAGTGTAATGAAGAGTGCAGGACCCGGTCAATGTATTCATGTCCCACAGTGCTAAGCTCTCGACGTCCACCTCTCCCAGTGCCAAAATCTCATATACTTGGGCCTAAGAGAACGAATGTAAATGCTCTACAACCACTGCAACAACATAGTGAACCAATAAGAGAAGATGGCGTGACTAAAGACTGACCTTTTGTCAACCTCTCAAGGGGTTCACTGAGATGGCTTTTCAACAACCTCTTTCGAAACACTTCTTGCATTTTAAGCACCACCTCAAATGCTGTTTGTATCGCATCCGTAAAGAAACCTGAAATATGAGCAATAATTGAAAAGACCATTGCCCAACGCAAAGAGAGTGAAAACAAAACTTAACTTGAAGCATTGGAAAGGAAGAAATTGGATCAATGCGCCGAAACATGTGTAACCGTTCGATTCGAATCCACACAAGTTATAAGGCCATTTTGAATCAAAAGAAACAGAAAAAAAAACGAATGTGTGAACTACACCGTTCAGCGATTTAAAAGTGAAAAGAAGCCGGAAAAAAACAATGACGCTTCTGGCGAAGTCAATGTAAAATGAAGATTTCCGCTTAAAAAATAGTCTAAACCGAAGAATGCGACAAAGCTTCCAAAGAATATAAATGGAAAAACCATATACCCATGTCGAAATCTTTCCTTCCTGTTCGGTCGTGGATAAACACCTTCCAGTTGAACTTTTGGGTAGAGGTTGTTGTCTCATGACTCGAACGACACGACGGCTTCATACGTAGCAAATCAATGAGCCTGAAAGCAAATCAAACAACAGAAATGCTTTTAAAAGCATGCACACAACAATCTGGCTATCGCCATTATAAATCTGAGAGGGAATGAAAACAGCAGAAAGTGGAGGGAAGTTTCGAAACCTGAAGAAGCTGCAAATGGCAGCGAAACAGTATCAACTTGAACTCACATCCTCACCACCCTAGCTGATGCACTCAACCATTGCGCCATAGTCCCATTTCAATACTCGCTTCCTCGAGTTCCCGTAGGCCAACAGATGCAAAAACTGCTACTGCTGGAAAACCATGCTACCACATTCGATAAAAAAAAGTGGCAGAGATCAGCACCAACTTTGAACCCACACCCTCACCACTTTAGCTGAAACACTTATCCATGGCGGCCAATAACAGGTCGGTCACCAGCACATTCCATTGATGGTGTACAACTAAAAGAAAGCGCGGAAGAAGGATATAAAGAAGCCGCATGGCTCGTAGAATTAGTGTTGCAAAGCACTAGATGCACGTGAGCACCGCTACCAGCGTCCGAAGAATTTACGAGAAAAGGAGAACAAGTAACAAAGTTTCATGACTTTAATGAAGAATTCCTCTTGCGGTTCGAGAACGAGAATGATCGAGTCAAAATTATGTGCCTGAAGGCATTTCTAGCAGGGCTAGTTCGAGGTGCATTTGTACAAGGCACCTATGGGTGCAGCTGCTACTGCATAATGCGCCCTCACTGCCAGTTCGGGCTCAAAAGATAACGCTTGCATTGCAATGCTACAGCTGAGTTCATCCACAGCTGACGTGTCTGTATAAAGCGTGGATGGACGTGCTGCCGCTACCTTTTTATCCGTTTCGGCGAAAGATTCTGCGAGTGACTATCCCCTTTTCCACATGAGAAACTGCAACTCAGTTTGCTTGTGCAGACGAGTGATTCTGGAGCTATCTGTGTTTGCAAATCTCAACGCATGTATCACTTCCACCACACTCGCGTATGTGCAAAGGAACTCTATAAAAGCAAGTCGCTATAGAATGGGAAAGAGTATTGTGTAGTTTACAAAGCAGGTATAATAACAGGCCAAATTGGAAAGAAAATGATGGAAACTGTTGCAGGCGCGAATACTCTGTTGGAACTAGATGAACGGAAAGGACCCGCAACTGGTGGCTGGTGGCGGATACGTTTAGTCCACGCAAGCGAAGGGCCTGGCCTGAAAACGCAGACATATGACTACCATCGTAAGTTAAAAAATATAATAGGCGTAGCGAATTGACGCAAAAACAAGCGATCACACGAACTCCACGATGGTCCCAGAATACGTTCAAGACATTAAATAACTGTGACAGCCCTGGAAGAGTAGCTAATGGAAAAGGAAGGAATGAGCAGCCCCTAAGTGTGTTTATGTGTGCAAAGGAAGAGGCCACACAACTCGCGTATGCCTGTTAGCAGTGGTGCACACAGTATTTGTGGCTAAACAGCCACTCCGGAGCAAAAAACGGAGGCTGGTAACGCAAATGAATTGAGGATGACAGGCGTAGAAGCCACCCGGCAGCACGACGACGTAGCCTGCAACAGCTAGCAGTAGAACTGCTAGGTGATGGAGTCCCACCGATGGCAATGTTGGACAGTGGAGCCATGGTTTCACTTATCTCAGTACCCACACTGAGAAAAATTGTTGTAGGGAAAGGAGCTGAATTCTTAATCGAAAAAATAGAGAAGGAGGATGAACAGCGCTCAAGGACTGCACAAGATGCATCCGGAAATACGATGAAAATCCTAGATAAGCTTGCCATCGAGGTTGAATGGGAACGGTGCAAGAAAGTAGATGTAGTGCCAGCATCCTTCGCTCGACAGGAGGACACTGTGTTGGGTATAAAAGCGCTTGGTGCATGTCAACAATGGAACGAACAGATGATACAAGCAATGTAAGCGCAAGAAAAAGACTCTGTGGTAGTAGCGGCGGAGGCAACGCTTATACCGCTTGATACGCCGACCACTAATCTCCACCAATGCGTATAAAGGCAATCGTTGGGATGCTGGCGATGAAGAAATAAGCTGATGATAGAAGCACTCTTATGCTTCTTTGTTGCATCTCACGTTTCCCATCCCCATATTACACATCCTAATTCCCTGGACATAAAAAATTTTGGTCGCTTTGAATGATCCTAGAAGTGTCAAAAAATTTTCTGAAGATGAATCTAGACGCCAACAAGAAAGAAGAAATAATCGAATTGAACAAGTGATACCTGCTGAGATTGACAGCGAGTGCGAGTTGCTCTTCGACAATCGTGCGCGAGTTTTGTGCTGCCTCGATAGCAGCAATGAATGATTGTTGGCTTATGCCAAATGTTATCGCATCAATACAACAGCCATCCACATCACAGCAACACTAAAAAGCAGCCAGTTATCAATTAAACACACCTCAACGCCACCTCTCTAAAGAAAAACCTCAATCGGCTATATATCAACGAAATAATCTGAACAGTTATCTTATAACATTTTGTGTACTCAACACTTAAAAACAAGTTGGCAGTGACAGTCCAATCGGCATTCATTTTAGGAAGCAAATGGAGGCGACTAGTAAAAATGTGACCCGAAAAGCAATAAGAAGGCACGAAAGAAAGATCCATGCAATCAACACATCGAAAATACACTACATTTTCCCCAACATCTGCCATCAACGTTCCATATATGCTATCGGCATTCAAAAGGCTGAAAAGCAAATGAGAAAATGTTCTACACAATAGAACAAGTTTATTATTTGCTGAGCAGTTCAATATTTGAAAGGTATAAGTGCGGGTCGGATTTTGAGGTACAAATACATGACTGCCGTTAACACGAGAAAATGACCTTTCCTAGAGAGAATCAATTCCAACATGTGCATGCTCACGAACGCTTATTTCTTTAAATCTGTCGCGATCCGAACATATCTAAAGAACAGCCACAACCCTCGCTCCACGATTTGCTTTTGTAAAACTCCACATTCGATATCTTTCCCTAAGTTCAAAAATGTCTCCCGGTAAACTGAGCGGACCTTTTGAGCACTTTTAAGGATGGCCTCATGGCGGAGTCAAAACCGCATTAAGGCTCGATTCTCTGATTTCGCGAAATGAATAAAAAATGCATCGTACTTCATTGTTTCGTCTCCTCTTAGATAGTGCACACTCTAATGCAACTATAACTTCGCAGACCTAATTTAAGATGAAATTGCAGACTGTAAAAAAGCCAGGCACTGTGAGATTAAACTGCACAACCGAAAACCCTGCAGGTTTTCTTAGAAAGAGTACACTGAACGTCGAGACTGAAATATGAAAAAAGATGGATGAAGAGATCAGACTGCTCCGGTGTGTCGTTCTGCAAATTGAAAATGCACAGAATTAATGCCTAATCAAATAATTTGCTCCGAGCAGGATACTGCATTTGCTAGTCCACTGAATTCGAGCAATGCACATCAGACAAGTTTCACTGTTTGCTGCAAGTGAAAATGCATAAAGCAATGGTCAACAAGTTCGCATTGTTTCTTTGAATCAATTTCATCCTGCGACGATATCGCGAGATAATAATCCTCTGTACTGAACGACATCAAAAACTGCCAGTAGTAAAGCTGACAAAACTGAACATATCCGATATCCACTGCTCGAATTCACAGAAATCAAAAATGTATACAGACACTCTTCTACTCTCCCTCTCGAAATCCGGGTCGTTTCCTGCGCAGGTATAAAGTATTCAAAAATTTCAGGCAAGCCCGATCTGATGATCAAGAAAAACTAGCTAATCAAACAGGTTAACCTGCTATAATTTTGTGCCTGCAGTTGCGCCGCGGCTTTACCTGTGACTGACATGTGAGCTCACAGACGCTCCACAATGCAGCTAAAAGTTCCTTCCCGCTGAATTACTTTGGAATCCGAAGATGAAGGAAAGAAGTGGACATCGGATACCCACTCAAGGAAAGGGGAGGATAACAGCCCACTGAATGACATGGACTAAATACAGCTGAGACTGTTTGGTCAATGATGCTCTGCTGCTTTCACTTGAAACTCTCTGAGGTTTGCTTGTTTATAGACCTCCGACTGGAACTAGCAAATTACTGAACCCCCAAAGATTAACAACGATTCGCTTTTCAAGTTGCTGCTTGCGCGTAGTGTTTTGCCATTTTCCAGAATTCATCACTATCACATTCCCCTGTCGCTGGCACCTCTGGCTGGCCGTTCAGCAACCATCGTCTCCTGTTTTTGTGCCTTTTTCGGGTTTCACGACTGTTTATGCCGCCTTGCAACTTTGCAGATTTTCTTTTTATTTTGCTATTTTCTCATTCGAGAAATTCCTCCTATTTTATCACAAAATTTTCAGTTTATTAATTAAGCGGTAATTGCAACAGCTGGTTCCTTAAACTCTCCCTTTCATTAGCATTTCAGCATTACAAAATGTCGATGCTTGCTTTACTGTTTTGACTCTTGTGGGAACCCGATCTCTTTCCTTCCTCCTCCCTTAAATTTGGTGGAATGACCGGCCCTGCATTTCCTCCAGAATGGCTGTAGGGTGAAGTTGGCTTTAATTTTTCCATCGAGCGTCCTTAACTTCCAAATCTATGCACCCATGGCGAAGACAAAATTTTCCCCCATTCTTCCATTCCACAATACTCCCTTGACATTTTAAGTGATTACGACGTGAGCAGATCCATTTCCATGTGCTAGTTCGCGTGGAACTGTCTAATAAGCTTGTGAGTGACGAGCAAATTCGATAAACCAGTTCATCGGATGTTCTCGTAAGTTGAGTTGAGCCATAGCCGTTTCCAATATGAAAAAATACGCAGGCCACAGTTAGTGAAATTGCACCTTCACTTAAGCAGGATTCTACAGCCAGGCCAGAAACAAAGTTAAGAGCGTAAAATGGCAGATTAACAACATACTGATGGCTCCACAAAAAGGTAGTCCGCATATCGCTTCATCCAATGTTGGAAGACATCCACGTTCGATGCCCAGCTGGCTGCCTTCTCGCACAACATCCCACTGGGGCGCTAAAAGCACTCAAAGGATGCAATGATTCCAAGGATAAAGTTTATCAACAGAAGCATAAACAGCCAATCCTAAATGCTGCACCCACCCAACGCTTAAAGACACTCAGTTCATCTGTCCGATCTGATAGCAACGAAAATCACCTAACTGATTGAAAGCAAAGGTTACAAAGACAGAACACGGATGAACGAATGAATGAAACAAATTTGCAAACCTTTGCAATAATGCTCTGAGCAAGAAACTGCAATGGCGACTGTAGTGTAGGGTCGAAAGCCAAACTGACCCACACCGAGAACAGGTTTTGAGCTTTTTGTAAGCAAACCGCCGAATACCCGCTATACAAATCACCTGCAATTGAGTGATGATGATAATAAATAGTTTATGTTACCATCAATCACACTTCCATAGATGCGCTTTTCTGGCGATAAGCAAAATTTTATCCCCCTCTTCCATTCCCTCACAATTTTGCAGCAGCCCTAAAACCTCACGTAACTGCAACTTCCAATAATGCATTCCCGACCAAGGAACAAATAATGTTACGATGCTACTAGCAGTACTTTACGATCGCCAAAGCCTAAAAAGTGAACAAGCAATTGCAGGTCAAGTGCAGCAGCCTCAGCTTACTTTGTTGAATCCTCCTGATAAAATCAAAAATGAGAAAACATCAACGAAAATCCGTCTCAAGTGAAGTGCATTGCCTTATATAGTATCGAATGCGCCAGAAGTGATTGTAAATGAACACTCAACCAAATATTAGAAGCTGCCTCCATTAGGACTATCGGAAGTCATAAAAGGGAAGGGGTAACGAAAGAAGCAGTATACAAAAATCACAACACACTCACCACAATTCATCGCAGTAAGCTTCATATTCTCGAGCTCCTCTGCGCAACACGAAATGATGTCGAACCGCCCCATTTTATACTACAAAACCACTAGTCTCTTATAGAATATATAACATCATAGCAAACAACGAAAAGGAATCCAGCGCAAAAAAAGCTTTCATAGTTCTCTTCAGAATGTTCAAAAATAGGTGACAAGATATACGTTTCTACATAGCAGCCCATCAAGATCACCGTATGAAAAAAAAAAAACGACCAAACGTCCGCAATATGTTTTTCTATGGAACTGATCGATAGCACAAATCCCCAGCCAAATTCTTCCTTTCAAGCTCCATCCTACGGGCTACAAAATGAAATTGGTTCACAAACTTCACTGCAGTAAACAGCAGAACCTGCAGAAGGTCATATGGAAAGAAAGCTCATAGAGAAGATTTGTCGGGATGTCCGGACAGATTCCCTAGGATGAGCAAATTCATATGTGCGTACGTGTAAACATTGCGTCAAAATAATGCAATATTATAAAAAATATGGCACTTTTACGACAGAATAACAGAACGCAAAATCTTCGAAAAAAAAGGAAAAGAGAAGATGCGAAGTAAGGATGTAACATGCACTCACCGCAGCCCTTAAAATCCGTTCTCCTGCATCTGCATCGAAATTCGAAAACGTCTTCGAGATGCACTCTGCTCGAATAATATTCTCTAAAATTCAAACAGGCTGTTGTCCATTTCTAGGGACTGTTCATGATGCGACACATACTAGCAATGCACCCGACTTGAACTATACTTGCAGCAGAGTGGGATCGCAACAAAAACTATATCAACAATCCCTGAATGCGGCTCTTCATTTACAGCAAAGACTAAGATCAGACAAATGCGTTAAAGCTGCCACTCGGTGCATGAATCAAAAGTTGCAATCACCGTGTCGATAAAATGAGCTCCACAGTAACATTCCTTTCAGCCCTACAGTTACATTGAGCACAACAAACCACGTAATGTTATGAACAGAGTTGCCCACTAATTTTTCAGAATGTTTTCATGTGAAGTGCGGCTGCTGTCGTAAGAATAAACAATAAGACAGGTAATGAAGAAAAAACCCAAAACCTGAAGAGCAAATTGAGGAGATAAGTAAATCAGTTAGCGCTTTCGATCCAAAATTGACTGGGTCGACAGTGTTCAACGAATAGTAGGCTTCGCCGACTTCACTGATGCGATCCTCGCACACACCTCTCGGCAGTTCTCTTTAATAACGATCATAAGAAACCGTTTGAATATCCTAAACTCTGCGAGAAAATCATCAGAAAATACAAGAAAAAACATACATTCACCTCGTGTTAGAGAAGTTCCACGGGCAAAGCTGCATTTTAAAGTTATGCTAATAAGTGAGTTCTAAATGAAGTTGGTAGTGGGTGAAGGAAAGCTTCGAGAATTGTCACGATTTCCAGCAAACATTTGTGACAGAAAACTAGAATGCTGTTCATGATCAGTTTCTTAATACAAATAAAAAGGCTACAATACCCACGTGGATGTCAGTACCACGAGAACACCCAAAATGAATAGAGGGCCAAAATTTCGCTGAGGGCTTAGAAAACAGGTACAGAAAAGGGAAAGCAAATAAGAGAAAGTGAAAGAATAAATAATAAAAGCGACATGCGACCGTCGTTTCGATGTGCTGCCACTCCCCTGGGGCCAAAAAAATTCTGACTATGCCCTTGGTCGATGATCGACATAAAAAAATCGAGACGGCACATCAAACCCTTCTCGATGCCATGCAGCAAAATACTGAACATTGAAAAAAATGGAAAATTTCCGCTAACATTTCCGTAAAAGTCATCTAAAATCTTTCAAAAATTGGTGATCCACGCAATAAATACTCTAAGATTTTCTTCGCATGTGGTAAACTGTTGCAACAAAAGCATCAACTTCCGCCAAGGCTTCGTGTCACAATCGTTTCAGTCCAGCTCAACCAACCGTACTCATCCCTCTTCTCAACGAACTTCTGCGAGCGCCACTGCTGTATATATGCGGTCATGCAGGAAGTTCTTCCTCTAGGTAAATCATGACATGCGACTGAAAAGCTTTTGTTCATGAATGGGCTGCACACAAGCGGGAGCGCCCGTACGCGCCAACCCTGTCAAAATGCCAACCACCCTTGAAAGGCTCCCCCGAGGTCTCCAAGACATCCTCGGCCTACCTTCCTACCCAAATCACTCTTTGACGAGAATGCAGTCCATTATAAGGATGAATTTATGGAAAAGGAAGATTAGAAAGCCAAATTTATGCAATCAGCTTTCGCGGCAGCCATCAGTAAGGCAAGATGGACAGACGGACCATATACACATTGGGACTGTAACGTGCTTTGCGCTGCAATGCACGAACACATAAAAAACAAAGAAATACTCACCCCTCGAGCATGTTAGCTTTCTCGGCGTAGATTTTCCTTATAAGACGTTTTTCCGATTCCATTATGCCCCGCTGCAAGTTTCAGCAAGTGTGCAAATGCACTAGAGAATGGGATAGAACATTTTTTGACAAAAACAATAATACGAGAATCATTCTCCTGCACGGGATAAAATCGAGCAAATCCTCTACTACACCAGCTGTTGACTACAACGCAATAACGCAATTTTTGACATTTCAATAAACCTGACCTTTGATCCCGGGAATAAAGCATCATTCTGTCTTGCCCCCTAATGCCATCCCATGAACATCGCTCCATTGGTATTTTGAAATTTTTCAAACCGCCTCGAAACAGGGCTGCCATTTGGCTCCATTATCATGAAACCAACGCCCCCAGGTGTTCAATGAAAGGGAGAGGGAGGGGGGAGGTCGGCTATCAAAATTGGTTTCTGACGAAATTCGAGCTTAGAAATTTAAATAAAAATTCGGAATGATAAAACCAAAGAGCATAGAATAATCGGTGATTTTTAGAACTCCAGGTCAGAAAAAGTCTCCGCATCCGACGATTAAAATTTGTTCAAATAAAAAACGACGGCCATCGAGTTGAATTATACCAATAGAGAGGCAGATAAACCCCCGTGACGACTTTCGCCAAGCAAAAGTATGAAAACAAAAGTGAAAACTATAAACAATTATACAGCCTAAAGAAACCATGGTGAGATATTTTAGAAGCCTTCCACACCAACAATATGGAATTTGGAGGCAATCGTTTCTCAGAAAATTAAAATGATTCTTCGAATAAAACAGCGGTTATAGGTTTCAGCGAGCACATAACATATCTGCCTGATAATTCCTGTTCCATATGACTAGTACCTGAACTTCTAACTGATTAATTACCACTATAAAAGAATTACTCCATAGACGAGTAGACATACCTGCTCTAGAAGAGATCTGAAGAAGGCAGTGATTCGTTCGTCCAATGCAAATGACTCCCCCAACTCGTCTGCTAGAAATCGTATCGCTTCAAGAGAATGCAGCTCGCATTTTTCGATCAGCTCAACAACGTTCAAGATTGCCGCTACCTGCAGTAACCATTCATTTATGCAACATTCATTCGAATGGGTTATTCACGGAAGGAGATGATTAATTCTTAGCAATAGAAAATGGAAAGGAGGCTGTGTAGTAACATTTTCCAGAAGAATCGAAAATAATGCACCGTAGATAGGGTTTTGGTGAGTTCACATACGCATACATGCTTAAAAACAACGCACTGTTCTGATGCTAATGGTGCTGTGCAAGTGCGATAAAAGAGCAAACCCCATGCGATCTCAAATGGGAACAATTTCTACCCCATTACCGCATGCACTACCTATTCATCCATTGCTCGCATCGATGTGGTTCTGCAACGAAAACGGAAATCGACAAAATCGTCCAGGTGCCTTAATGCAACACTGCTTTTCAACAGTGTTTTTGAACGATGCGGCCTTGTCAACAATATTCGCCGACAATTCGGCGCAGTGTTTTAAATGACATCCACCAGGGACACACAGCTGCTCTGTTCAATAAACACCTATCAAATATTTATAGAAAGCTCCAGATCGCTGTTCGAAAGTTAGTATAGTTTAATACCCCTCACATGAAACCGCCGATAGTGACTTTATTAATCAGCATTTATGTCAATTGGCAGTTTTCCAGGCAACCCCCCTGCTGACACACAACAGAAATGAAAATAAAGCTAAAAAATGAGTCGATGGCTTCAATGCCCCCCACAAAACATGCGTGCTGCGCGAAAAGATAAAATGAGAGAAAGCTCTAAGAAGAGGAATGAATATGCACACAATCGCGACCGGAGGAACTTGACAGAAAATTCTGGAAAATCTAGACAAATACTGTCAGGTGCAGTGGCAATACTGCAAGCCGAAAGCCTTCTAACTACGAGAACACCGGAAGTTTGTTCTCGTTCAACAAATGAAGACAGAAAAGCAGATAAACGGTATATCTGAAGAGAAATTTGCGTTTTTAAGAGAAATACGCAGCTCAGCGCTGTTTTCCGCAATAATCAATAAAATTCCACAGTTATAAGAAACGTTGAATCCAAGTTGAATTTAAAAGTATATATAGCAACCAATAATGATAAAGGCCAACCGATGAAAAACTGCGAGCCCGATCCACGCAACACCTTAATATCGCGGCACATCCTTCATCATCCAGTGACCTAAAATATTATATCGAATTAAGTCGGACACTGTGAACTCCTACGGCTTTGAAGTCTTTCTAAAAACAGTTGAACGAGAGGAAGGAGGCAGAATGATGCAAACATAAGGAGCAATTTGAGACGCGTTTATTAAGTCTGTGCAAATTAAAACTCTTTTAGGCACATCAGAACACTTTAGTTGAAAAAAGCAATTCATTTGTGAGAGGTTTATACGAAGCGAATGCTCACTAATGGAAGGGAGGGTGGTTCTTTCAAAACGAACTAGTTTAACCCGCTCATGACAATAAACGCTTTCATCATGACCGTCGAAATTTACGATCCATAGTTTGTCAAGAGTGACCAATTCGGTTCAAGTGACGTGACCGATGCAACTTAGTTAATACGTCTTTCCCACCGCACGATTGTCTAGTGTTGAGGTACAACACCACAGTTGCAAATCCCACTGTAAGAGTAACGGAATAATAAGACACCCATCCATCAGTCCCGCGGAGCTCTGAAGTTGCATGCACGTTACCTCAGGTGAGCTGATTCCTGAAGCTTTCTTGTTGCAAGCAGATCTTTGCTGCTATAGAAACGATTCCTATGACAGCTGTACAGTGATATTTCGGAATTGTGTGTGTGTGTACAATGTGAAAATGAGTTTTAGACTATAGGCAATGCAGTGTAAAAATAACGCAGTGTGAAAAGCACAGCAACAACGCCGTCCTCTCAGTATAGTGTTGCGCAGATTTCCAAAGAGGCAAATATATACTACACATGTACACATAACCATTGCAGGCGTATGCACTACAAAACTCTCCGGCCCCCTTATAACTGCACTTCGCAATAGGTTTTTTCATTGCCGAATGCCTTCGATCCATTACCAAATAAGGTTTTGAAACCATATTCGGTTTCAGGGGAATTGCGCTACGATTAGAACTCTTATGGTTGGTCGTCAATCATGGCTTAGCAGAAACAGCACATACAGAATAACTTAATGCACCCTCCCTGACCAACTGATTCTCCATAACGTTTGTACTTTCAAGACACCTGCAACTCGGAGTTTCGAGTGCGGTTGCGTGGAGCACAATATCACAGAACAGATATATTAATCGTTTAAAAAAGGACCAATCAACATTCAATGCCCAGCTAAATTTGTTGAGGCCGTTTGCATGTGATATTCGGTAGTAGCCACCGCCTGGTAGCGAGTGAAAAAACCGTGCGCAGGTGTGATTCAAGCATGAAACCTTTCACTTTCCTGGCTGATGCCCTAACTCACCAAGCTGGCACAGGAGTATATGGTACTTTAGCCGAAAGAGTTATGCTATGCACATTATGTAAGAGTGATTGCCACTGATGCCCCATCACTGGTAAGATGGTTAACATCGATCTCACTGTTACTTATGTTGTCTTATCAGCCACCGAGCAGTAGTTACCGTGAGAAACAACTTACTTTAGGGAAGATGCAAGTGACCAATGATGAAGTATCCGTGCGAAGTCATCTGCCGAGCACTCAGCAATCATTGCCGTCACATCGCTCACCTGGGTGACATTAACGGCCCGAGACCGCATCAGCAAACACAGTTTGGCCGTATGACTGAATATCGATAAAGCAATCCATATCAGCTTTGACTACAGTTTATGCTGCAGCTAGAAATAGCACATCGCCGGAAATAAGGTATTTTTTGCAATGATTTCTAGATCAAGGTCATCATGGATGGGTACCACTTCCCTCTAGAGAATCCCAGCGCTAGGTCTACGTGGCTCTGAGATTTCCAAAGAAATAGTACCATGATTTCCTGCAGAGACCCCACAAAGGAAATGAAGCTGTAGTCAAAACGAGAAATTTCTGACTGAGACAGAGTTCTCGATGAAAGCTTTTTCTTCAAAACGGTATCAACACCAAAAAGATAGACGACTGTTAACTGCAAAGTGTTGCCGGATTTATAGTACCCTCCCCCCCCCCCCCCCCCCCCCCCCCCCCTCCCCCCGCAACGAACCCATTTGAGTCATGCGAGCACAGGTGTGTCGCAACGCTACTACTATGAGTGTTGCGTAGCTCTAACAAACTTTAAAACAATAAAAAGCTTTACACCTATAAATTTTGCTCTGTACAGCTCGTTTGACCCAAGAGAACCAAAGGCTGTTAATGCCCTCATAATGATCGCTGAACAAATCAAGGGAAGTGCAATGTGAAACATTCCACTTTCGAAGAAATCGACCGCCGAAACGGGGAAGGAAAATGACATATTCATTGACGCGACAGTAGATTATAGAGTAAACTCAGCAGATTACAGAGTATGCTCACCTCCACTTCGCAGTTTGCTGCCTAACATTCTTCTCATATAAGCAGCTCATTCGGCATTACAATTTGCGTTACGACAGAAACTGTTCACTAACCGGTCATACTCTTCGAAAAATACTGTATGCTCTTTAAGGCCCAACACGCCGTAGAATGCGAGAAGCTGCGCATAGGCTCGAGGATGCAATACAGACAGATCTTTAATCTCGGATACATCTTCAACGAGAAATACCTTGAATAATGCACATACACTCTTCGCACTTCCTGCAACACGCTTTTAAGCACAAACAGTTGCAGCAGCATAACAGCAGTCAGTGAGTTGTGTCGCGAAGATAGCAAAAACCAGAGGGGAAATAAAACAATACGAAAAAAGAAAATCCCCATGATGTGGCAAATGTCTGGGGAAAACGACACCTCACGAATTTCATATCCACATGTATCGCATAGGACGACGAATGCAACTAAGCAATTGTCAAACTTGGGTCTCCGCCATCCAAAAGACAACATGTTATGGCCGCCGCAAGCATCCAATAACTCATTGTTTCAGCTACCTCGTTATTTTCAATATGAGTATATCCATGTTTAAAATGAAATCAGTGGGATGAGTACTGGGCAATGTTGCAACTTGGAGTCCCAATTTAAGGCCCCAAATTTCTCGGAAGCTGACATTACTGTTGACATCCGGGCCCAGAACTTTGGCGGCTCACAGAATTCGGGAAAAACTAAAAAAATTTTGTCCAGAGCAGGCATTGGTGTTGGCATTTAGAGCACCGAACTTCAGAGGTCGCCGGATGAATTTTTTTTTCTTTTTTCTTTTGGAAGCCAACAGTAATACTAAGCCCATCTTCAGCATGAAAAATACTACAGATTGCTTTGATTACGATATCTTAGAAGCATGACAGTCGGCTGAAGGTGAAAAATTGCAAAGAACTTTTCGTAACAATGGAATGAATAGAAATGAAAGCATTCGAGGTTTGTTTGGATTCTGGTGGTCATTAAATAAATGCGCGGTTGTGTCGAAAGTTTCTCATACATCCTAAAATAAAGTGGGCACACTTTGCGGTGGATCACTTTGATCGGATCATGCTCACAAAAGGTGGTTTTCCTGTGGTGCTCACATTTGAATTTTAAATGTGGCAATTGCTCTAGGAGGAAAAATGAGGAAGGAGCCTAGCTGCTCCATTAACATGCAAGGAAAGGAAGAACCCCTCGCTTCCCTGTATTCACACCGCCTACCACTTAACCCAATCCCTTCCTCAATTCATTTCTGCTCGTAGGTATGGATAAAGGCATTAATAAAGAGCGTATTTTCTTACAAATTATAGAGGCAGCAATCTTTATAGATGAACGAAACGAACCCGAACGCAAGGCATAAGACAACATCTTCAGGAACCACGCGATTAGAAGCTCCGTCTCGCTGCCTTCTGAAGCACATCCAGTGACGCTCAGGTCGCTCAGTTCAATAAGGCACTGCCACAGCAAGGTCATCAGCAGCCTTCAATTTATTACATTACCATTTTAAGATTCGCGAATGGTAATCCTTCGGGTTGTCCTTCCCAGGCAACAATAAAACGAGAATGCTGTCTACATAAATATTCTCCATCATTTGTCATTATTTAGAAGCGTCGCTATATACGTAATATTGCTGCAAATACAGGTGCACCAACAGATCACACCACATATTGCCAAATATTCTCCTAACTTTCGCTAGAGCTAACATTTGATGCTCGGAATTCCCAACGGAAATCAGATATCCTAGAATATCGGAATTCCAGGTGCAATCAGATGATTATGATTTTCAGTAATCCCAAACTGATTCGCGCACCTCGGGGATTCCCAACTTTCGAGGTGCTCCAGCAAGCATTGAGCCAATCCTAAATGCTAATTTATTCGCACATAGTATGCACTGACTAGCATCTGTAAAACAACAAAATCAAATATGAATATTAATTCAGCAATAACATTTTTTAAATAATATTTACGCTGCAAAATATATGACGTCTGTGAAAGTAGAACATAAATAAATAAAAACATGTTATATCTATGTTAGAACGACTGTGCTTTCATTCGAAGTGAAAGACGAATGATCCAGCAGTCTAGAGCTGGAAGTTCGAGAAAGCTCATGAATTCCCGAATTCCGGGAATTCCTGAACGAAGTCGCGCGAACCACAATTTTATTGAAACCGACAAAAATTTTCTGACCAACTCTTATTTTGGGTCAAAAGGTAGGGTGTCTGTTCATATTTCAGGGCAGGCTACATCCAAAGCTCACACTTGTGCTTAAAACCAGAAAAGGAAATCTTGAAGAAATCCATAGCCGGACAAAAAAATTAGATGCTCTCCCAATGCTTTTCTCGTACACAAACATTTTTTGCACCATTTAAATGGTTCGCAAAATCAGAAGCTTTACCTGAAGCGGAAAACGTCACAATGGTTTTTTTCGCAGGTGGGAGGAGATATACACTTGCTGGCAACGAAGGCAAAACTTTTAAAGCAGGTTAGATAGAACTACTTCATGTTTTTGAGGATAAGGAAGTAGAGGCTTCAAAAGTAATGTGAATGACGCGAACTACAAATGTCTTAAATGTGGCAAAGTGAAGCAAGTGGAAAAAATCATGCGCTCTGAAAAACTGAACCTGGCGTAGATGAACCTCCCTCCCCCTCCAACATCCTTCAGAAACACGGCAAATTAAGCAAGCAAAAAGTTGACGCCACTTTTCCACGAGTCGATGCTTTCAAAGATTGCCGACATTCACTACCGGCAAGTACTTTTCTCAATGTTCGCGCTGATATTTACAACAGCCACCCTTCATTCTTAAATTTTTTTCTTCTTACTGACCCTGGGCGAAGAGTGTCTGATGATTGGAAATCGGCTGTCGAAAGCGAACCCTCTATTAAAGGAACCGACTGTGTTGCACATGCATGGCATCAACTGCCGATAAACGTATGAACGAAAAAATCTTTGATTAAAACAATTCTAAAGTATTATACAGTTATGGATGAACATATATGAATGGAACACGTTTAGTAAATATAAAAACGTCCAATATATAAAGATAAGCGTAAAATAATTTGTGCAATAGCTAAATATCAAACCATGGAACTAACCGTGCGATCTTGTCGGCGGGAGAATCACAAATCTGCTCGATCCTCGGAAATATTTGATACTCATTCAGAACACAAAGCAGCATAAACATGTAAGGGCTTACATAAAGCATACGCTGCACCGCACTCAGTACCTGATAAAGCTTAGTTATGACACAATTACAGTCGGAAATAGATTTTTTTCGAGATAAATACAACTTCTTTACGAGCAGATAAGTTTACATGCTGCGAACAACTTCGACCGTTTTTGATGCAAGAGCTTGAATTCATCGTGGATGATTTCATAAAAGTCACGATGACACTGCAGCTTAATCGTTTTGATCGCAATAACTTATAAAACTTTGCATCTGCATCTTCCTACAAAATAACTTCAAAAGTTTTTCTGATTCACAATCCCCTTGATTCTCTCTCACCAACAGCCACGGCATAGTGATGATACTCGCATCTACTCCTGGTGACCAAACGTTGTTTGTTTGTTTAATGAAGTCTTCATATATATATACATACGTTTACATTTATACACACAAAAATGTATACGCAGGTGTGTGTGAGCACATACGTATAAATCACATACACGTACATACGCGCATACATGTTCTACTCTTACACTACTAAAGCGTCGCAAATATAAAAGGAGTTCCCTATGAAGTTCTAAAATATCTTCACCAACATAACCACGACAGATGGAAATTTTATTAAAAACTCGCACCAGTCAAGAAACTTAACTTTATCAATGCATAATACTAGCAATATGCAATTTTCAATGTTGCCTAACTGAATCACTGCGAAGTTGTTGATCAGCTTCCAAGACAATTTCACAGTGTCTGAAAAAAATCAACGAACCAAACAATTCAGATGCCAAAAAAGAAAAATCACAACCTCAAAAAGAAACTTCAAAGAAAACGGCTAACGTTTGATTCCAAAATGGATATAAATTTGTTGAAGAAAGCATCGATAGGACGAAATACGGAAGAGCAGCAAGACCGCATAGCAAGTGCCGCACTCTGTGCTGTTCTCAAATCCCAACCACTGTCCATTTTTAGCAAAGTTTCGAAGAACGCAAGAGAAACTTTTGACCAGCTGAAAAAAATCCGTGTTAAACACGTTGTGGCCATCAATAAAAATTTTCACGGTTTCTCCTGCACACTGCAAAGCTCTCCCTGCGATAGCTGCAGCATGCAATCAGGAAGTTGGGGTAGAAAGCGCTTGGTTAGCTCCCTCCCATCGTGAAGATGCTTGATGGCTGATGCGTGGTTTTTTGAAAGATGCATGGTGGAACGGCACGGAAAGGTGCTTTTAATCGCTTTCGTCTGGCAGGACAAGAGTGCACAGAGGAAACTGCTTCTCTCCCCAGGAACATAATGAATGAAAATCAAACAGTCATCAATGTCTCGCTTGAGATGATCCGTGCACATATTTTAGTACTTTTCCGTTCATTCTAGGAGAATATGGGAATCAAGTCAGGTTATACCCTTTCCCACTGCCATCATACAACACACGAACCTTCGTAGAAACATCATTAAAGCGGTGTTCTTCCTTTCCATTTTCCACCCAGTACACCCTAACAGTACGCAGATGTCGACTTCGAAAGGTTGTGTTCAGATTCACTTTCTAGATAACCCATTCGGTAGCAGTACACAACAAAATCAACTCGAAAAAACCACATCTGAAGCATCCGCCAATTAGTGAACTCGTTGTTATAACAACTCTACCAAAAGAAAATATTCCAGCTAACAAAATCCGTTAGCACATTCCACTTCGGAATCTCACGAAAGCAACCAATGATATGATCTTCTGTTGTTAACATCAACAACCATACAAAGCTGCGTAAAACATTAAAGGCAACAAATAAATAGGCCACAGTTGACTATATAACGGAAACACGAATTAAAAGCAAGTTAAATGAACAACGAACGCACTTTTGCTCGTCACCAAATGCAGCTGCACCATAAATAAGTAAGCCCCAAAGTTGAATCGTTTCGGTGGGACACTGCCTGGCAAGTGATTCCGCTCCATCCATCACTTTCAACAACGAGCAATCGAAGCGAAAACGAACACCGATGAAATCCAGCATAACAATTTCTAGGCAGTTCAATGCTGGAATGAGACTACTCTTGCAAGTCTTCTTAGGCAACCACTGTTTATGCTCGGCAGGAAAGGTACATTCATATGCCAACATTGTTCCCGAATGAATGCTAACCTGGAAAACTTGGATGTGGACGCCGCCAGAAGAGCAAGCCTTTTATTTATTATTCTACCCATTCCCATCACAACCTGTCTCAGCCGCACTAGGCTTTCGCTCAGTCGCAGGCATTGAACGTTTGCAACAATCTGTTCGTTTACAAGATGGGAAGCACTTTGCTACTATACGCTTGTTTTGCTATCAGTTGAGGAGCAACAAGAAGGTACTGGAAGAGACTTTTGACGTTGCCACTGGTTGATCTCTATAAGCGTTCATGTGGCCTCCAAAGTGCACAACTAAGGAATGACGAATCCGATAAATGAATTTAGATTCCTGCTAGATGAGACCGCCTTTTTTCATCCTTCCTCCCCTAAAAACAATAGCACTTTATCAATAAAGTATGCTAACATTAAAAAGAAAATACCTGCCTCCTATCACAACTGACCAATTTGGTGAGACACAGTTGTAACATTTCATTAGGATGCCTTCAGTGATTTTTCCCTCCTGTTATTATGGCTCGCATAAAAAGAACCACGATTCTCATAAGGCTGAGGCATCAATTTTTCACGAGTTCCAACTTCTTAAATCGAATATTTCCCAGAATAAAAGGGAAGGCCAAGATGAAGTGAAAACTTGCTAAGTTCGAGATGAAGTGCCGCTATGGAGTCCGTGGAGATGTTTTGCATTCGAGGTATAGCATGTGACCGGAAGCAATACGCTTAATGCGACAAGTGGCTCTAATGAAAGAAGTCCGTGAAGAAAAGAACCACCAACCACCTTTCCTGCATTTGAAACATTTTTAGCCTACTAAGGGCTACTCATCGGCAACAGCATGATATGCTGCAAAAATCAAGAAAACATGGTTTACTCACCGTGTGCTGCCAGATGAGGCTTGGTCTCGGACGCCTTCATCAACGCCTCGGCGAAGAAGACCACCTTGACCGGCTCAATGATCATCTGTCCTCGATTTTCCACATGAGACAAAACAGCGAAAAACTCAAATATCGATCGCAACAGAATACCTTCACGACTTCGCATATCCTCGTTGCACCTACAGAGAATCTCTTCCTCTCCCCTTGCAGAAAAACCTGTTACAATCACGGTAAACCAGTAACTTTTGAATGATTAGAGAGAAATCTCAACCATGAATATTTTTATCTAAAAATTCATTTGCGCTAATTTGATTTCAGGTGACAACAATAAACACAGACTCTTCAGCCGTTATCACGGCCTTCACACCCCTCTTCCACCTGGTCTTCAACCCCTCTCTTAGTGCAGTTGAAAAGAAAGAATACTCAAGTGAAGGCATTTCAAAACGGGGAAAAGTCAATCGAAGATTAGATACTAGCTCATAGCAGAGCGCACTTGAATGACAATAGAACCGAAAGCAAATTGGAGCAGTGCTTAGAACAAATTGGGTTATTCAGAGGGATTTCTTGAATGCAGTTATCAATAAAGCACTGGCAGAAGTAAAAAAAAAAACTAACCAATTACGTGTACCGAATTCGTTCACTTGGGCAATAACGAAATTAAACAATCGCAATTCTGGATCAAGCATTGAGAAGTTGATTCCTCCAAGCACCAGCTCACATATCAAATTCAGCGCCTAAAATTAAAAAGCGCGCACTCAGGACTTCCGTTGTCATGCTCGCAGTCAAGGTCTGGTGACAAGGTGAAAGAAAGGCTTAAACTAACCACAAGAGGCCAGGTCATTTTAAGATGTAAGTTTAAATGTTTCTGCCCAACACGATCGAATCAACATTCACGAGCTTTTTCTTGCAAACTTTTCATTCTAAAAGAAGCATAACAGTCAATCAAGACGTTTCTGAACAACCGCATTTGACGCTCACTTTTGAATGCGAATATTTCGAAGCCGGAAAGAGCATTAGAACATCGAAATACTTCAAATATCGTTGCAATTTTGGCTGTACCTAGTTTCCAAGTGCTGAATAAAGCAACGGGAAAGGATTACCTTCTTTGCTTATATTCTTGCCGAAATAGGCAATTGCCTCACGTTAATCAAAACGAAAGTGAGAAATCCACGAAGCTACAAAAAGCGAAAAGAAAACAGGGTTAATCTTACTAACTCCATTTCACTCCCCGCTGCCACCGGTGGGCCAAAAAATTATGATGAGGGGACGCCGGGCGGAAGCCTATTCAATTGTGTAAGCTAAAGGGAGTTGGTGGATTTGAAAAAAGGCGAGTCAGGTTTGAATCTAAATTAATGGAACATGCGTTGCAAATCGTGACCTGTTTTTTTGTAAATCTAAATTAATTTGTAAATATTTTTGTAAATCGGCTCAAAATTCTGGGAACACTTTATTGTCCATGTACTAAGGTGCTTTGACTAGGAACCCTTCACAACTGGAAATTTAAGGAGGAACAATAACTGCCTACCTCATCAAAATGTCCATGCGTCCTGTACAAAAACATAAAGTATGATTTTCCAAATATGTTTTAAATGGGATAACTGGCAGGTCAACTTTCTATCGCAACAGCACTCCCAAATCCCATTTCGGAACAAAATGGCAAAACCACAACTCTATACAAATCTTGTGAAAATGGGCGGACGCGAAATTTGCCAGTTTCCCCGCCTTCACTAGACACTGGAGGACATGCCTCCTTAGTAGCCTATACAGAAAGACGGCAGAGACCACTAAACAATATTAATAAAATGCTTAAACAAGATTTATTCATAAAGGAAGAGATTGAAAAAAAAACAAACAGCTGTCTGAAGAGAATACGAGCTAGATGACTGATACAGTCGGATCGTAAGTGAGACGAATGGCTCAAACAGCCCGATGAAAGGTGATATGGTAACACTGGGTGGTGCATGCGCTTTCCATATGGTATCTTTGCGTAACCAACCGACACATCTAAATACGATCAATCTCAGAATGGTAACAGGAAGGGACACAAGCACGGCGTGGAGAAGGCATAAAACGAGCCTAGGAGAAATGAAACAAAATGCTAGACACTTAAGCTCCCGGAAGGATAAAGAAGTGTAAAAGCAGTTTAATTTCGAGACTAGCAAGCACAAGACATTCGAGGAAAGGATGTGAGCAATGCAATTTTATGCACAAAATAACTAGTGCCTGACAGTGTTTCACATCTCCGTGACACCATCATCACTGACGTTGTGCAGTACATACTAGCCGCAAAATGCTGACTTTCGACAACTTTTACCTATTTCAATTTCCGACTGCGCTTCTTCATCACATAAACACACCAACAACCAATACGCTTAGGACATGTTGAAGGCATGTATTTTGCGTTAGTATATTCACAAGAAAAATTTCGCTTCATTTTATTGAATACGTTAGACTATAGTGCAAGAGATGCTCGTACAGATAACTACTGTTGTTTACTTGTGTTCGATGCGCTCAACGACCATTCAGCAATTATCCGCCCAGAATGAACTTAATGCGCTTTTGTATTTCAACGCAAAAAGCGGCATGATTTCGATCACTCTCCCAAGGTTTGATTCTGCGTGCTCGTCTGCGATGCTTTTAAAACTGGCATATAGCAAACATGGAAGCATGAAACTTAGTAGGTACAAATTACACCTCAAGACCACCTCGGATACTTCAGTTCAGCCTCACCAGCTTATCTACTATACACTATCAACGTTGTGTCTGTTGATCTATCTGCGCGTTTTCACTGCTCACATTTATATTGAAGTGACCTTCAACCATTCCAGTTTAGCCTCTGCCAAAAAAAAAAAATCTAGTAGGACCAGGAGCAAGTGCCTTGTTCATGCAAGTGCCGCTATTTCTTAGCGGTTCCCACTCGTTAACTGAGAATTCTAACTCTGAATTCAGCATCTAAGATTTGCTAATTTGCATTTTCGAATCGTGACTCAAAAGGGTCCGCATGATTTGTAACTTCGCATCTTTGAATCCCGTTAACAGTATTATCTCGAGCAGTGTCAAAGATGCGTGTCATTTTCCAACAGCGCCTCTCCACTACTTTTCGCACAAGACTGTGTCTACGCTTATGCATGATGGTGGGTGTATGTCTATCTTTTCGCGTACCACCAATTCCAACCTTCTCAACGAACGTAGCTATACTCATCAAATGTGTTGACATAATCCACATCCCGCAGTCAACTCCGAGTTTGCCACTCTTCTAAAGAGAATGTGTGCTATCACACTGTCATCCATCCGATCAACCTACTCGATGCCAATCAGCTGAACTTTAGCAGCCGTTCGCCAAAAGAAATTTTCTGCATTTCTGAACCAATTTCACTTGTATACTTTACAGCGCCATAAAGCACCAACAGCTCGTACAGAGCGTGGTAATTCCTAACGAACTGGAATAAGAAGCATCTAGAATAAGCAAAACGAAGCAGGTTAACCTATTGCATTTCAGATGTAGTCAGAGCCGAAACTATTCTAAGCACAACCGCATTCATAGGCGTGGCGTCACCACGTGCAACGTATAAAGATTGCTCGCTCAAGCATTGGTTTTATAGTTTTGCTTGAATGAAAACATATGTGTGATAGCATTCGAATGCATCAATTCCGAGGATGCATTGTTCCCATGTTATCCATCTCGTTACCTCATCGATGAGCAAATGAGGCACAAAAGTTAGGTCGATGTGCATACCTCACTTCACTCACTACAGCAGCGATCCTTCACAGCCTGATTCGCTCGATTCAACTGATACCTCCCCACCCATTCTTTTCTGTTAAGCAGTTGATGTATTGCACGAGCATTGCATATGGTCTTCAACACTGCTTACAGCAAACAACCATCAACTGAAATCGTTTGACACTACAGCAAACAGTAAAAAGAAAACTCTAAAAACGTCACCTTAAAAGATGAGCATTGAAAAGTTCATGTCTTCCTGAGTTGACGACGAAATCAGTAAAGAGATTCGCACTTCGGAGAAGATACGCCTCAAGAATATCTAAATTTTATTGAAATATTGAGCAGGCAGGGTGCAAACAAATATTGTTGAAGCCTGCTCTATCAACTACTCCACTGGACTGAGTAAATGGGTGAAAGGATGGGGAGGGGGGGGAGGGTGAGAGGGTGGGGGATAACGAATCGACAGCAGCCGGCCATCGTTGACTACAAAAGGTGTGCCTTTGATGCAAAACTCAGCATCACCTATTTCCACCTAACTGAGTTATGATGAACTCCATCATCACTAAAGAAACGCCTTATCGTCCATTTATTTCTATCTTGTAAATAAAGGCAGAAACAAGACAGGATTTCTTTGCTTAACATTCCAAACAGCAATCTTATTTATCAATGCCAAGGAATAGTGAAAAAACACTTGGAAAAAGTGCAATGAATACACATTCGAGAATGATCCTGTCTATGTACCAACCGCAGAAGAATGAAAAAATGTGATCACCACTGCTGCATAATCGATACTTAGGATATAAAAGCTGAATCGGCAATGTTGGTGTTCTGTGGATAAGGGCTACTTTTTTCTTCACTGCGTACACGTCCAACAGGGAGGACCATTGGTCGTCAAGCATACCGTGTTTGCATCCATTCGTTGCCGCCTTACCTTATTTAGCGCCAATAATCACCTCGCTACGTGCCAACAACACCGAAAAACACAGCGAGCTCATATTGGCAACTAAAATTGGGAACGAACTCAAAAACTGTTGATAAACTCACCACCAGAGAGTTTTATTCAATTGCAACTAGTTCAATTAATGCTTACCTCGTGGCGGAGCGTGACCATGGAGGTGCATTTTCTTCAACACAGTGAGCGATAAATTGGCAGCGTTCCGACCGAAAAGAATTTTAAACAACTGCGTTACCAAACGAATAGTCGCAGTTGGTGCAAGATCTATAGAGGCGCGGCAATAAAGCAGAATCTGCAACCAACAAATAACAGGCGTGCAAAAATTGATAAGTCCATCTCAAAACAAGTTCTATTCGATTGATATTGAAAAGTGGTTCGGCTGAACTTCGAAGAAATTTGAAAGCAAAAAACAAATCCGTTGCTATATGTTACAAATCGGAATCCATCCTCAGCCCAACGAAAGTGCCCAATAATTTCTCCAAAGAGAGGACTGCTCGTGCTCACGAGGGGAAGATCGGACTCCTACGGCCTAAAATTCGTTGAAGCATCGAGTTGATTGTTTTTTTTTGAGGAGGAGGGAGGAGGGCAGCTCTTCATAAATCCGCTGACTACTTTAACAACAATAATTAAAACATTACGCGCTGAATTCATTTCATCCACTTCACTTCCCAATGTTGCTAGCACTCACAAATCTGCATAGAAAAAAAGAGAAACTTGGGTAGGAAAATATCAAAAAACGAGCTGGTTGGAACTTTCTGGAAGGAACAAAGAAAGTTTCTTAGGTAGCTTCACCTTATGTCATTACATCTGGGCATCTACATTTATTAACACAGATCCTTAAGACTGTATCGTTCTTCCCAGCCTCACATTTGCAAACTCGTATTTCTTCAATGAGGTCTTGCTAGCTGTTCCCTTTCACGCTGCTTTTTCCGGTGCCTATTTCCTTTGTAGCAGTTATCCTAAGTGTGTTCTCAACTAAGAATGCAATCAATACTGCCAAGCATCAAACAAAGGTCACTACTCTTTTTTGCTTTTAGTAATTCCCACAGATATTACATTCTCAGCCTTCGAAACGACCACACTTTTCATATGACCAACTTTTTGCACGTCACTGACAAGAAGTTATATATGGCAACGACTATTTGGACAGTTGATTGGGCAGAAAATAACACCCTCTATGCAAACATGGCAGTGCACTTTCCGTGATAGACAACTGTGGTATCAGCGATGCGCTACTGCTTAAAAATCATAAATGCAAAAATCCTCTGCTGTTATATGTGTACGTTGCTTAAACAAATCTAGAGCTCAAACTGTTGTGAAAAGTGTAAGTGCATGTTACCGCAATTCTCACAGATGTAGTTTAAACGCATTGGTTTTGACATCCTCTCGAACACATTTAAAAGCCGATTAATACAAAACCTAGAAAAAATACTCCGACTTCTTACCAACTTTGCTTTTTCAGAAGTACTTTTCAATGAAGCTCTCTCATAGGCCATTGTCCAAAAGATCGCCACAAAATCTGCTGAACACACTTTCCACTGATGCTGTTTCGGTGAGGACTCCAGCTAGAACAGGAGCAAGGAAGGAAGGGAAAGGATCCCTTGACCACGTTTGAAACGATAAGTGACGCTACCAGCTGAACATAAATGGCAAATCCTTAAAGAATTTAGTAGTGTAACCAGTTCAGGACAACTTGGGGCAAAAAGAAAATTCAAGGGAGAATCTATTTATGAGGAAGAGAAAAGGAAACGATCAACTACTAAATTACTGGAAAAATGCACAAAGTAAGGGAAAAGTGATAAGCGTACCTCTTCAATGATTGTGGAAACGTTTGAAAAGAGTGCCATTTCAAGAACGCATGAGAGAGCATTAAGCGAGGCGGTTAGTAGAGAGGTGAAGCGCTCACGTACATCCTCGTCAATACTACCCTAAATAGTATTTCACATGATACTGCTGATAGCTGAATTTCTGATTCAATAAGTAATTTAGCGATACACACATCTCTGTGACAAATTAACGCTGAAAATTAGACTGACTCGGGGGGAAATTCCTTTAATGGAAGTGAGAGGAAGTGGACCTTCCTTAGCAGCACGTAAACGCTATCCCTTTGAGTAAATGGGAAAACATTTTTCGATGTATAGTGGAAGCAACAATGTGGCGAATAGCGCTATAAACTCTGATCGAGTTTTGAGGAGATCTTCTGTGCTTCGCTGGCTCATTTCTTTTATTGTTCTATGAAGCAAGACGGTGTCATATTACTGTAACTGTAGTCGAGTTAGCACTACCATCATTCACCACCTAGTACTACACCCAGGAATACCTACTAGTGCAATGGATGCCCTAGTACTGCTGACTGTTGTTACCACAAGCACTACTTAGTACCACCATTAACTGCATTTCTCACTATAAAATCTGAAACCATTACACGCTGCAAAAGATGTTGTTTACTACGACAATAACTTGCCGATCACTCGTATACTCATGCTTTCTACCACCACTGCTGCTGCCACTTGATTTAATCTACTGTAAAACTCATTACTGTCGGTAAGATTTACTTACCATTGCTAACATTACAAACTGCTGCTACTCCTGTCAGTACAGGCTCAAATTTTCTCGTGTGGTCGTGGAAATCGCAAAGAAAACTCGCACGTCAGAAAAACTGCGTTCATAAACTCTAATTACTGGGACTTATAGTTGAAAAAAACCTTTTTCCAAACATTTTCTTCTAAGGCGGCGAGAGATGGGGGAGGGGAGGGGGGAGGAGGGACGTAAAAACCATCCTGTAAAAAACTAGACAGCGGAGGGGTATGTTGAATACGTTGTAGTTGCAGGTTAGCATCAAAGGAATGAGAACTGCCATCGTGAAGAGGTTGGCTGAGGCGGAATTAGGGGAACATGTGAGAGACTCATAGCGAAGTGGAACCTATAAACGCTTTCAGATTTTTGGGGGGACGTACAATCCACGTAAGATCTGAAATCCACAGGTGTACACGCATCGAGCTGTTGCTCGAGATTCACGTCCATCCTATCCTCCGTATTATTTGCAAGCATTAAAGTTTAAGGCAACTCACTTCTGTCTAACCTTTAGCTCCACCGTAGATTTTATAGTTAAGCCAGTCAAGTGCCAGCTCAACTCACTCTTCATGTCTATGGGCTTACTCAAGAGAGGCTAGGACCAAACATTTCGCAAAGTGCTACTGGACAACGATCTTAAGCCTTGCTCGTTACCTCTTCCTTCCCGGCTTCATCTACAGCGCCTTTCCTCTCATTCACAGTTGGGTTATGGTACGATTTTTTGGTCCATCCTCAGACCCGCCGACTTGTCCCAGTAAAACGAAGAGTGCATTCCACGACCCCCGCATTTTGATATTCCGAAATCCCAAAAAAGTATTTTTTTCTTCTCGTTTTACAACATTCAAGCGTCCTAAAGATTTTATTCGAATAAAATTTCAACAATTCTGCACATCCAAAACTGTAATGCACCCCCTCCTCCAAGCGAAGCAATTTTTTTGAAGAAAAAAGGCTCCAAAGTTGATCATGCGTGACCAGGAAATTATAAGCATCTCTACCATTACAGCGAAAGGCATGTGAAACGCTGAGTTAAGCAACTTAAGTGAAAACAATCTCAGGCTAACTAATCACCTTTGAATCACGCCTACAACGCTTTTAAACGGCGAGTCAAGACTTTAATTGGTTGGTTATGAATAAATAAATACAAATCCACACCGCATCTGCCCGAGTACAGAGATTTTAAGTGGATGAAAAACGGCTGCAAGAAGTGCTCCAAACAACTTACATTACATCAAAATATGAAACATGCATGACAAATCAGCTCTTTTTTAGGCTAATGCTCTATTATCGCACAAATAATATTTAAATAAACTAACAAAACAAAGCCGTTAGGAGTAAAAGGTTGCTTTGAATGAAAGTCTCACTTCCTCTCGGCTCTATTTCACGAAAATAGGTTTTCCTAGAATCAGATTCAATTTCAATTTGTGCTGCAAGATTTCTGAGCAGAGTTTGCAGTCCCCCTTCTCTTTTACCCTCATGAATGACTAAGGAAAAGTGTCATCATCCTAGAAAACCAACCTCATTTGAAAACAGGCTAATAAAGAACGTAAACTTGCCAAGTAATTAATGTAAGCGCCTTTGAGCGAGTCGGCGATATGCGTAAGCGTGGAAGAAAGAAGAAAGCTCGATGCCACCGAAGGCTTCACAGAGGTCCCCACCAAATAAGATATAGAATGAATGCGCTGCTCAGAGGAGGTTAAACCAGTGCCACCGACAGGAAGTGCCTTGCGCACCGGGGACAACGTTGGCCGCGGTAGCATCAAATTCGGCGATGTTTGCGACAGCTGTGCGTGCTCAGTCACCAATGTATAATACAGATTCATTACCCTTAACAATTGGTCGCCTTTATCCATCCACAGATATGCTTAACAATTGTAACGTACCCTATCACAGTCATAAAACCTATTAAAAGATTTACCGCAGTGACGTAGCAACTAAACATCGCATCGATATTGCAACCAACGGCAAAGTGAGGAAAAAGGAAAAATACAGATCAAACAATGGTTATATTCATGCGAGAAACATCCCACGAGAAATTAAGCAGCTTGTTCCATGATAAGCCAGAGTTTACGAAGTAAAGTACATCATAAAGAAGAACTAACAGCTGAAATTAGTAAACTACTTGTACCGTTGTGATTTCGAAATGTATTTCACCTCATCGACTCTTGCTGAATCAACACAGTAGAAGTGCAGTTAGAAAATACTGACAGCAAGTTGCATGGAAGGGCAGAAATAACCTCAGTGGTAAAAGTATCAGCTGGTCCATGATGTGAGTATCTGGTAGCTTGGGAAGTGAGGTTGGCGAAACTTCTTGCTCGTTGCTCATACACGTCATAATGACTGCTTCATTCAATCCTGAAGCAAATAGGCTATTTAGTCGCTATGGTGCAAAAACGTGTGATGAATCAAAGATGAAATCCCATTCAAACTTCGGTAACTAATGAAAAAAACACTTCCGAGGAAAAGTATGTCCCCACTCTTCCCTCAAAAAAATTTTTTTCAAGAAACCCTTCCCGGTGACATAAAATGAACTCATTCGACTGCCACTATGAAAATTAACCCAACGCTTTTTTCAGCAAGAATTATCACTGCTTCAAGGCAAAAAGCCAAAACAGGCACCAGTTGGTTTAGACTGATGGCAAAGCAAATATATAAGCCGTTATACACCTTTAAACAAAACTGCAATTGAGAATTTCACTGGTCATGACTGAGTGCCATAGCATAATGCTAATTAATCGTTTTCCTTTGAGGTGCTGCCTCTTGAAGGCTTTATTAATTGAGCAAATAAAGACAAGGATACATGCACCCTCACCGCTAAAACATTTGTTTCCAACCATCTGTGCTGTTGTGGAAACGCCCTTCAGATAAGGCAAGCACTTCCACATTACTTCAACCGAAGCTCATTCCGACATGCGACTTAACCACGCAAGTTGAGAAATCCAGTAAGGTCAAAACGATAAATCACGGAACAACGAACCAGCAAAAAGATAAGAAATCATCTCAAAGAGGTGAATAAACGTCGGAATTGATGAGCAATAGCATGTTCCTTTCGACATTAACGAAACAAGTAGGCCAAGACGTGCCGATTCGCTGTGCGCACTCACTGACCACGCTCGCAGATAACAAGAAGGAGGATAGATTCCAGCCAAACTGACCAAACCCGCAATTAAACCCACCTGAAAATGCAGAATCTGCCTTCTCAAGCACACAATCTTCGTCTACACTCCTACCACACCATGACATACGCGAATGGTAGGTGTAAACACTTGCCAAGAAACAGAATGCGTGCCTTTCCTTCCATTATTGGCAAGCAATTTTTTGCGGTAGCTCGCTTATAAATGATAATACAATTCACTAGGGAATATTAACAGCACATTAAGATTAACATAAGCGAGGCAGAAATTCTATGGACTAAGATAAGAGCAACGAGGCTACAATGTGATTGTATTAGTCAACACAGGTCCCAAGATTTGTAGAAAACTAACTGTGGATTTGTCTGAACATTTTCAAAAATCGTTGGCTCTTTCATATCAGGCGAACGTCATGTTTCTGGATGGAATGCTCGCAGGATGACGAGTTCCAGAACGTAAAAATCCACATGCAGTTATTTTGGGAAGCTGGGTTAAGAACTGGTCCGCATCAACTCGGCTAAGTAGCAACTCCGTAATCTCGTATTTTCCTGAACAAAAAACTAACCAAAACTAAACTAACACAAAACCTGAGTGTTTTCATTCGCTGAATCCACCAACATAGCGAAAAGCTTGTGTAGCAAAACACCGAGATTTGTGGAAATGGCAAAATCCACCGATTGACTCCCGAAATTGTACTCTCGACCTACGCCAACTATCTGCAACCTTCGCAAGTAATGAAAACAAAGCAAAAATGTCCGTGGAAGGGTCCGTCGACAGTCAAACAAGAAGATATTTCCTCCAATTAACTGGATACTATTCCCATATTTGTAACCAACTGGCTTGCAAGGTGAATCACAAATCACTACTGTTTTAAGCAAAAAGCTCACTTGCTAGTGTGTTGCAATAAAAAGGCGTATGATATATCGCCTCATGTTTCCATCTTCCAAGCCTTCAGATGAGTTCATGAAGGCACCCTCTAAGGAATGTGCACTCCTATGAGGTAATCCAAAACAGCGCAAACCCAGTAACTGAAGTGCAATGCAGAGTCATCCCTTGAAGATGCCACTCACACGTTTCCTTCCTCCTCTTCCCCTCTCCACTCCTTTTGCAAAATCACATTTCATGCTTAAACTAGTACTTTGTTTAACGAAGCTAGAACCAAAGCAAATGACAGAGAATTCAGCTGCTTACCAACGGCTCTTTAGGGAACGAAAAACATATAAAGTTCGAAGGCTCATCAGTCGCAAAAATGATAGGAAATTCATAAAAATTCGCATTCATCACCAACCTGAAAGAAAACAGTAAGAACGAATATAAAGAATTTTAGTCATGAAGGCTTCTCGTCGCAAGAAAGTAGGTTTTCTATGACAAAATGTTTTGCTTAAAAGAATGCATGATGACTGATCCCTTTCTGAAAGATCAATGGATCAAAACAATGAAACGCTATAAGAAATCGGGCTTGAGCTTTGGTTTCAACGTTAAAAACGAACAGCGGATCTACTTCTACCGGTGACATCACAGCTGTTAACCTCTGCATTAACATCATTGATGTAATACAAAGATAATGGTAAATTCCAAGCTGCATCGATCCAAGATAGACATGTCGCTAAGCGCAGAATGCCAATATTGCAGCAACAGTTTTAAAAGCGAAAAAAGTGAAGGAAAATTTACAACGGAAGACTATTGGCCGCCGCCTTTCTAACGCGCGGGTCCTCGTCGGCTAATAAGTGCAAGTACACAGCAATAACATCGTCTGGTAGACATGGAGATGACGATTCAGCAACACACCAGTCGATACTTGCCAAATACTCCGCGACGGCCACCTAAACACAACTTTTGCAACAAAGCTGACTTAACATATTCAAAAACACCTTAGTTAATTGCCTTCAGCAACCGCACATCAACGTCCCCTCAAGTGCTTTTCGCTTGAAACATAGGTAAATTGGAATACAAACAAGCAAGGCGCGTCCACTTACGTGGCCTCGCAGGACTGCATTTGCCAAGCATAATATCATTGCCCATAGGCACGAATCTGAGACTACGCAAATTACTCTCTATTCCAAGTTGACTCATCGTTTTCAGATAGCGTCATAAATATTTGAATGTGAACAAAATCTATATGCATTTTACAGCCAGCTGGATCACACTTCACATCTGTCATCTAGCGAAACAAACGGAAAACAGCCAATTCGGCCATATTTCATTGTTTACAAAGTTGGTTCACGTGAGCAGCACAATTCGAACTCGTGTAATTTACCAATATTTCTATTGTGCTTTAAAACCTGTTTCAATTTATTCAAATGTATACGCCCAATGGCATGAACATAGAGAAACCGAGCGGGTGATAACAGCTACAACACTGAAATAACAAATTTCATTGAAGAATGCTACAGTTTGAAAGCATAGTTTTAAGTTGCCAGTCTTGTAAAAATACATACTTAGGGAATATGCTGCAAATAATATGAAACAATCTGCAAACATGAAAGCCAAAAGTGAGTTCTACGCTACAAGCAGTCTTAACGGACGGGACGACGGGAGGGACTTAGATTACAACTTACTCGCAACAGGAAGTAATTGTCGTGATAATTTTCGCAAGCAAATTCGCATATTTGATCGGCAAGGCCACTCTGGTAAACCACATGTCCCGCTGTTTTCAGCGCAGACAGCAACGATCGACTACACTGTGCGCGGCGTACACGCATACACTCGAGTACGCACTTCTTGAATAAGCAGTGCGACTCTGCAATACGACAAGTTACTTTCCACTTTCAGCGTCCTTTACTATAAGCATACCTGCATACGTATATAAATACACAACCACATATATATCTACAGCATGCATATGTACATAAATATATATAAAAGTTTGTTTTGGCATTAACGCAGTTTTGTACTGAGGCACTAGCTGAGTTTCGTTACGCTTGTTGCTGCGCGCATTCACACAAGACAACCTCAGGTAGAACTCATCGCTAACCATGTTCTGCATTGCTACAGCAGCATGAGTGAATTTTTGCAAATTGGTTTTATTGCAATGCAGAGAGTTTTTGGAACACTACGTCAATCTATAAGTTGATGACGACTGTAAATTGAAACACCCTCCGGTAAAATGCCCATTTATCAAAGCCTACAACTTCTCAAACAGAAACCCCCTTCTAAATCAGTCGTGGAAAATTCAACCTCCTTGATGAACATGACTCCTGCGTCTATTCCTCGAATGGATTAAACAATCAAGAAGCTTTCTTAATTGCATACTCAGAAAATGGCATCTTGCAGAGTAATATGAGAAATCAGCCTTGTCACACATCACTGTTGCATTTGCATACTGTATTAATAAAAAACTGAGAGATAAATATAAGATAAAGCAATAAAAAACACAACCGCATTCCATTTCGACAGAAAGTTGTCACTGAATAGAGACTGCGAGTTGCAGACTTTTATTTAGGGAAAAACCTAAGGACTTTCCAAAATGTACATTCTAAATTGCAACTAAAACAAAAAAATCGTTGAACTTAAAGTCGAAAATAATGCGCCACTTCAGCAGCAGAAATTTTCCCACATATCGAATGTTATGACGGCGCCTATGCACGAGTAATTCACCAAGTAGGATGAACAAAGCGAAAATACGCGTGTCCGGTCACCTCATCGCCATCCCCATTTCCTTTTCCAGTACATAGAACCGCTTACAAACTTTTTGAAGCATACATATAGTGCGCTACAAGCCTCAGATACAAAGAAACTATAAAACGATATAAAATTAGCTTACGGTACCTTTGGGCAAACTGCTCCGGACACGTGAACACGCCTGAGTGGCTGCAATGATGGTTGTAACAGCAGCCGCTTTAAGCTGGTCGTCTTCGTGACATAAAAACAGCTCGATATCTCTGAGACACTGCACTCCAAGACCGCCTTAATATCAGCAATCTGAATCACGTTTATTCGCAACAAGACATATAATGGCATTATAGAAAATAAAAAGGAGATGATCAAGTCTGCTGGATAATAGGGGAAGACCGTTGCATTAAACTATCAAAACCCAGAAGAATCAAGAAATTTCTTTTAACATGATCTTTACAGGTATGGTTAGGAAATGCCCTACATAAGAACGCGTGAAATGAGATATTTCCGTTCCCCCTGGCAATGTTGCAAATTCACGATTTTACAGAAAGTCATTTTCGACATTTTCTCGTTGGAAAACCCTCATTAGTACAGTTTGGCGCTGATCTGGCTATTCAACAGCAACACCAACACAGTGAACCTTACGATAGTGAGTTTCAGAACGGAGGTTCACATCAGAGGTGTCTATTTACATAGTGTATTTTACACGATTGAAGGATGAAGATGGCAAAACGCAAACCACCTGCCAAAATCGGCCATTCCAATTTCACGCAAACAGAGGACGGGGATTGAGATTTTGAATGAGGGTCATAAAGCGACCTGATATAGAGGAGTTTCCGGAGTGTGCAATTCGATTGAATTCGGGCACCTGCTCTTTGAATTTTACTTCCGCATAATGGAATGGGAGTGTGAAAAGTGCCACGCCGGCCATACCTAAACCGGAGACCCCAAACGACCATAAAAGCTCGAATAAAACCTCACCCGGTTAACATCATTCTCCGATATTTTGAGGTAAAAGCAGCGGATAAAACAAAATTCTTACCCAAAACGTGAGTCTCACGGTACAACTGATACGCCAACTTACTCCCAAGCATTCGGAAAACATAAGCTCTCGTTGCACTTGAATAATAATTTGCCTCAACATTCCACCTTCCCTCCCTCCTCTCCCTCTGGATTGCTGGGAAATTCAATACCTCAAAATGCTTCATACTACATTAGTGACCACCGGAAACCGAAATCGAAAGTTGACTGGGTATAAACACTGAAAACTTCAGAAAGTTCGGCCCCATATATTTCAGAATGATGCATACGAATAGCCAAGAACTCGGCTAGAGTAATTAATAAGGAAATGGATGGAAGATGTTGCACAGACATCCAGGAACTGAGTGATGAGATCTTGAAAGTCTTTTTTTTTAGGGGGGGGGGGGGGGGAGGGCAAGAAGTGTCATAGCAGACACAACATAGACTCGAGCCTTTCAAAACGTGAAGGGGGAAATTTTTGAGCTGCTTAGCTGGGCCCGACGAAATGTTTATACGACCCAGAAATTACCATTATTTTAGTTGTTCAGTGTTGTGGGAAGACAGCAATCCATCGCACGCCTTTTTGCTGGGAAGCGAAGAGCTCGTTCGCCTGCTCTTGCGTTGACACCAGGAGGAACGGTGGGGGGAGGGACTGCTTCCGTTTTCCCTTCCTGCATTCTTCAGCGTCACGTTCCCCCCCACAGCAGTACCACTTCCAAATGCGTTCGCCGTGTCTCTTTCCTTCGCGAATTTCACTACAGTTCAGAAGCCTCCGATTCCTACTACCACATAAACTCCCGTTACTTTGGTTACGTCCAATCGACGCTCTTCACACATCATAAAACTGCAGTCGACTGCGCTAATATATGTGCACACCGCATCTTTAAAACAAGTGCTTTTCAGCAATCGTCATATTTCCTATGTTCGGTTCTCCATGAGATCCTCCATTTCTTCTCACTTCTCGCCCGTTTTTATGGATCGCACATGAGAACCATAAAAAAACCGAACGGAACCCACTACGTCTTAATTTTCATTGCATAATCTTCTCGTCTTTATTCGCAGCACTCGCCGATAATCCCATTTACCCTACGGCAGTCTCGACAACATGTGTTTTTCCAGTCCAAAAACCGCACGAATCCATCAGTTGAAATTATGAGCTTCGACGAAAGCAGTCTATGCGGAATTCACCACGTTCACAAAGTCCACTTCCTTGCCGTATGAAATAATGTTATCTGATTTTTCATGAAGGTGAAAAATAAGGTTTCTTTATTTTCCAGTGATTTATATTCAAGTAGATTAAACAAATTGCAGGGCAACAAAACGAACCAGGAGGCCTGAGTGGGATGTCGAAGAAATCGGGTAGGTGTGTGGCCAGAAGAGATAAGCAGTTCATAGCTAAAATTTTATGGCTCACGCGTGCGTCGCGGTCAGGGATTAACCGCAGGCACTGATCCGCCAAAAGGAAACGTCTTGCCAGCAGGACCGACGTGTAGGTCACAAACGATGCGCTCGCTAAAACGACGTGAATATCACAACGGCATATTTCAGTATTCCCTCATGAGGAAAGAGCCGCTAAGAGACGAGCAGCAATGAACCAGTTGACACAAACTCGCAAAACACACGGCTTATTTAATAAGCATGTCGCATTTTAGAGCGTGCATAACTTCGAGGTGTTCTGGCCACCCCGATTTGTCAGCCTCTTTGCAGGTATAGGTCGCTCGGCCTCATGTCTTGCTCATCGGCGTACTCTCAAGTTAAAGGTCACGCAGAAGTGGTATCACCACTGCGCATCACTTTACGGTTTGTCTAAAAACACGTGTCACTACCTTTCCTAGCATCGGGTAACCTCAGTAAAGCTTGTTCGTGGTCACTATCCGCATCTCACAGACTGCAAACTTTCTATATAATATGAAACAGTATATTATGGTTCTGAAAATAGCAATAAAACGCCACATAAATCCAAATGAAAAACTGGCAAACGCGAGCGGGACAAAAAATTCAAACAAGCAGCAACTTTTCGCATAATCTCCTCATTTCTCGTTTAAAATTTCAATACCTGGGAGAACTGTTTATGAGCTCACATTGCATGGAAAGTGAGTCAAAAAACCGGATTTCAGAATTTTTTGAGGCTCACTCGACTATCATTACGGTTCGAACCAACGCATAAGGAAATCTGGCCAAAAACAATATTTAGAAGAGGTTCATGTTCATCAATACAAAACGCAACTCTCGAGAAACTATTTTTGTCTTCACTTCTGACCAGCAGGATATCAAATAAAAGAGTTTTATGAGTTGATTACGGTGATCTCAATTACGGCGGTGATTTTCAGCAATAAAAGAAAACTATGCGTTACTGAATACTGCACAGATTAGCAAAAGATCGCAAATTTGCACGAAAGTAAAAATAAGAACGCTTCATAGCTTTGCAATCAAGTTGAAAAGTTCTTTTCGCTAAACTGCCCACCAAAATCACAGGCGACAACAATTTCTCAAAAATTACTCCGTACAGCCAAACACAATAAATGTTGCCAAAAATCGTGTTTTAAACCCCTCTCCATTTCCTTACACTCACCTTAAAAAGGCAGTTTTTCTAGCACCTGCTGATGTAAATTCAATGTAACAGATTGGTATTTGCAAAAGAATAAGTACTCAAAGCCCCAATATCAGCGCAACCTCAAATACGGGCAATTTGACGAACATTGTAGAGATGAAAACTGCAAACGCATACATATGTCAGCAGGAAGGCGATTTGGAATAGAGGTGCCACCACTATGCAGACTGGACGCATCAGATGTGAGTGCTGCCTCTATGCTTCCATGCTCAACGTTCACCTCGTCGAATATGTCGTGATGGCGAAGAGGATCCAATATTTCTTCGTTCTCCGCACACGACGAATCCGTTCGCTGAACGACGATATGAGATATTTCAGATATCATCACTGCACTTGAATAAGTAGAGAGCGAAGCCAACACAAGCAAAAATCAAACGCAGTTCTCTTTCCCTTGCCAAATTAGAAAATTTTCGAAAAAAAAAGCAAAAAGATAACGCCATTCATTAAAAATTTGACTATATGATCATTTTCAGTGATTCTGTAAAACAGTTTTTACTACCTTTGCACACATTCCATAAATTTGTAAACCAATCCTTTCTCGGACAGATTATTGTCAGGTGATATAAAAGTAGAGCATTGCGAGAATGTTTAATTTCAAAAAGGCCAGAGACAGTACAAGAAGGGTGCTCTCGCTAGGAATTTCTCAAAAATTTTTTGAAAGGTAATGAACGATGACTTCGGGGAAATGAAAAATCGGTGAGACAAGATAAGGACGTGACAAGATCGTAGGATTTCGAAAATTGCAGTTCTACAGAAAAAAAAAACAGACGAGGGCCCTTTCTACAGCAGGAAAGGTGGTGACCGTATGATAGGTTCCACACTTAATTTCCAGAATTTCTTTGCTTCCTATACAACGCTACTCTAAAAAGGTGGTAACGCAAGGCAAGCTGTAGCAACGGATTAATGAACCATATTCGTGAAACAGCCTATACAAAAGAACAATAAGAGAACCAATGGATACCAAACCGGTTCAGATTCGGTATTATCGGTATCGGGACTCATCTCGAGAGGACGGTCGCTTAGAGATGTGCAATCATTGAACGTAAGAGGAGAGGGAGTGTCAAAAATCGAGTCCACGGGACTTGCTCTCAACGAACTCAGCTGACTTGCCGCACCTAAAAATATTCTCTTACAGCAAATTAAATAAACCATTACGCATATGTGCCCAGCCACAAGTCTTTCTGCATCAAAAGGCAGTTAGTTCATCACCTTCACTGTCTCCCATCCCCCCTTCCCCCCAACCGCAGCAACAAATTCGTCTTTCGTAATCAAAAAAGGAGGCGACCCTTTACTTTCCAATGGAATTTTGCGTATGCACTGATCTTTGCAGTGAACTCGACTTTTCACTCTGTTTGATCAAAAGTCCTCATACTGCCGTTACAGCAGAAAGTTCGCGTTCGCTTACAATTGGGTTCCCATTTTGAGCCGTGTTCAGATCGTCACCGCGCTCCACCGACGGGTTCTCAAACATGAAAATGTCGGAAAGTTCCCCTGAAGGTCAAAAATTTTGATTCTTATTTTGTTCTAGCTCTTCCGTTTCCCATCAGTCTGGTTCGAGATAAAACTTTCGACCCCTAGAAATAGCATTTTTTGGTTAGTAAACCTTAAAACATGCTTAAGAGAAGTTTGGCGATCACTGGTGAAGTCTTTCCAAGCAGACATATCAATGGAAATAGGGATCGCAGTGTAGCTATAAACCCTGACTTCACGGCTTACACAACTAATTCTTAATATAAGTAATGCGAATGAAGCGAGTAAGGAACTATCAAACTGAGAAGAATGAACGAAACGAATACAAATTCGCCGAGATTAGCGAAATGAGACGATAATTTGCAAGCTGAGCCGAATAAAACAAGCTGAATTATTTTGAGCAAAGGCAAGCGGGAAGTAAACATTCAAGCAAAGGCACTCTAGCGTGATTATTTACAACTCATAAGCAAAGAATTTGCTATGTGCAAAAAGGTTTCAACCTTAAAGAGAAGTGGATTTTATATACCTCCTTCCAGCTTCCTGTATAACTCCATTAGCAGAAACACCTTTTAAAAGCAAGGCTATCTAAGTGAGAGGACAATCAGAAAACAGCACTCACAAGCAGAAGTTGCAGTAGTCAACTGAGATTTCTGGTCGTCTTCAAGCAATACCCCATAAGGAGCTGTTGCCAGCTGCGGGAAAAACGTTGATAGTTGCAGCTGTGGGATGAAGGCAAGCACTCTTTCTAGTAGCTCCAAAGAAGCAACCACTACTTCGCTTCGAGAAGAATAAACACAACGCAATGTATCTCGAAATATCTGCAATTGGTGCTTGGTAAACTATTAACCATACCCGATAAATAACACAGATGCGGATTCGTATGTACAAACTTGCAAGTATTCAATGACAAAAAATAAGATGCAAATCTGAAAAGTGGAAAAAATTATACACTAACCTGCTTAAGTATAGAGAATTCTTCCATAATTTTCTTTACAAAATCTCATAATAACATATACAAAAAGCAAAACTAACTAGGAACCTGCTTCGACAGTCATCGGAGAAAAATATTCCCAAGCCGCCATCCAGCTGCTTAGAATTTGAAGAGAGGCAGCACGATGCAGTAATTTCTAATTTAACATCTCATTCATTCCTCAGCAGTTTATACGAAGAAATATTCTCAAACAATCGCATCTAAAATACACTCTCACAAGCCAATACTAATGCACCCAGACAATGCATTGCTTTTGATGTGCAGAGGAATACAACTTTAAAAATGATTGAAACGAACGTTATGCACGGCATCTATGCCTAGTTCGCTTCTGCGAGCCATGATAATCGGCCAAAGCAGTCGAAGAGAATTCAAAGTACCGACGAGACTCGCTTTGCCGTTATCATCATCGGCCTGCACGAGGTTCTCTATAAAATGAGTCTTCATAACGCAGATTTTAATCGAAAAGTATCGATGTCACTCAACGTATCGGAATAAGTGAAGATGAGAGACACGAACTGATCTCCACTTGAACGTAACCCATTTGAGACGCCGCATTTGCGTATTTCAACACTATTCACATTTAGGAAATAAAAAACAGTCTCAATATGACCCAATGATGAAAATCTGCAACCATTCAACTGCACAGTTTAATCTTCGCAACTACATCACATCATTCGCCATTGATGAAACAGTTTGTAGACTGCTCCGTAATACTCAATCGTTTCAAAAATATCCTCTTTTTTTCACCACATTTCTACTTGTTGAAGTTAAATTATTGAAAAGCCATCAATATCCAAATATTCGAAAAATTCAAAATGTTCTGCTTCGATGCTTTAAGTTTAAATGATGATATTGGAAAGGATAATAAATCCAGAGTGGTAATAGATATTGACTAGACAAACAATGACATTAGAGGCATAGCATATGAAGCAGTACTGGAAATAAAAAACAGTGCCAGCAATCTCAATGTTATGCTTTATGACTTTATGACTCAGTGCTACACACTAGGTAAATAGTTCAGGGCTATTAAAGCATCATCAACACTGCCATCAGTGCACATTGTTTTGTGATGCAAATTTCGCTGGTGACTGGATATTGGCATAGCGGCAAAATCCGAAACCCATTCAGATAGCATCAGAATGTACCAAACAATTCGAAGCAACATGGCTTCATTCCGCATTTACACTTAGGACGTTTCGGTTCTAGTCGAACTAACCATGCGACGCGCACTTTTTTACGGCCAATACAACGGCGAATTCAAGCGAAGTTAGTTCCTCGCAAAAGCCACCATAAAGTCCACTCAAATGCCGACAGCCATCACATTCAATCCTGTTTAAACGCCATGTGACTCTCGTATTCCCCCACATTCGTATTTTAAAAGACAACTGTCAGTTTAGCAAAGACACAACGTTGCTTTTGAGTACTTTGCAAAACTCGCAGTTTCAAGAGTTTTGAGCAAATATAAGTGAGAAAACTCCCGTGAAATTGCGGTACTCTCTGACGAGCATTCACTATAATCCTGTTTCCTAAATTCCCAAGTAAAAATGTGACGAATTTGGGAAGGAAGGAGGTTCAATCCATGCCTGTGCTAATCTACTGAATATGTTTCACACCGCCGCTTTCTCAACGTTATTGTTCCGTTCCAGTGCCGCTCTTTTATCTCATGCTTTCTGACGCGTGCATAATTGAATAAAAGCGATAAAATAAAAGGAAAGCGAGAAAGCACATTATAGCAGCTGGCACGATATGCGCTTTTGATTTTCGTTTACTTGACGAATCAGCTTTCTAATTACCACAAGAAACAAATCTAGGCATAATACTTTCATATTTTCATTAATCCAGCCACTACTATAAATCATCCACAAAATATTTTTTTCTTTTTTTTGCGACCCAGCCAGCGTGAGGCGGAAAAGCGATCAGTAGACCGGAACTATTAGACAGACAGATACACACCCATGAATACACAAAGCAGACATTAAAATAAAGCGTTTCAGCAAAACGAATTTACGCAAATATATGAAAAGGAGCCCGATGAAGAAACCTATGAATAAAGGCTTGAGTAACGAGAAGCAACTCACTTGAGAACTGTTTGAACGCTTTGCAGAGGACAGTGGGAAGGAAGGAAGAAAGCTGACAAATAATAACTGCAGCAGCTCGGTTAGCTGTGCCTGAGAGCTCGAGATTTTCCAGTGCCACCTCGTACAAAGTCTAAAAATATTCAATAAAGACTAAGTAAAGACCCTCTTGCAAAAAATTTGAGACATATAGAGAGCTGGAAAACATCCTGTTCTGACCCTTAAAATGGTGCTGCTGACCTTCTCACGAGCATAGAAACTGCAAAAGGGTCATGGATGTTCAGCATGACAGAAGATGCGAAGATACGTAATCTCTCACCACATCTTCCCGAAGAAGATGCTAGAGACCAGTTACAGTGAAAGAAAGTGAAAAAAGAGAGATTCAATTCAAACAGCTAAATTTCGCGAGTAGTTTCAATCATCAACTCAGGCATTGTACCGACTAGACATAATCCAAGAGCTCTGGAGTGTTCGCTCGAGACCTTTGCAGTCTAAAAAAGGAGAGGAATGTGGCCTTTGAAACTACATATAGTCAACCATTTTTGAGAATAATACCACCCTTTGCAGTGACATGATTTCATTCAATACTAGCCTTTGCTGCGGCTGCGATAAGATCCCTATTTCGTGCACTGCCGCTTGAAATTTCACTTGTCCGTGTTTCAAGATGGTGGAGAAAACTTCTCCTCTTCCCCAGTCTTTTCCTGTTCTCCTCCCGTCACAACCGCAATTTCAACTTCCGAACGAGGACAGCTAAAGTGATATAATTTGTCAACACCATCTAAATCCTAGGGTGAAGTTGAAGCCTGTTCCGTTCCCCTACTCAACACCACTGTCAGTTATAGGAGCTCCATGGCGATGTGGGCTTTCACATGAAAATTTTGTTTTTGCTGCAAACACAACTCATATTCAAAACATGTGCAAACAAGAAGGAAGTAATCTACTGGTGCAAGCTTCATTTATATATTTCAATATATATATATATATATATATATATATATATAGTACAAGCTGGAACTGCCACACAAACAAACAGAAACGAGCATACAAAGAAATGCTCAACCACGAACACAGCATGGCTCCAGTGCGCTGCTGTAGAACATCGCAACAAACGATGCTGGGTATGAAAGTTCTTCCAATTTTTTGTAGTTTTCGCAGTCTGCAATTGCTGTTTTTGCCGACTCGTTTCCTCGAAAGTCCACAACCAGATGGCTATAAAAATTCGCAGCAAAAACAGGAACAACTTTCAACGATGCGTAAGAGTCATCCAATGGGAAGGTGGGAAGTTGAACGCAAAAAAATTAAACGACTTACAAGAGCACCATCACAACGTTGTGAGGACAGCTCAGGGCCTAAGACGGCGAAGATAGGCGGCAGATGTTTCTCAATGGCGCTCTGAACAGACTCTTCAGGACGACGCGCTATCGAAACGAGTGCCGACACCAGATGCATACCGATTGCGCTATAAATGTTCCGTATAGTTGCACAAGTCGTTCAAATCGTTTATACGAGGTACTATAGCCGATCGTGTATATTTTAACAGAGCTAATACACCATGAAGTGATCTGCTTTGCAAACGATGTTCTACAAAAATCACTGATTAACTCAATCCACCCACCTGTTTCGTTTCTGCATAAATCACACTGATTACGTCTTAGGTTCACAAAGAGAGAAGAACAGGTGTAACTTCATTCAGGCGACCTGCGAGCTTCCTTACCAAAGGAACTGGTTTCAACTCGTCTTCTACTGATACGACATCACAGGTGCCAGTTGATTTAGATCTTGAGTCTACTGAGGTTGAAGTTACTTAATACACATCATGGTGCTAATTAATTCCACTCTGTATATAACTCGGGTTTCAGTTCTTTCAAATGCAGCCCGAAGTGAATTTGAACGCGGAGTTCTCGATTAACTCAGCCAAGACTTGCAGTACCTTCGAATAGAAGCTGCTCACCCATTCAAAATGTGTTTCAACCTTTCACTGACACCTGCTTCGATTCACTTCACATATAGCCGTAAAGCTGCATTCGCTCAGTGATTATCGAATTTCAGTATTCTCGCAGTCGAAAACAAGGTGAATAAGCATGTGAAAACTATGCGGAGGACTTGACTCGAGTGATGCTGGAAACTTTATTCAAGAATCGATCGGTCTTGAAAACACATTAAACATTTCGGCTGATTGTTGTACTTTACTTCATTTTTCATCTTGGTTAAAAAACGCTCCATTCTAAATAGAAGGATGTTTTTATACTGGACTTCATCAAAAGTACAGAAGAATGCATTCTTTATTTATGGAACGAGGAGGAACTTCCTTATATAACTGCAACGAGAGTAATTACGGCCAAATAGAGGAAACACTGAGACCTTATGAAGTATTTTTCTTATTGCAACGAAAATTACTCCGAATGTTCGCTACAAACTTTTGACGGATTATCACACTTAACCAACCGTTGACAGGTTTCATCGGTTTTGTTGATCGTGCTTTTTGCCTGTCGTTATTTTCCTCTCTAATCACACATTCCATTTTGTCGTTTACTCCCAAAGTATTTCATTTTTAAGCATTAGTCTGTTATCACCGTATTTATCTATCAACAAACGCACTGTGCAGTCGGAAGTATTGCTGAAGCCGACACTGCCTCAATTATAGGCGGGTGCAATCGAAAAGAAAAAGTCTGCAATTAGAGATGAAGAACCGCAGCGAGAAAAATTTGCGATCAAAATATAAGCCAGAGGTGCCGCCTTCTCAATGAATTCAGGATTCGAGGACCGAAGCTGAAAAAAAAAAAACAGTGGTCGCGCTGAAAACGCAAACAGTAATATAAGCTAGCCACCTCCAGCACAATATTCAAGCAGCATGAACGTTGAATGAAGTTGAAATAGCAACGAACCCTGCGCGACTGGGTTTTACATGCCTCACAACATGTGCAAGTCGAGACAGAGCTGCAGTGAGTGAACGGGCTGCACCATTGCGCTTTATTTCCGACATTAGCACGACGACCACCCGTGAGCTGCTCAGTTCGCTCACTAAATGCTGCAAAACACATTTAAATAAGATTAAATCGACAGTCTCCTCTGTCGCTTTATCAAGCAGGCATCCACATCATATGAGGACAAGGAAAGATGGATAAATCACTGCATCTCTTCATGAATCCCTCCAACTGCATTTTATGTAACTCAACATCTTTAATTCTCAGAGAGGTAAAAAAATATCTCGAAACGTTTCCATCCTCTCCATATGACAAAACAAACAACTTTCGATTTACGACCCTTTAGTCACCAAAGGGGACAGTAGTGGACTGAAGAGCATGATTTGCAGATCTTTTTTTCAGTCCACTCGACCACAGTTGTTTATTTGGAAAGGGATGGGGAGGGAGGAGAGAGGACTCAAATGCTTAAGCACAGTGAAGCATGTTGCGATTTTATTTGAAGTTGGCAAAGTAAAAAATTTCAAGAGAAATTTCTGTCTCTAATTTCATTAAAAATATTCACAGATGAATGAGACTGATGATTTGATATTGAAGACAGCAACTACTCGTGGTTTCATTCGAGAGCAAAATTAAGAGAAACGATGAAAGGCTATGCATATGCGAGAATTTAGTGTAGCTACAGGTATTTGTGGGCACTGTAATCAACTCATTAAACTCTTTTGTTTAACAGCACTAAACTTTATTCCTCAAAACTGCTCGCTCCCTGAAGAAGGTGAAGAGGAAACATCGAAATTTGTTATAAAAAAGAGATACCCAACGATTTCCCTTGCAGCAACAACGAGTAAACAATTTAACTTACGGCACTGACTCACTACTTCAACATCTGCACCAATGAAATGCGTTAACATATTGCACACAGGGTCACATAAATTCTGCACAAATTGACTAGGCACATTTTAGGTCAAATAAAAGAGAGCAGTAACATCCTGCAATCGATGAAAATCCTCAGAACGTCGACTGTGGAACGCCATTTCTTATCGTTTCCCACATGATGCAAAACGCATAAAAACACATCTCATTGAACTACCAACTTCTTCCTGTTGAAAGCAGTGAGTTGGCTCCTTCTCCAATAGAAAAAACGAGGAGATGCTTCACTCATGAACTCACCATTTCCAGTTTCGAGAGGGTAAGAGTGACAGAACAGGAGGTGGGGGGGGGGGAGGAGGAAAGAGAGAGAGGAAAAGGGAGAAGGCAGAGGTCAGTTCGAAAGCAAAGCAAAAACAGCTGAAAATGCAGCGAAAAAAAAGGAGAGCAAAAACGAAGCAGACTTGTTGGAACGGTCGGGCTTTTCTGCACTTGGAAGTAAGTACCTCTCCTTTTGGCCAAATCGATGAGAGGCTACTTCGTCCTTAAACTTTGCACCCTCTCAACAGCAGCATGAACGAGCGCAATGAAATGAAAACTGTCAAGCAGAATATTGCATAGGCAAACATCCTGCATGATATAGCTATCGTGGGAATCATTAAGAAACCTCTAAACAAGAACCGCTTAACCGATATATTCTGGGCTGAGGATATAAAAATTGGCTTTTGTTTTGCTGCATGATCTCGGCGATTGTTAATTATGACCCTTTGGTAGACTTTCCCATGGAGGGAACCTGGAAACTGATGCGATGGCAAGTTCACTTACAAATTACTTCGATAATATTTAATTTTAGAAATTCTGTCTGCCCTTTCCCTCCCCAAAAATTGCTGGCTGCACCCTTGCTCCGAATACAAGTTTTCCAGATTTTACTCAATGAAGACGAGAGTCCTTTTGATAAAATCTAGCAGGCTAAGGCATCGACGTCTACAGTGTAAGCGTATGAGAGATCCATTTTTCAGTGAGCATAGCGAATTGACGTACAAGATGCGTTACAGAAGCTAAATAGCACAGGTCCAGAAGACGAGGTAATAAACAAACGATAGTCAAATGGGTTACCCTCAAAATCGAATCGAGTGTCTGCTCGCTGATGAGTCTCAGATCAGCATTGCGATCATTTATGAAATCAAAGAGTAGCCCCACTGTCTTCGTGAACTGCTCGTTGAAACGTGCATCTTTCCTTGAAAGAGCCATATCTTAACCTTAACGTAAATGTCAACAGTAATAAGAATACCTAATAATGAAGATGTTGTCACGTATGCTTAGATATTGCATAAACTCTTTAAGATAAAAGTAGCTGCACAATGCTCTAGCCGAAAATCAGTGGCGAGGAAAGGAGTTGGACTGGGATATACTGGAAGGCCTACCATTAGCCTGAGTAGGAGAGCTGAGGAAGAGGACCCCCACATCACATAGAGGTAACACATCAAAAGAGAGTCACCGTGTTGAGCATCAATGGTTCATTTTTTGAAATCACATCTCAATACGGTATTACTGTGTTCTAACTATGAACTGCACAAATACTGTTACAACCATTTACATCCCACCTAAACAGCCTTTTAACCCCCATCACAGCAGCACTTCATCTCATTTGTTTCGTGCCTCATTCAAAATATGAGTTTTATTCTATTAAACAACTTTAAAAACCACGGTTGCTTAGGGCCCGTTTTGACGACCGTCCCGCTTAGCACCTGCCGTTCCGCGTGCCGCAAAAACGCCCCAACAGTTAGAGTTGAAAATCAATAAGTCGCTTAATGATAGTTTCCCAAACAAACCCAGGAAAATGATCACCTCCCCCCCCCTCCCTTCCCCCTTCCCCACACCGAAGTTGGAGCAACAACCTCATTTTCAGCCGAGAGTTGAGGTCACAACTCGGCTCCTATTTGAAAGTTTTAAAAGCGTAACATATTTTTAAATAAAAATTGAAGATGCACAACAATTTCAGTCCGAACTTTATGCAAAACTTCCAAGTTTGCAAAAGAATCCCATTCGGTGGAGGAAAATATCGAAAAATGTTCTATTCTTTCTATTATGCAATGGGCAGATCGTAAGTTATGACTGTGTAAATTTCATCACCCGATGAGCACATCCCCATCCTTAATCATCAACAAGTGTTGAAGATGAGTTCATAAATTGAACAAGGACGAAGAGAGGGTTCAAGGTGGGGAGAGGAGTGGAAGAGAAAGGAGTTACCCATCTCTATGCAGAATCAGCCGTAGTAAATGCGAACATAATTTTTAGCTTCTTCGAAAAATCATGCGCTGCATAGCCTGTACCGCTTATTCATTTAAGCATTAGTAGTGAACTTAGACGATAACGCTCTTATTCGGACGTGGATGCGACATCAGCTGCCGATAGATGTGGGTGCTCTAATAACAAAAAATCCTTTTTTTTTCGCTTTTCCTTTCCTCTCTTTTCTTTTCTTCGTAAAAAAATTTTTTCACTCGGCTATAACTTCAACGCTGCGACTTATAACCACTACCTCCCAACTGAGGGATGGTGAAAGGAAATAAGTTCATCCACGGCAGTAAAGCATCTTTACTGCAAGCAAGAGCTTTGCTACTGTTATGGTCACTACAGCTGCGATGTATAACGGGTGCATGCATTTTCACCTTCACAAAACGTCAAAAACATTATATATACATATATATATATATATTATATATATATATATATTTATATTTATATTTATATAACCCTGCAGGCCTTACCTTCTTCATCCCCATCCCGGAAGTCTACAGCAGAAGGAAGATTCAAAAGATACCATGGAGCGATGTGAAAAGAAACCCTTTTCATCTGCAATCCCACTTCCATTCGATACGAGTCGCTGTGCTATTAATACTCATATGTGCTAACGTTTATACAGGACGAACTCTCACTCCTGTGCATTGCGCAAGTGCTTCCTGTTCAACCATTTCTCAAAGACTCTTTCAACTCGATGGCAGCGATAGCATTCATTTCGGTAAAGAAAAATGCGTTTCGATGGCAAATTCCCAAACTAAAAGACAAGCAATTTACAGATGCGGTAATCCACAATGAGGTCATCGTTGCACCTCACTGGGGTTCACATCGTCACATTAAATTCACACTCTAGGTTAGCGACAAAGCATTACACAATGAAGGGAGATAGCAAAAACAACATAACGCACCTTATTTCGGAATGTGTTAAGAGTTCCTTTATTTCTAAGAACGCACTCCGCTCCTTCTCACAACTGTCGTTCTTTACACTGAAACAACAGCCGATAATTATTGCTGTCGGACACGCTGACAACCCAATGAATGAACGTTTTCAAATTTACGTGACCCGTTCAGCTGTACAGACCACTGTTCACCCACCTCAGCAGCTTGTAAGGCAACAAGGCTTCCCAGCAACGCTAACATCAAACTCAAGTCTTGATTCTTCCCTACAAGTAAAACGTCCTTGCACGAAGCACGTTTAGGATGCGGCGTAATAATAAAGGCCCACAGAAATAAAAAGAATTCAACCGAGATTGGCTCCTATATAAATGTGAAGGAGTTTTTTAGGTAAAAGTAAGCATGTTACATACAAACAGCAAACCGTCATTTACAAGCTCTTTTCCGTAATCAGCTGGAGTGTAAAATCCGCTAGAAAGTGAAAATATATAGACTGCAGACTCAACAGGACATGATTTCTTCGATCCGACAAAGAGTCATTCAGTGAAATGACGAATGCTTCGTCGACGGTGAAGGATGTTGTGCAAGAGGCATGCGAGGAAGATAGAGAAGATGGTGGAATTTTCTTGTTGCTTGGACGAGTTGTTCGCGTTCTCAAATTTCGGGGTTCTTTGCACGATCCTAACTTCTCAGCAAATGGTCCACAGAGGAAAAGTCTTGATAATTCATTTGTCTTAGACGAACAATACGCTAGTATTGCCCTCAAATTCTTATCCGTATTACCTGGCAGAATTTCTAAAACATAACAGCGAATTCATATAAATTGCCAGCAGGCATAAAGTCTGGCCAGTCGGCAAAATAAACGAGCCGAAAACTGTTTTCAGATGGGTGGAAAAGATAGGTGTAACACTTCTTGCAGCTGTCTTGGGCACTAAGCAAAAGAAGATGATGCAACTGCATTGTCCAGGTATAGACGCTCTAAAGGGAGCTCCGCAATGGCAGAATCAAATCCTTAGACGGGAAATTTTCTTCAAGATGCCGCAAATGAAAATGAACTTTTAGTATTCGGATGAGTGTGGCTGCACGCTTACTTGCTTGGTGGATTGATCTCCGACAATCTTTTCGAGGCGTAGAGCACTGCTAATGCCCTAGAAAGACGCTCCATAAGCGTTGCCTTTCTTGTGCCGAATACAGCTCCCGAATGCGGAAAGCACGCTCTAAAATCTTTGTTAACATTAAATTAACGAACTGACTGCACATGAAGTCTACGATGTAATCAATAATAGCACAGTTTCGGTGATTGTGCACATCACTAAACTGATAAATGAGGCAGTGATTTTATTTTGCGTTCAGAGAGAACATGAGCAGAATTTGTTTTCACTGCTGGTCGTGACAGTCACATTTTTGTGGAGTAACGATTTCAACACCGTGCCACTGCTTTGCACGGTTCTTCATAACTGTGGTTGGAACTTTAAATCATCAAGTGGAATGGATCTAAGGTAGAAGAGAATGCGATATGCAATCTACGTAAGCTTCGGTCTGGTAAACTGATAGCAGAAGTGAGAAAGGTAGATGTAAAGCCTTTAAGAAAGTTAGAGGGAACTCAGAGGTAACAGCTTGCGGAGACACGCTTTAAAGCATCCATCACTGATTCTCGTCACCGATCTCCGTTGGAAGACCTTAGAATGTTAGAATCGCTGCGTGTTCCTATCTATTCGAATTGCGGTCACGATATTTACGGAGCAATTATCGTAAGTGAAGGTACGTTAGATTCGGTCCAATCGGGAGGAATCCCTCAAAAAAATATACTTTTTGCATCACCAATCACGTCTCGTATCTACAAAGGTGCGAAGCCCTTCTCGTACATGTGGTGTAAGATCTCGAAGCCCTCCTCCCAATACTCATAATTCCCTTGAAGGTGCGGTACATGCCCTCACCAGATCGCCTTATTTTATTTGACCGAATCTTATGCAAAAACTAGTTCATTTTCGTTATGCAGGAAACCTAGTAGAGCAGTACGCACATGCAAACAATAATTCGAAACCTTCTGCCATGGAAATGACTTGCCATAGTTTTAGGAGTGGTTTTATTGAAGGGTTTTTTTGGAAGAAGTAGTTACTTTCTTCACATTATTTCTGCTTTCGGTGACCATTTCTGATGTCTGAAGGATCTCACCGAAGTTATGAGCTCGTTTACATCGCGAAGCGATAAGAAGCTCACACACTCTTTAGCAAACAAAATCGCAGTCCTATTTATGTCTTCGGCTACTGCCCCTAAGGTAAACGACAAACAAAACGGGGGGAGATCAACGTCGAGATGAGCACAAATGTGAGCAAAACAACTTACTACATAAGGCGAGGATAGTCGAGATCGCAAGAACTCATCTCATCACAACAGACATTCGTTAAGTTTATGCGAAAGCTTTCACGAAGCACAACAAAAATACAGTCAAAAACAATGATGTGGTATGCATCTCTGCACTCATCGTGCTTTTCGAATTCAACACTCCTCATCAAGGAGAGGTGCATCTGGTTTCCTCGAACACCACCGCTAACACTGAAACGACTCAAAGAGCAACGTGCAGCGCACCAATAATCCTGCAATACTACTGGTTGCCAGTGCCGATCCCAATTCAGCAAGTCTCTACCATACGTTAAGGGGATCGGCGCTAAACCTGCATCCTCCATTGGTAACATATGAAAACCTCGCAACAGTCTTCACAATTTGCAGTTACACTCTTTCGCAGTTTGGAAATATTACCCACAACAACTGCGCCTCAGCACTTCCCACTTTCGGCAATCTGCTATCGTTCACACCGCAGCTTAGCACTAACTCACTTCACCCGTGTAATTCTGGCCCTTGCGTTATCTACAATCGACTAGACGAAACACCAGCAAAAACCAGGTGTACTTGCCTCACAGCATGTCCAATCTTAGAAGATCCACTTTTCGCTTTTGCGCAATTTTCAGTTCTATTGAAGTTGCACATTCGTTACAGGAGTCGCTAAATTGAAAAATCGCAGCGAAAAATACCTGCCTCTGAATTGTGGTCGAATTAAGAACATCCTGTTGCTGTTCCCGCGTGGCTAATCGGCGTGGGCATACCTTTTGCCCGATCTTCGCACACAATTCCAACTGACGGCACATCAGCAAACCACCTAACTCATTAGGGATTAAACGAACATACTAGGAGTTACTGACTCTTTGCTAGCTCCACCTAGCCGCCCTACAAGGTTCGCGCTTTTGAAACAACCGACTCATCCTAAGTTGTATGTGGTGGCTAACATCAATGAAATTGAGTAGAATGCGCTCTCAGCCAGTGCAAATTGCTTGTTACAGAACAAAAAATTGCGCAAATCGACGCAATTCCAGCAAAACACGCTAATGCCACGTTAATAAGTTGCGAACACAACGCAGTTTGAGGACGACATTTGTGATGAGCAAAAGCGGCCCTAACTTCGTGAAATTTTAACATTAAGTCCCAGAAGTAACGCCACAAGTCTTTCGCTCTTCAAAGTAATTAGATATTTCGTGCTCAATACAAGTGGTTCCACTTCACACCGCTTCACTTTTTTCGCCCAACTAACCTGACTCTTAATGGTGAATAATAATCGAAACTTGCAATGAGAATCGCAGACTCAGTGAATGCTGACAGTTGAAGTAGGACTGTGATACCACATGGTATCATAAAAAGAGAAAACAGTCTGCCCTGTTTTGGTGAACACTAATAATAATGCTTAACAGTATTCAGCAATATTAAAGAAATATTAGAATTTACACCTATGCGGGCAAACATCTCGTATTTTTTGTGGTACGAATGTTGTCATCACGGAGACATCGACCACCAATCATTAGTTCGTACAATTCCTAGGCAACAACTTGCTCACATCCTGGAAATGTGCGAACAACCGAAGATTTCAACATGCGACTCAAACAACTCAAGCAAATGCCCCTTGAGCTAACATTCGAGATCTACTTCTTGACTTAGGGACCACTAACCAGTATCGCTAAAAAGCCGAACTTTTTGAATCTCGCAAGAGTGTTCTAGCAACCTTCATCTCTATCTGGAAGGTACGACCTATGGTGACCTATCGGTCCCTCACAAAAGTTACCGAGTGCATTGGGCCAATGGGAAAAATTCCGAATTTCAATCTCATCTACGTATTTTATCTTTGATATCTATGCAAGGGTGGTTATTTCATGTTTGGAGTAAGTAGTATTCGTGCCCAAGAACTCAGTCATTTGATATTGTGAGGACTGAACTGTTATCATCAGGGATCAGAAAGGATGTGTGCATAGAACACGTCCACTAGCGATATACAACGCCACAATGTTCGGAATCCAGTTTGCGTCCTCAATGAGGTACCTCAATTCCTGAACGCGGTCGTATTTGATGAAGGAAATGTTGAGATTAGAATTCAGGAATCGAGCAGAGTACAGATAAGATATTGCAGGATCGCCATACCGCTCTCGTATCTTTGGCTACAAAAGACGACCACTGTGCGATGGTGAGGATTCGCATACGAAATGTCATCACGCAGCGTTTTGCAAGTTCACAAAAACAATGCTGAAATTTATGACGATGGCGCGTATGGTGAAGAAATTATGTGTTGCTGATTGTGAGCAACGAGGACGAAGAAATAAAACACGTCCACTAGCGATCCTCGTTACAGTGCTGCACTTTTGGCAGTATTCTTCACATTGTTTGAGGTAACCGTAGACGTATAGCTCAGTGAGGGCCACAAAACCAAGAAGTGTGCTTAGGGACGACTAATCGCACTAAGATGCTTTCGGCGAGGCGAAGCCATTTCAGCAGGTCTTGAATGGATAAGAAAATCACGTTGGAATCCTTCAATTCGTTAGAAGCTTTCCTCAACCAGGATGTGCGAACAAACTAATTTTAGGAGGTCATGCAACACCAGTATCAGCATGCAATTGGCCCAGCTATGGTTGCTGCTCGTAACTCTGGTCTGTCGTTGCGCCCTTTCAAATTGTCCACATCAACCCTCATGTACCACATTGAAATGTTGTGTTCACGTCTTCTCATTAAAACATTTTTGCCACCACCGCCTACTTCGATTTACCTCTCAAAATAAGGAAAAAGCAGAACAGGTGTATATTGATTTACCTTTTCAGGCAACAATGAATGAAGCTTCTAGACTATCATTTCTTCCATTACAGTAAGAATATTTTCTGGGCATACTTGTTCGTATAAGAGCTCATTTGTTGTTTGCAATGTTGCAACATTACTTAAAGGCATAAACGTAAGTCTCAAAGATATAATGTTGATGATGGCTTACACATTACTTCACGTGAGTACTGGGAAGATGCGCTCGTGCATTTCACATGCTTTGCACATGATTAATGCGATCAGCACTGATTCCGTTAGGGATATCGCAAATGAAGTGCGAGAAACGAGAAAAAAAAGTAGACGGCCTAGCCAGAAAACGGCTGCAATGTTCTGCATGGTCGGTCACTAATCATCACCAAAGCACCTATACGTTAATTTGGCTATGTGGTCAGACTCATAATTCTGAACGACATTAGCAACGAATATTCACCAAGGGTCTTGTTAGAGAGTAGGGAAGTAAAGAAATTACATCTGAGGCGGTACGAAGCAGAGGTATTTCGCCAGGTTTCAAATAGTCGCATTCCAGGTCGCGGCAGTGTTTATAATTCACCCACTTGGGGCAACAACATGGCGAGGAAGCACCAAATTGGCATATAAATTGCGATCAACGTAGATTTATTCGGCATGCCATAAATGCAAGAAAATTTTTTTCACATTCACTTCAACATTAAAGACAGGAAAGGATGAATGAAACAAATGCTGAAACCCTAGAACAACTTTGAGGTTGCCTATCCTTAAAGGACTCGGAATACTTCGCCCTGTCACATTCAGTTCCGTGAATGGAACTTTCTAGGTAGGAGTATATGGGCAGAGAGCAGGTAAGTGGAGGAGGAGGAGCGGGGGCGACAGAGAATGAAATTAGCAAGTAGGTTAGAAAAGTGTTCGCACAAACAGCAAAGCAACATTTACCCACGAAAAATTTCTATTCTTTCTAAGTTTGTTTTGGAGAAACGCCTAAAGTAGATTGAGATGATAACCACACACTGCACGGTAATGTTCAGATACCTACTGAACTTCTTTGAAAGGAAACAGTTTACGTCTTCACAGGAAACGATGAAAGGACGTACAGGAAGAGATGGAAGTATAATGGCCGAAACACTTAACATAAATGCACAATAACCCAAAAGTGAAGCATAAATACAGTAATACGTTACAGGAAAACACTACTTACAAAAACAGGAAGGAGTCATTCAAAAAGTACGATCTTAAAATGTCTAAAAGGTAACACCAAAACACGAATGAACCGACGTAATGAAGAATCGCTATCAGCACCACATGAGGAAATGATCGACGCTCGGATGACGCAGTTTTCGTTGCAATCCTCTGAAACCTTCAATCGAAATTGGTTGCTCGTGTTGCAGCTTCATCTGTCCTGCTTGCAAGATGTGGCGCGCATTCAAACACTACCAGACTAGTGCTTTCGACTCGAGCAGATATCCTATAAGATTTGAAGATTTTTTGGATTCATCGCGGGAATCCAACAACTTAAATCGGGATTTGAAATTTTTGGTGCGAAATTTGCTTCAATTTTTATGTATTAATTCCCAAGTCTGTTCGAAAAACTACAAAAATTGGAATTTCAGTTTGTTGTAATCTTCGTCGTTTGTTTATTATTGGGACCAGTTGCAGCAAAAACAATCTTCGAGGCGGAAGAAGTGAAAATTCAGAAGAGAAATCTGCAAGTCAGCAGAATCGGGTATAATATTTATATGTTTATTTTTAAGATAAAAGGAGGAGCAAAATGGTTCAGCAAAATCAGCACTGCTTACTATAGTAAAAGAATACTCGTTTCCAATAAAAGTCATTCATTTTCAGTGAAGAAACATTCCTTTTCAATAAAAAAAAACCTTATATATCATAAGAACAACGGCTCCGAATATCCCACCGTCAGGTAGCGTCCTCTGAAACTTACTGAAGCAAACCAACGGCTGCAACTCTCCAATAAAGTACACTGAAAATAACGGAACAGCGTGTGTATTCCTAGATTGCTTCCTAAAGGCTTTCCACGCACCGACGGCACAATACGAATGATGTGAAAGAGCACGCAGACGGACCAACTCAACTCTATTTAAAGCCGCATTCGCGTTCACTATCGAATGCGAACCGATACAACGAAGCGAAGCAGGCAAAACCCGTCAGAGTCACTTAACGGAAACTGGTGTTGCATCCATTTTCAATCTTTCCCGGCGCATTTGAAGTGAAACTCTTCAGGTGCAAATCCGCCCATCAGCAGGATGGAACCTCGCTTAATGAGTCAGCTACAAGAACTAGCAGCACTCTTTTGCACAAGAAGAAGAGTTCTGCTTATTGAAGTCACTGTATATACGCGTAGGCAGCCAATCAATTTTGCACAAGACTCTTAACTTCACGCTCAACGACCGCCCAACGATCGATGCACAGCACTACGCTGACCTGTACAGTTTGTGCCTCTAAAAAACGAAGGTCTTTGAAACACCTTGCATAAACTGCAAAACGGGAAGGAATAAAAGAGTGGCTTTCAAGACAGATGTGGCATGATCTCATGAGCTATATTACACCATGATCTGCATGCACACCCGTTTCGAGAACAACTCCAGTAATCGACTGCTGAATGAGGCAGCAGTTGACCATTGCATCGGGTACAAACCATGCAACAACACTTAAACATCCTTTCAAAGGAAGCTGCATGCAATGAATAAAACAATTATGCCAGAAGGAGCTCTATGAACTACGTGGACAATGCCAAACAACATTCCCATGAAACTAGCAGCACACTAGAGAGTGGAAAACACCCTAAGCGCAAAGAAACCTACAAGTTAGACTGTGCTTCCGATCCCGTTTTCTCCAGCTAGAAGACCCTACTACAACAAGACTAACTACCCACTCATTCCAGAAAGGGGGAGGCAAAGGCGCCGTCCTCCTCTACTTCTACTCCCAAGCCACTAGGCGATAATTCGTCTGTAGGGCAGTGGAAGACATACTCGTGGTGGTTTCCGTGGAGGCATCCACAAGGATAGGCTCCGGGTATACGTGACTCCAAACAGTTACGTGCAGATGCGCTGCTGCGGCGGAAGCAGTCCCCCTTCCTCCCTCTCTCTAGCGGGAAACGATGAATAACGTCGATTATGTTTTAGTTGGGGTTCTCGCAAAGGCAAAACGTCGACCGTGGTCTGCGTGCAATTGCTCGCGTCCACACTGTAGAACTAATAACGCGTAACACTGAATCCAGAAGATACCCAACACCATCACTTCCCAAGGTGAACAAAGACGCACAACAATCATCGTTTTCATGTAGTAATCAATGGCGTGAAAACGAGTTGAAATGAGAAGCGAAGCATGATTTAAATCCTCTCGCATTGCTATACTACACACAAGGGTAAATCCTCTTTAGAGGAGAGAGTGAGAGATGAGTGAGAATCTCATCCCTTCAAGTGGTGCCTTTTTCACTCCAAACTGATATCAAAGCAAACCAGTTCACTAACCTTGTAGAAATGCGTTCAGCACGAGTGCTCTATCACCCACTGCACGCAGGACATAGCAACCTTGATCCGCCAACAGATCGACTTGCCGACTTCACAAACGCCAATTCAGCAATTGAACATTATACGCCTCTTCTCCAAAAACACTATAAGAGTCGTAGACGGCTTAGAAAATCTCCAGATATCGCACTTTTTCGAAATTCTTTCATCGTATAATTTTTAGCACTTTCTCAAAACATAGCACGGGATACAATTACGAGTCAAGCGCTGATCATACACTGGCCATCTACCCTCCCCTTCTCCTCGTCCCAGCTGCAGTGGACCCGGCAAAACCTTCCGGGTATCCGCCAGTTTCGAAAAAATTGGAAGCCTGCTGTCGTGTGGTTTTACAACAACAAGAAGAAACCTACTGCAACATAAATTCGCTGAAATAGAAGTCTTCGGGTTTCATGCATCCTGTTCAGAACAGTAGCTTTATTAGCGTAGGCAAGTTCAGCGCAGCCAGTGCCAGTCGTACCTAAAACTTTAGTAAAGCTATTTTTGGTAAAATATTCGGAGGCTGAGCAGACTTTGCAATATTTGCGCTACAAATCCGAAGGGACTGTAGGAAAAAATTTAAGACTTATTTCGCTCGCTTTATCTCACTAATTTTTCGCATTCTTCGATAGCCAACAACCACACGTTTGGCAGCTAAAAGATTCCCTCGCTTTTGAAAATACAGTCGAGAAGGTGAGAAAATTTGTTCTCAAAAGCAAGTTCACTAAAGATACTTGCAGATTCTTGAGCAGACGCGCACAAAGTTCTCAGTTTTCTCTGCGTTTTCATGGAAAGATGAGCTCACTGAATGTGATTTCGGCTGATATAATCAAAATTGCTTTTGTTCTCCAGAAAACCTTCGATTCACAAACTGGGCAGTTTCGAGTTTTCCGGCGGGCGAAATTTTTAGTGTGTAAATAGTAAAATAGATCTGTGAAAAATACGTGCCCGAGGATCTGTGCTAGAACTTGTTCCAAATCGGGTCAGCGACATCGAGAGTGGGAAGAGAGTGGGGTGCCAAAGGTCGTTCTCATTTATGGGTACAAGTATGACCAACTCACCAACTGCACAATCACCAACAAAACCGAATCCAGCTTCGCTGCAGCCAGCATCAACGCCAACCAGTACGTACTGCTAGTGTCCAACAGCTTGTTCGCAGTGTTAAGAAATGATTTCAGGCGAAATGCGCCTAAATAAACGCAAATATAAGTATGAGATGCTCCAGCATCACAAATCACTAACAAAACTAGGCTACCACAAAACACCGCAGATTCAGTGAGCACCGTCACAGGTACAACGATCTTTTAATCATAGCCTTCTCGATAGATCTTTTCGAAAATAAGACTTCGCCAGTGATGCCCCTGAATAAAGTAACTTCACAAGCCATCAACAAAGTTGCACAAACATTTTTGGGTCCTCTGATGCCAAAAAAGATTTTTCCAATAAAACAGATCTGACTTCGGCCCATCAGTTATGGCTGAAGAGTTGGTGTAAGGGGAAGTGGCAGCAGAATCAAAGTTATTTGCTTCCAAAAGGGTTCACTTTGGCATGTGTACCTGAAATCCCGCACTGATGAAAAAGATGAGAGTGGTGGGCAATATTTGTGATTTGTAGCTTGCTTTTGAGAGGTAGCAAACTGCGTGGAAAAAAAGCATGAATAGAGAAAAACGGGAAGAGAAAAAAGGAAAATCAATAGAAAGAGAAACTTTCCTTCGGCCGGCGATTCGTTGATTCTCTGATTGTCAGATGTGGTCCCAGCCAAATTCCGATATTCAGGAAGGATAAGCTCATCCGTGGATCTACTTGGAGATTGATTTCCTGGATACACAGGTTTTTAACAGTGGCTGTTATATGAAGATCAGTATTTGAGGTTAGTAGAGCCCTTCTGATGCATTATACCCTTCGGAGTAATTCCAACTTTCCCGAAACACCTCACTCTAAGAAAGCAGAAGCTGAACACTGCATAGTCTCTGCGACCCTCTCTGAAGCCTTTTTAAATGCTTCAACGACTCTACTCGACGTAAGCAGAATAAGAACAACATGCCTTATGTTTCGCATCCATTGTATTTAGCACTCATACATCTCAATATTCAAAGCAGCCCCTTTCTACAACCGTTTATGCGATCAGAGTAAAGCAAGCATTCGATGAACAAAAGCTTTTTAGCGAGCTCTTCACTTCTATGCAATATTTTTGCTCCATCAGAATGCTGAAAGAACTACGAGAGCTGCTTTCTTGTAAACTCACAATGTGCTTATGATTCCGAATGGGGGAACAAAAGTGCTTCTGAACACTTCAGACAATAGTGATAGCAGTTGTGCTTTCATGCAACAATCGTAGATGACAAAGCCTCTTCAACTAAACGGAATGAAATATGCGAAGTTGAAAGAGTGAGACGCCAAGTCGGATGTAACATGATCTCATGAAATTTCATGGATACATGATCTCATGCACATCCGCCTCGGAATCCTCTTCCTGGTGCAGCTCGGAGGTTGGTCGAGGGGGAATGCAGACTCATCCGCTTACTCATTTCAGAGGGACAAACAGAAAGCTTCTGGGTGGTGAAATGCAAGCAGGATGGGCAAGAAACTCAACCCATGCATCCCATTTGATACATTCACAACTGCAAATTTGGTTCACCAATTTATCCTGAAGTCATATATGTCGAAGCTGCAAAGAAAGCAAGGCTGGAAATGCAGAAATCATAGTTTGATGTACAAGGACGTTTGACAAGTGACTGCGATTGACCGTTCTTATCCACTCATTTCGTAGTCAGTAAGCTGACAGCGTCTGCTGCGAGAAAAAGAAAGGAAAACTACCTGGTTTATACAAGGAGGTTTATATAACGACAAACAAATAAGAAGAAACCAGCGAAATTTTGCGGGTAATAATGAGAAGCAATCTCGTTTGAGAGATATGCAGCGAATTACACCACCTTAAGTCTACCAGCACAGTTGGTACATGGAGGTTTGCGTTTTCGAAAGCACATGCAGCAAAGAAAAGTTGCGCCACTCTGATGTATGCATCGCGCATCGGGTCGAGCTGCAACTCTCACTTGAATCGTTGTTAAGCATGCAAATGCTCACCTTATCATCCCTCTCCTCGCTGCACTTTGTAAGTTCTATCTATCACCTAGCGTGCAACACACCGCCGAGCTGTGGTCTCAAGAGAAAGAAAGCAAGAAAAAGCACGTTAGCATCCACTTCATTCAAAGAGGCTGCATGCAGCGGGCTTTCACACTTCAGCAGCAACAAGCACTCACTTTGTCCACATAGAACAGAAGATGTGGCACGTTCCGTGCGCTCAAATGAGCATTAGTGCGCTCCATACCTCTATGACTTTTGCCACTCGGCACCTTGCAACAGCGTTTCTTTCTGTGCGTTGCACATGCCACGTAGCTATGTAGGTGCCACTACCTGACTCTGCGATGCTACCACTCCCGCAATAATCTGAACACGTTAATGGACACTGAAGCAGGATCGCCTGGCAGGGCTCGAGCTGGAGATCTGAGAATGACCCATTCCTCTCTCTTCCAGATCACAAGCTACGACCTTCCAGATCTGTCCAGCATACCATTCGAATCGTGCTGGTGTCTACACGTCTGCCCTGCAGTAGCTATTACCGAACTCCGTACGTGAATGTGGCATAAATACATTTCGACTGGCATCATATATCGCACAGTAAAGAGAAACAATGTAGGAACGTTATATGGCATAGTGCACGATTGCGGGTGAATCATCTGGGTAGTCTTTATTGAGTACCAACATAGGTGATTAGTACGAGCTGCTCAGATATCAGGCGAGGTGGTTTCCCGGTACCTTTTACACGGCCAAAAGATGGAGCCGAACAAGGAGCGGTAGTGCGTCTGACTGTTTGCAATGCTCCGCGACCTTATTCGCGAGGTGACATTTTATCTTTTCCCGGCGTAGCTTCTATAGTTGTTCAAGCTGGATGACTTTCTCCGCAAATGCGAAACTTGTGAACGAAAATGAACGGCTTACAGGCGCGACCGACGAAACAGAATTTCTAACCTACAACCATTTTTAATGATAAGTTCTTTCAGAGAGAAAGAAATTATGCTCACAAATATCACTTAAGTGGTGTGTAATCGAAGGCGCTGACCAGCATTAAAGTCAACGTGCGAAGAAACAAAGCATACCTCATCATCGTCACAGCGCCCGTAGCATGGTGCCAACAACACCCGCTTTTACGCTAGTGGGGACAGCCAAGTGACTGGGACCAGCTAACCGAGTATTTACAACTCGATCATCCTTTCCCACTTGTCCATCTCTGCGCGCAGCATCTGCTGGTTCACTGCCTACGGTGAACAATTATGCAGAAGCACACGTACGTATACCTGAGCGCGACGATGAAACGATGGTCGGACGATCAGGAATGCATACGTACATGTGCACACAGGCAACGCTGCTCGAGGAGCGGTAGCACGACAGCGATCTGCCTGTCTGCTATTTTCGGCAGGAATGCAGTGGTGTGTAGATCGATGTGAGCGACGCCCGTTTCTCGTCTGCCGATTTGCGGGGCACGTGTGTCTTGCACATGAACTCAACTTTTGTTTAAACACAAGTATATGATGTGTAGATGTCGACGAGCTACAAGATACATAGAGCTATGTGAGTTACAGTTTGTATATCTGTTCTTGAACATCATATATCATCAAATCAATTCGATTTATGTTATTACTACACATAAACAATTTGTTACGATCATCGCGTTACTTCTGCGCATTGTACTCACTGGAATTTTTGCGCACTCTAAACGATGGTGCCTCCTCATGTTTGTACCAAAATGTTCTGTTCACATTCCTGAGCCCTCTCCCCTATTTCCTCGTGCACAACAGGTACACAACGGTATACCTTGAAGCATTCAAGGAATTCAGCATCTAACTGATTACAAATTACCAGGTGAGGTTTATTAGCGAAACAAAGAAAAACTCCGCTAGAGAAGTTATTAATTTATGCAAGACTTTTGAAAGAAACCTCAACAATCTCATCTCTGGTTATGTACAGTCAAACTTATTCCCGCTGACTGTAATGTGCATATTCATTGAAAGCGCTGCATACGCATCACTGCTTCAATAAAAGCCTATGTACTACAAACATATGTGGCGAATTGATTGAGTACGCAGCCCTTATCTCGTCCTTCCATAGCGACGGGCGGCTTTCATAGTTCCTGATGTTCGAGTTTCGCCAAAAATGTTCATTCTTTTTTTGATGTTATGATTGCGCTCAAACCTGGCCAAACTCTACTACCTGTCTTCCTGCTGTGCACTATGTGACATTCGCCCTGGAGTTGCGAAACAAGCAGCACTCATTGCAAAGCCCAGAAAGTCTGTCTATGGTTCAATTCTACTACGAACACATACACATACAAACACAACTGTGCAATGAGGCCACAATGGTGGAGGTGAGCGATCATACGCGGCGCTCACTCTCTCGTTGGTACCTTTAGGTTGCAATTTTCATGGAAATAGGGACCTAGACACGATATACGTATAACGCAACAAACGGTCAATTTAACAACCAAGTAAGACAACTCTCAGGGAAGTGACAGCAAGCTGAACGAAAACGTAGCAGTTTACTACCACTCCCCTTCTTTTCCGAATACCTCTTGATAAACAAATATAAGCAATAACAACCTAAAGGCCCTTCGTATCGTTGCACAGTCCTAATATAAACTGACTGCTTCGTGCAATAACGGACGCTGCGTGCTTCGAAAGAAGCGTTTGTGGGTATATTTTCAGCCTTCAGATAAGCCTTTAATCCCTCAATTTGCACGTAGCTGACCCCAGTCTCTTGCATAAAATCGAGATGGTCAGCGCACTTCCTTTCGCTCAGCTAACGAGATATAATTCCCTCTTCCTTTGGACGTCTCGAACAGCGCTGCAAGAGTTCATCATCAGGACAGTTCCCTCGATCATTCGCTATCAACTCTAACCTATTTCTTACACAAGTCTAATTCCGCATTACCAATGACGATGCACGCGAATGCACCGTATAGTGTTCGCGCAAAACACGGGCAATGAGCCTCTATGAAGCCTTTGTGTAAAAAAAACGGAAAATTTGGGTACAGGAGCCGTTCATAACTTTGCCATGAAATGACCGGACCATGCGGAGTTACTCAACTCACTAGACTGGCCAAATCTACTAAAACCCTTTTTAACACCTAGTGTTAACTGAACTTATCGGCAATTACCAAATTAGCACAGCTTCTCAGTCAACGAAGTACACAATCCGAAGAATAAATTTTGCTTTTCTGTTTAACAGAAAATGAAAGGGAAAGCAGTATGGCGCTCGACAATAGCACGCTTGAACCTAGCTTAATAAACTTAGTTTTGATTTACAGCTTTATAGAACATCGGTACTCAGCACAACATGAGCGATGTAAATTGAGATGGGATACTCGAGCATTACTTACATCGCCCATCATAAGAAGCACAGGAGTCAGTCGATCGACGAGCACATCACACACCAAAAGAAACCCTAAGCAGCGGTAACAGCACAGCCAGCAAACCGCATCGCAGAGCGTGCTTGCCCATTGCGACGACCTTGACTCATATCGCGGCGCAGTGGTTTTTATCAGAAGGCAGTGTGGCAACGAGCACCGCGACGATTTATAAGCAGCACTGCGTTGCACCAACTGCCGCACGAATCATACTTTCGAGAGGACGTTTCCTGCCGACGCCCACCGATAGCACACAGCCTTTCGAAGAGACGCCACTGAGCACACTCAACTCTTGTGTCAGTGGCAAGCAAATTTTATAGAGTGCTGTGCAACTGAGAGATGCGGCACATTACAAAACTGATGCTGCAGTCAATCGATACAGCACCGAATGCAACCGTATAGAACACTGTCTGTGCACACACTCCTCCATTCGTGTACACATCGCAACACACGGACGGGTGGCACATGCGCCAACATGAATCGCGCGATATGGTTCGTGCGGGGGTTGGCAACGCTTATTCGCCCCAAGAACAAAAATACCGCGGCAGAGAAAAACACAGCAGGGAATAAAGGAAGTGGCCAGGCGGAAAAGAGAATTTAAAATGGGTGGAGCGCTCGCAAGGTGTTCGTCAGACCCTACGCCACCGACAATACCCATCGCTGCTTGTGTGTTCGAGTTCAGTTGCGGTTCAGTCAAGCGACCACCTGAATGAGCACGAGGGAAATCGTTAACTTGGCGTGTTACAAGAAATGGGATAGTTAGCGCAAACGTTTATGTCCACGACATGTGTGAGATGGCGGCTTAAATCAACAAAGGGAAGGAGGTGGAAAGAAGAGGAGGGTGCTAACTAAACCATCGCATTAATATTAGGCCCAACCACCGCATATTGTACTTGCTTCAACATTAGCCTAAGAGCCCCGACTTTTCACCGTTCTCTAAGAGGGGTTGTTGATATGTAAGATAGAGTTCATGACCTATTTTCTCAAATTCACTTGAAGTTTAGTTGTTCGCTAAAGTAGAATTTATTAGCGCAGTAGACAATAAAGAGGAGGGAGTCGTGCTCATTGTAATCCTGGAGATTCAGTTGGTTGTGCGCGCGGTGTTAGGCTCGGATACTCAGCTTCAACATTCGCATCTTTTTTACGCTTCTTCACTACTAATAAATAAAAATGTTTATTACATAATGACGCTCGCCGGAAAATTCGGGTCTTCACTCTCGGAAAACAAATAATAAAAAATATTAGAGCTTTTCAGCTGAAGTTGCATCCAGCGAACTCGTGCTTGCATCAAAAATTGAAACTTAAACTTATATGGAAGACTGTTGAGTGGTAACTTTGAGTCCCTCTTAATATCTTCTAATGTAGGGAAAGAACATGTTGACATGTTCCTTTGCACTGCCGCAATAAACATTCTAATATAAGGCTTTAGAAAAGAAATCTAGAGGTAAACGTAATAATATTCATATATCTAGCTGCTTTTTCGACTGATTACGCCAAATGAAATACCGAACCGAGTCGAAATATTTTAAGCGCAAGTGTCATACAGAATGCCGACGCGCTTAATGCTAGGAAAATTCGTGCGTTTATAATAAGAACATGCAACCCTGCGCATCATGTTGACAAGTTCCATGTTGTTATGCAAGTACGATTCATACCGCTTGCATGAATCTTATGCGAACATAGCCAACAGAATACGCGAATTTTGAAGCACGCGACCTGAATAAAGAATTTCATGCTAGTGGGATACAAGGATGTGGTCATATTAGTTGCGCTATCGTTCCCCTTAAGATCCATCATCTTGTGCTGAGTTTATCAGAAACGGCTGCACTAAAGTAACGTCGGGCGATGCATGAGGCAAGGCCTGCCTCGTTTGCGTTGATCATATTGTGCTAAAAGCACAAGTTTTCCGCATTCGCACGACAGATGCGCAAATCGGAGCCTTCGTTTCCTTCTTACATCTACATATGCAAGTGTCCTAGCCAAACCCTTTCATCAAACCTTTAGTAGGAAAACAGTAATTTAAAAAAGTAATCGAGGTAAGATATAAAAGGTATTGGAATCAGTGAAACTTTGATAGGTACGTTTCTTGATTACAAATCTTAAACTGCTTCGAAAACAGCGAATGAGTTCAACCTCGCGCAGCGAATTTGCTAGGATGCGCGACAAATAAAGAAAAGTGCCCTGGTGAACAGTACAGGTGGAAGGTGTGGCAAAAGATATCTCCCCTTGGTTCAAGGAAGTCCGATTGACTTCGACAGCTCAGTTCTCACTTTCTGTCTTCACCGAGAAGGATGACTCCCACCAACCATTCGTTTTCAAATTTTATCACTTTTTCATTAGGTCATAAAATGGCATAAGTTTTGAAAACTCTGTACTAATTTGTCATGAAATGACATCCTTGATTGAATTCACATCCTTAGCTGAATTTCTGATTCTCCAGAACTTCGGTCTACTACCTCTGCTTATATCTACTACCTTAGTTTCCTTAATTTCAACTTGATACCATTGAATGAACGATAATCTAAGAAAGGCATATAATAATCTATACGGACCTAAAAGTATAGATCTACGCTTTTTATGTTTAGTAATGAAAACGCATTATGACCTGGTCTGGTCTGTCCGTGTGCCTACAGAGTTCTCCCAGAAGCTTGTAGGAAACTTTGAAGGCATGATCTTTGGCTCCAGAAATCTCAGAGTTTTGAAGTTCGGTGTTATCAGCTTATCAGTCAGTGAGTTTTATCAGACCATTATTAGCATATCGAAACTGCAGCCAGGCAAAGTATGACCCTGTTCGAAACTTTCGGACCGGTAGAAATTCCGCCTAGTCCAGAACACCACTTACGGAAAAGTTCAACGTTATGAGCCTTCAGAAAAGAAAGCTGAGCGTCGTGCGAATCACTATTTTTGCGAGCTAAATTCAAGGCACAGCAGCATACGATAATAAGTACAAAGTGGGCATTTCTGCACATCACAAGGTGTCAATAAGACAGTTTTATACGACAACTTGGATCACTGCAGCCTCACTAGATTACACAAAATCATCTGCAGATAAGCTAAAGATTCTAATTTAGAAGGGCAAAATCTGGTATCCACAATATGTTATGAAACAATTCAGCTGGTGCGCTCACTAGGCCAAAAGCTACCTTCTCAGACTCATTAATCACTAACCCTGTCGCAACAATCGATCATCTATATATCGATATTCGTGAATGTAAGAAAAGAGACGAATATCGCATCAGTGTTTACGATAAGCTTATTCACTGCTGTAGTGACCGTTACAGAATTGGGGGCATAGTTCAGTTCGGTACACATCGTGTCACTTGAAAAAATACGCATCGGAGACAACTAAAGCGACATGGAGGAGCGATACGTGTCATCGCTCCTTAGCGAGGCTGCACGCTCCACATCCAACAGTCCTCCCTTGGTTAAACTACGAAAACCACTTTTTGCACTCAGTAACTACGATCACTTGGTCATGAAAGTTGCATGAAACGTGCTCTTCACAACCTGATGTGACCCGCATGACAGCTCTTATACTAGTTTTGTTTGAAAGACACAGGCCAACGGCAGCGTGGAGCGAGTAACTATGAGAATGGAAGCGAGTGATCCCAAAGCGAAGCATTAGTTACCTGTACGAAAGAAGTCCTGCTTTCGGTAAAAGTACGATAGAGATTACTCAAATGTGGGCAACTCTCTTCCCTCCCTCTACTTCACCCCTCCCTGTGATTTCCACTTCTGACTTGCGAATGCGGGAATTTTCAAATAACCCTCAGCCAGTGACAGCCGCAGCCAACTTCATAACAAAGCCGAGGAAGACTTTTCCCAAAGAATTCTTGCTTGGCTTAGAACATCCACGAAATCCTGCTCACGTTTCTCTGGATAAGAAGTTTTTTATGTTACCTGTAGCTGACTTTTGCTGCAAGAAAATTAGGACAAACAATATAATCGTGTTCTTTGCTACCAGATAGGTAGTTCCCGACTTGCGACATCAATTAGAAAGACAGAAGTGGGATAAGAGAAACTTTGAATATAAGTGGATGAGAAGAGACAGAAATCGTGAATAAGAAGCGAGTGAAACGATGTGAAAGCCGTGCAAATGAGGGGGCGGAGCTAGTCGATCTGTTTTTGCCGCAAGTAATGCGTGTGGTGGTAGCACTTAAGGATGGATAATTTTCGAGGCTTCCATGATTTAGAGCCTATGACGCTGGTTTCATGAACTCCCAACGAAACATTTCCGCAGGGTTGATTCTGGAAGCGAGGCAAACTTTTTTAAAGAAAGAGAAAAGAAACGAGCCAAATTTTTGACAGCGACACTAGTGGAACAATGCGAAGGCTTAAAAGAAGGTAGCGTTACGCCTGCCGATGCGTGTCATCACCGTGGCTAGCAAAGCTTGCTACATTTTCTCAATAAGACATTGCGACCGAAATGAGTTAATTTTTGAGATATTGCGTATATCGTTCAAACCTTTCTGCTTAGACATCGCACATATGGGTGAGGAAAGCGACCCGCTAATTTTTTTAAAATTTTCCGAAGGTCCACTAGAATCTTATCTTATTACGATTTGCAATAAAAATTCTAGAATGTAGCGAGCGAATCAAGTGAAAACTTGCAGACATTGCGGATCCTTTTCGAGGGTTTTCGCTGTAAGGATCAATCATACGACCACTGGATCAATCATCGACTTTCACAGCTGAGGCACTCACCTAGAAGCGTCTAGCGCAGATGAAACCAACTGGAGGTAGCCGTTCCCTGATGCTTGAAAACCATCAGCTAAGTGAACGTTAGTAACCGCTTTCAGTAGCCGGATGCTGTTTTTGTAGAATTTAGCGGCATAAGAAAACAAACTTTCATGAATAGCCAAAAACTTCTTCGGAAAAATTCTTTTCGCCGCAGCTTTCGACCAACGCGAAATCCTCAACAACTTTTTTCTTTTTTCTCCAAGACCGGTTGCGACTGTGGTTGCAAATCAGCAGCGGTTAATGTTCCCTCTCGGTCATCTTAATTAAAGAGGAAAAGATGTGACGTCACCAAAGTTGGGTTGCACGGCGAAGGTTGCTGTGGGGAATGAACGCGAATTCTGTCGAAACATAGTTTCTGCAGTTAAGATTGCTTTTGTAACAAAGCATTCCTTTTCGTGTTTCTCAATGGTCGAAGTGGGTTATTTCCGACCCTTATTCCTATTTTTTTTCCGACCCTTATTCCTAGTTATGGGATGTGATTTCAGATAACGGGTGGCAATCGAATGAGGCAGTAGGATCCTTTGTTCGCACAAAAGTTCCACTTTATTTGCAAAATTCCATGAGAGGCTCTCGAACAAATTTTGAGGCATGAAAGTCCGCGCACAGTTTGAGCGCTGTCTTCAAGTACAAAACCCTTTGTTTCCCCTGAGAACATAATAGCCTGTGGTGAGACGACGACGCCGTCGAGAGCGAACCACGAAACGATCGTTACAGGGAAGTGTGTGGCAATCTCTTACCGGGAAGCGTTACGCCCAATTTATCAACAACGCTAACCCCTACTCAACATCTCTCGAAAATTGTCGCTTCAACTGACCCATTTTTGGAGAAAAGTGCACACGTTAATGCCACTACGAAATTTACACATCAAAAACTTTTCTATTGTATAAAAGCAAAAATTCGAGATTTTGGCAGACGATGTTAACAGAAAAGCGCTTCATTAGACACTATGTCAATATTTTTTGACGTTGATGCAACCGCTCAGCTTGGGAGCTGCACTGAAAAAAAAAACAACTCACTGTTCGAGCTTTCCTGTTCGACTCCTCTCAGTTAGTGGAAACTTCTTTAGCCGCAACGAACAATAAGGTGACCGGATTCTTGAAGAAAAATGACGTAGGCAATTCAAACGCCACTGACCGAACGGTGACACAGCTAACGCAAGAACGAGTTGATCGCAATCGGTTCCTTCAGAAGACATGCAAACAACAGCCGATGCATCTCGACTGATGCACACTTGGCATCAACAATCCTCGAATAGCTTTCACACATCTACTTATTTGGATCAAACCTGATAATACAGGAGAGCACTCAGTGCACACAGATAATAGTCAGAACATTTCCGGTGTAGAATGACTCGCGAGGTTTTTTAGAGAATCTTTTTTCTTGCGTATCGCACTGCAGTCTATTTCACAAATTTTATTGCTGCAAGAGTGTAATTTTCAGGAGCAATGCTGAGCCTTCATCTTGGCGAACGTTTTACTGTATTCATACGAATATCTTGTACGCGAATATGCATCCAGAAGAAAGCATCCTCAACGACGTCACATAAATCACTCTTTCAGCCACTTTTAAAAAAAATATCACCTAATGTAACAGAGTTATGCGGCAGTGTGCGCGACTAGATTGTGCCCTCGTCCATTCAAGAAAAGAAACGCCTCAGATGCCAGTGGAAGATCGCCAGAATGTGTTCGGCGCTTGACCCAATTTTTGCTCGTGCATCCACTGTCTGTATTCGCCAAGCTGACGGCAGCGATCACCATCAAAAATCATCCACGTTCTATCACGCTTTTCATTTGGGCGTCGTGCTTTCTGTCTGCCAAATGAGTTTAGTCGAAGTGAGGGTAGGTGCTGAATTCCTAAGGAGGAAGACATGACCTATTAGTGTTGCTTTTCATGAGATCGTCTAGTACGCCAAGGATTTCCCAAGTCATGGTGAGAAATTTGGAACTGCAACCAATACTTCACCTTCTGAGCAATTCGATGGTGCAAAAACAATGATAAATATTCTAATAAATTAGTGACAGGAAGATTCATTATGGCGCCTATAGACAGGTAATCGATAGTTGACGATATATCCTCACGAGTGCGGTTGCATTAGCATTGGATGAATGCTGGCTGTTCTTGTATGAATGCTTGCTTCATCTAAGTGAACTGTTGTTGTTTATGCAGGCATCGTTAGGCCCGTGCCACTGCTCACTATGAAAGCGCTCCTACTTGTTTCTGTATTCACGGCGCTTTCATGCGACTGCAGGAAATGCACTCGCCAACAAAGGGTCTGTTTATGTTTCAATCTAACTTTCGCTATTCTATAGCAGTGATCGACGTTTAGATCATATTCATTCCTGCATGCTACGTCTTGTATGAAAAGTGGTATACTTCGATTTCCCAGTCATGCAGCCTGTTCGCCGAAACACGACCAAACTTTAACCGAAATTGCACAGCATCTTCCTTAACATGAGCCATATTCTACCAAACAACTTTGAAAATTCGTTCGCAGTCATGCTGAATCCTCTCTTTCAGCCACCATAGGAATCCATACAGAAATCGCATTACACATATGTAAATGCGTTTCATGAGCCGCCCTGAAGAGACAGTTAGTTGCCCTGTGTTTCGTGTCGACGAAACTCAATAGGTAGTGAGGTCATGGACTTGGGTGGTCTAGTTAGATTCACAGTGGTCTAAAATCAGAAAGTGCTCGATCTGCGAATTGGTTTGGTGAGGAACATACATGTCTGGTATGGGAAACTGTACTAAAACTTATAAAAAATTTGCGAAGCGAAGGCAAGAAAGCAATTTTTATCTGGAAAGGGGGAACAAGGCGATTTCTTGAGCGCACTATCCACCCCACTTTTGCCTCTCAAAAATATCGGAGTTGACAATAATCCCCTTGCTCATCTCGGTTTCTACGAACATAACTTTGCCGCCTAGCTTTGCTTCCTCATCCTTTGTATATTTTCTCATAGCAATAAAAAACATATTACTTGTATGTTTGTTTATATAAATGGAAAAACGCATACGGTTATCACCGGGATAATTGAGTGGGGAGTGTTGCGGCAGCTGCAACACTAATTACTCCAAAACGATTGCTCCATTAGGCGACGGATAGCTAAGTAGGATGGTTTTGAGACAACAAAATTTAGCATTTAAGCACTGTTTTGAGGTGCAGTTCACCGGCAGCGACCTACCCTTCAAAAGATCGCTAAACGCCATTCTCTCCTCACCTCTAATATACCCAAAAAAGCACAGAGAAGGAGGCGTACGTATAAATTTTCAATGTGTTATCAAAAATGCTTTCAAAATGCCACAGAAAACTTTTCAGATAAAAGGAGCGGAAACCTTCGTGCCAAGACACAACGAAGTTATTGACATTCAAAAACACGGTTCTACAAGGTATTTCTTATTGCAAAATTACTGCATTTCTATGACTGCAATGCTGCTTAAGTTTAGGTGAAAATATGAGAAAAATTAAGCAAAAATTGCAACAGTCATTCAGAAATTTTATATCGGAGGAGAATGCTAAGCATAGAAACATTCCTACTACCTTTTCGTGGATTATCGCAAAATCATCGCACTCCTTCACATCTGCTGGCATTGCATTTGTAGTTGTGTATTTCATATGTGCCATCTGCCAAGTGTCAACTCAAGAATTGCAAAATTCACAACAATGAAATCTTTTAGCCTAGATGCTCCTGCAGCATACGGGGTGGTCCTCCATGCAAATTTCATATTTCTTCAGAAGGTGGGAACTCGGTGGATGTGAATGTGAAAAATGTATCGCGGTATTGATCTTAAGCATCTCTGTTTTGTCTTCGGGATGCCCCCAATAGTGAAGAATGTTGCGGTGGCCGTTCGTTTGAAGAGGTTATCGAAAGCGAAAACCTTTTTAGAGCAGATATTCACATTGACACAAATACCCTCTAATCATTCCACATCTTTTCTTTCAAACACATACGACACGGAAATGGGATTAGGAACAGATAAAGCACCACATGGGAAATGCTGATGATATGAAACTCGGTGAGTTATGCAGATCACTCTGTCATCTACCCACCAGCTGTTCATACGCAACGAGAACACCCATAAACTGTGCGTGCCTTCACCTCGAGATTATATATAAACTTCTGCAAGAGATGATAAAAGTGGAAATTCCTCAAAATCTTAACAAGAAGAAAGTTGTGACTAGTGGCTAATCTATAATAAAGTTATATTACATTCGAGGAGCGCTCAACAAACTGTCTACTTCTGGCCGAGTTTAACCGATCATGAAAGAGGAGTGCTGAGGGATGCATTCTATCAGATAGAACGCCGAACGTGTATCAAGTTCAACGAACAAGAATTTAAGCCGTGGTACCATGCCGACAGATGGCTGGAACAGAAACCCTATGTTCTCATCACAAAGAGCGGGAAGTATGCCGGTGGGTTACTCTCACAAATCTCATGGAGGTGTTTTGCCTTGAAAATGTGCATTCACCGCACTACGCGACTAACACACACAACAAACAACAAAAACTTGAAAAATACGCTTGCTGTTTTGTGCACAAGAACGCAATCTTAGAACTTGTTTTTATAAATGGAAGTGTCATTTAATTCCTCAAGGGAAAAAAGAAACTAGTAACTTCCAACGAAGGTCTTCCCACTCAGGCGAGCCTTCCAACCGAGCAAACGCGCCACATGCAGCTGTCGAAGTAGTTTTTTATTGAGCAACGGCTTCCGCCTGACAACAAAAAAACAAAAAAAAACAAAAGTAAGCACAAGAAAGTCTGCGACTGCTGCTGCAAAAAAAGATAAAACAAACGTAATTTCCGTTTGTTTGTGACATATGCAGAGATCAGCTCTACGTGGCAGTTTACGTTATCGCAGTTCAACTACAGTGATGTTATAACTCAGGAAGTAAAAAATTGGCGTCGCATATAAAAAAGCATCAAAACAGCAAAATATAATTTGAAAAGAGTGCGAAAAGAGAATACGGTACCGAGTAGCATCGTAAATTCAGACGACAATATAAAGGAACCGTTAATCCTTTCCTGTTGCTCTTCCAGTCAAAATACCATGTAAGTAGCGCATTTTCGTTCTACATTAGATCTCTTTTTTTACCGCCTTTTCTACGACTTTTGTATGAAGGTATGCTCCCTCTTTGCTGTTGATGAGCGTGTACCCGCATTCTCTCAGGCTCCTTTAATGACGAGAGTACTAAATGCTATCTTATTAGCTATGCAGTTCTCCAAACTTATTTGTAAGACGCATTATAATGCCGTCACATCTCTGCTTACGTGTCCATCCCTTTGCTCAGTAGTTTCGACTCGGAAACAGCGAAACTCAAGTCACGGAATTTATATCTTCCATGAGCTGACTTCTATATCAGCTTTCAAGTTAATCCGCCATCTTCAAAAGGAATTATCGTCCCAGAAGTCCAAAAAATTGACGTATGGGAGGGAGAAACGGCAGGTCGCTGAATATGCAGAAAAACGATTTCCCGACGATTTTTGCGAGCATCGGTTCAGCGAAAAATCTGGATGAATCACGATGGACGAAGGTCGAAAGTCCTCTTAGAACGTCCTCTGACCAGCTCTCTGCGGTTGAAGGACATCGTGCGCCTTGGCATGACTTAGAAATTAGGTTTGGGCAATAAGTCAGCACTATGGAGCATTACTGCAAAGTTGCTGGCGAATGTTAGGCGCATTTAACATAATGCGTAGAAGATGATATGTCGTTTATCTCGAACCGGCCACGAAATTTCAGGTAGAAAGGCAAACTTATGAGGTACTGTTGGAAAGTAAATCTATAGGTTAAGGCCGAATGAAGTACTGAGTAGAGTACCCGAAATAATCTAGATCTCAGTGTTAGCTAGTTGCGAGATGCGAAGCCTACTTTTTTAGATGAAACAAGAGATTTAAACGGTCCCGGAAGTACCAGGAATCTCATATTGAGGTGTGCCTCTTCAGTCCCTGTTAAATCTAATGGAGTGTTGCTTATTTTGATGAGCCCATAAACAAAGTTAAGGCAGTCATCACTCATACAGACGCAAAGAATCTACAAATCTGAGACCTTCTCTCTATTGCAGAAAGAATAACAACTATGTAATCGCTTGATCACTGCAACACTCAGCTGCATCTTCGAAGAAATTACGGCTGTGGAGTACGCTTGCATTTTAAAGTTATAATTTTTTCGACTAATAATTAAAAGAGTTCTTTTCAGCATATTCGGACAACAAGGTGGAAGGTATATCAATGCGTAGCATTCTTTACATAACAGACAAGGCGCTCAACTATCCGTTAGTGAACCAGTCACGGGGGATGGTGATCGACCAACTTCTGCGCTTCATGGGCTTCAGACCGGAACACCTCCGGCCAGATGCGCCGTCATACATCCAAGCACTCAGGTACGTATGCATTTTCAGATACTTATACGATGTGAACATCAAGTCTGCGATAGAAGTCATTCCACACTCATTATCAACTTCCGCAACTGCCTGTTCACGCCTCGTCATTCAACTCACTTTGCAGCAAAGGTTACGGTGCAGAGTCTTTTGCAAATTGAGAATACAGGCTGTATGAAGATCTGAACTGCTAAAACAACACTGCTCTGAGCAACCACTGATAGTAGTAGGACCCTTACGACCTGCAACTTCATCCTGAGTTCACCCTCACTTCGTTCTTTTGCTACAAGCGGAGCGTCTTGGGAAGAGCAACGACATTCCCTACTCTTTCCAAAGCGGTCCCTCCCTTTCTCTATCCTTTTCCGTTGCATATCGGCAAAACAATGAGCAAATAGTATGAAAACGAATTAATTTAGATGGAGCCATCCTCCTCAATGGCCGTTTTGTTGCTCAACAGGGTCAGAACAGTTTTGACGCAGTCCACTTCAGAGTACGTGCAAAAATTTGTGTTAACTTCGATTTTGAATGTTCGCCTTCGAAGGAGGACAGAAAGGAGGAGGGACTGAGATAGCCTGCCATTCCCTTATTGGGAAAGAATGACGCCAAAACCTCGTTCCTTATCAACTCCTTCCCTTCCTCGCACCCATCGCTCTCTCGATCCCTCTCCTTAATGTAGCCCTGAACAGAGTGGCAAGGGGAACCTAGCACACAGTCAAGCCTAAGCAAAAAAGGATAGCAACCCTGAATGAAATGTACAAAACCTGCAAATAATGCGAAAAAGACGCCCATTTAACAACACGAGGTTACTTTGTAACAGTTGGCGAACTGACGAAGTCCCCAGCACCCTGTGAAATACGATCAATTTCGATTGATTGCCAGATGCCGCAATGGCGCCTCCAAGGAATGCCCATTAGCATAATGCAATTGCTAATCTTGTTTGTTAGAAGGTAAACTTTGGTCAACATTTAATGTTTGACCGCTGATCTCCACCGCCCAACATTTAAAAATTTTGGTTGGGAAGCGCTACTCAACATGATAAAAACTGGTTCCCAACAAAGTTCTCAATTCTAAATTTTATTCCACGTTCCATTTATTAGAGTTGCTAACGAAAAATTTCATAACTTTGCTAGGGATATTCGAGCCCTAGATGTGAGTGGGCAGAGAGTAAGCAACACCTTTTTAAGAAACAGTCTCTCAGAAATGAACGATCTAGTCAAAACTGCGAGCTACCAAGAGTTATAAAGGGACTACGGGCTTGCTATACACTTGCCGTGCAAAGCAATTGATACAACATGCGGGTTATTGCACCCAGTGTTTTCTCTTATATTGGGCAATGATCGTATTTACGAATGCGAATAGACCGCCCACTCAGTTAGGAATGGAGGAGAGATGTAGAACGGAAGCGGAACACATCACACTGCCACCGAAAACTGATTACGTACTGATGTCGAATGCAAGCCGAAAATTGCCGAACAAACGTTATCACGTAAAAGTGAATCATTGGTAGCTTATGATACATTTTTGTAATGCCTCGTTGCGGTTTTTCTTCTCGTCTTTAAAAGAACCCGGGACCGTAAACAGAACTCGAAAACCGCAATTCCGGGACGAGGTTTCCGATGCAGCAGTATCATGCACTTTGAGAAAGCAGACTATGAGAACGGTGGAATATATAAACGGATATATGAGTTGAAGGGAACAAGCTGTTTCGACTGCGCCTTCGTTTTTGAACACACAACTTCAGTGGCCTTTCGATCCCGAAAGCGTCACAATACCGGCCGAGGCACGGTATTTGTACCAGCTGACTCAGTACTGTTTGGCGAGGAACAACGCGGATATTGGTGCAGGACAACGTGCCGGTCTACTAACCAGGTTTCAGTATTAATCACGTTCGACATTTCAAAAAACCTCTTGGTGAAATTTGGTGCTAACATCACTCGCACACTCGCATCTTTGAAGGAAACAGTCAAAGCGGAAGGCATTATCTTTGGTGAGTGCTGATACCTTAACGCCACTCATCGGTTGTACAATCAGTTAAGTGTGCGCATGCTGCGCAGTTCCCTCATTCCGCAACAACACACAGCAGACGAGCGCGACCTGAGGCTGGTAGCAGAATGGAACGATCTATGCTTATTCCATGCAGACCAAATCTTTTCCTTTCGCTTTTGCTGTTCTTTTTACGCTCCGCAAACTACGCTCACGTCTCCGTCGTCTCCTTCTTGCATTAGATAAGCTGCACTGCAATACTTAGAACTACATTCTACCTGATAAAAAGCGCAGAAATGAGACTGCAAAGATGTGCAGCTGCAGCAAAAACAAGCAATGGTTTTGTGGCAATAGTGCAATTTTTGAATAGTTGGCATACAAAGTCTCATGCGAAAATAGCACTGATATAGATTACCGCTGTTGTGAAATTCTGTTGAATTCTGCCACAGCATGATAATTAAAGTCATGCAAATACCATTTAGGTGGTTTCCTCTGCAGTGTCGTTGTGTCATTGGGACAGTATTTCCGCATGCGCTACTTTAACATGTACTAAGAGATTATTCCCACATCTGAACACAACTTTTTTCAATGATGGGTGCTGGCACCAGAACATTTCATTTTTAAATATTCATGTTTAGATTAGGGAATTCTTACTTCTTTCCATTGGCACTCATAATTTCGTCACCTCAAAAAAATTAAACTCGTCCCTTCGTCCCCTCTCCCCCCCCCCTTCCAAAAAACCCATTTCTGACTCGTTACATTTCGCATCCAAATCTAATAGATTCTCACACTCCCTTCGGCTTCATTTGACAAGCCCTTGTGGGTGCGTATAGAACGTTATGTTGGAAAGAACGATTCTCCATCGACCGGATCGGTGCCAAGAAATATTGTGATAATGAAAAGTATGCCAATTATAAACCCATCCAGCAGCGGTGCCTATGCGATGTTATAACAAAGTGAGGTCGGTGTCTATGAATTAGTATGGAAATTACGGATAAGTCGACGTTATGGATTTACCATTGCTCTGAGTGATTCTTAAAAGCATCGAATAGAATAAAACTCAGGTTCGAGGTGATGCAAAAAACGAAAAGAGCAAACATCGGTCGCGTTCGGATGAACAGGCTGCTGGGATCAGGAATACAAATATAACACCTTCCATACGAATTACACTAAACTGCAAGGTAACAAGCTCGCTGATGTGGGGTCTAAGAAATTAATTACTGCTGTCAACATGGTTGTTATAAGCCAAAAGCGAAAACAGGTGTGGTGGGGTGGGGTGGGGGGGGGACGGGGCATTATTCAGCGAAATTGTTTTAAAGGGAAACTCGATAACTGTTTTCAACAAAACATTCATTTACGTCCCTATGAAGAGTAGGCATTTAAGTACGTTAACTGAAAATGGCCATATAAAGCGCTGCCCTTCATTGATCATTCAACTCAGTAATGACAATCAATGATCTTTGAAATGCTTCAAAAACTGTGTATTCTTTCCAGGTGGGACGCTATCAAAATCAACAGCACCTACTGTCCAAACCAAGTGGGTTACGCTGATCCGCGATATGGACCGTGCGTAGTGCCACGACTGGATTTAGCCAATCAAGTTGACAAAGCGTCAGGAAGACTGTAACTTAAGTGGACAGACTGGATGTACGAGCATTGTGCCATCTACTGACCAAAGATTACCTCTAAAATACAAAGTTCCCGTCATGCATTCAAATCTGCAACACCTCAAATAAAATTCTCTTCGCCTTATTAATTGCTCCTTTTTCAAGTAAACAACTTGTAAAATTTTCGCAGCATAAGATCGCGTCTCAGCGAAATCCCCTTCCGAACTCGAAGATCGTCTCCGAAAAAGTTCGGAAAATGGCTTGTTCTGACAGGGGACATTATACATTGGCCTTATATCCTGCTGAAATCCTAGGGAAAAATGAACCAGTTAAGTAAGTGTTAAGCTTCGTATAAACCCCAAAGATTCTGCTCAACCTAATAGAGCCTGCAGCGTTACAAAGGGATCTACGCCTAGCAGTGAATATTCCATAACAGTAACGTGTGCATATGTGGCTGAGAAAACGCATCCGCTAATAAAGAACTTACACAGGCAGCAGTAAGAAGCGAATGAAATTAAAGGGCATTGTTCGGAATAAAAAACGCATAAACGCATAAAAACGACACGGAGTCCTTTTAGCCGATGGCGCTTCAGCCGGTTTTTCAGCCATTTTTGGGCTTAACAAAGGTGAAATACATACACTCTGTTCCTTTTATGTAACAACGAAATACCCCACTTAACCTGGGCATGAAAAGGTTTCGTAAGATAAGTTAAACAACACATATATACTCATCCCTCTTCAAATTTGCGAGAAATCTAGCTGGTCGCTACTTTCGGACAGGACTTATCGATCTTCATCTTCGTTATTAAACTGAGGGTCATTCATTTGTCGGCCATTGCCTAATCGGAAAGAATTTGTGGTGAGAGTCTGAAGAGCAGACCTAATAAACTGGCAGAAACCGCTTTTGACGCTGCAACGGGCGAAAACTGCTGAAAACCATATGCCCTCAGATGATGTTTCTTTCGAAATTTCTTCATGATTCCCATAAAACGCGCTACTTCTAAAATTTTCATTCATTCCCCGTGCTTCTTCACTGTCTCACTGAAGCCCATTTCTTGAAAATCAAGAAATATCTGACCAACTCATAAATTCCGGAAAAAGGTTGGCAAGTCTTCTTGCGTGACTTGGACGAAGAACAGTCGGATGACAAACTTAGACCGCGTAACGAAATTACCGAGCGATCCACAATCGTCCAGACCCCCATGTGGCACGCGTTCAGCAAAGTTCAGCCTGTTATGAAAAGGGTGTCCGGCACTGACAGAAGCAGGTAGGAGCACATTATATTACAACAAACTGTGATAAGTTGAAAAGCCGTTACATCTAAATTTCCTGCGCAGATAACTCAGACGTGTCAACACAACTGTCACAATTTACAACGCTGATCAACGACGACCCCTGCATGGATGCGCTAATGTGAAACGAGCACGGTGTTCATACCCTTCAACAAAATGGCGAACACTTGCAATTAGGTCTTGATCCGATCACGACAGATGCAGTTGCAGCTGTCAATCTCAACAACGCCAACTACAATAAAAGCGTCCTTCATTTTGAAAAGTTCGAAGTTATAAGGCGTAATTTTTCATGGCTTTTTCCTCTGTTTCTTGACAGTACTGGTGACAAATATCGCATACGAGTTCAATTACTGTTACCTCGGGGTTTTTCAATTAGATCAGAATGGAAAACGACCACTTTTGTATAACACCACTCCTCCACTTCTGTCACACGCATAAAATGATAGATATGAACCGTAGTAAGCCTTCGAGAAGAAACGTCAGCAGCAAAAAGCAGAGAGTAAAATTCGAAAGATTCTGGTTGCAAGATGAGTCTTGACGATATATTATGGCACCTAATGCTCGTCAACTGGTATAAAAATATCGGGTTGAGGAACTGACCGAAGCGAATCGACGGAAGTGCTCTAATTAGCGGGAAGAGCAAAAGGTTCTAAGTGGACTTGCATTCAGTAGTCTTTGAGAAATATAAGACAGAACTGCCTAGTTTATAGGCAGCAGGATTAGTCATACCGCCTCGTATGCACAAAGCAACTCATATTTTCAGCTCTCCAGATAGCTCCATGGAGGAACGTTCTCAAGAACAATAAATGGTCAGCGCTAAATCACAGACCTTATGAACGAACAAACATACCATATCTGAGACAACGAGAATGCCTATGTGTTAGTTTACCTAATGCTTATGGAGACAGCACGAGAATTTTCAATAATTCGAACAACGGTGCCCTCAGCAACCGTGGAAAATGCCTTTGAGTGAGGATCGATTTATAGGTTCTTCTTCTTCAAGGTGCGTGGCTTAGTGTCGCCTGGACAAACAGCCACCACTTCATCACAAGTGACATTCTAAACATCTGAATCCATCAAACAAGGGACTAATTATTCTGCTTTTATTGTGCTCATTATGTGTCTTTTCTGTTAGCAGAATAGCGTCGTTAACACAACTGCCTTTGCCGCTGACCATTTCAGAATGCCTTTTTTATACAAACACAGCTGTTTTCTTGCAAATAGTCACCTGTTTCCGTTTCTTTCATGACGGCGATATTCTTTTCATGCATCCATCATCCCTCTGCACTATTACCTCGAACAAACTCCGATGCCTGTAACTTTTTCAAGATTGTGCAAGGAAACGGATGTTTAGAACCATCTAATTCGGGAGGCCATTTTTTCTTCAAAAATCCTGATGGAATGTAGCAACGGCATCTGACGCATATATACAACATTACATGTGTATGCACAACAGTAAATACATATATATATATATATATATATATATATTTATATATATATATATATATATATATGTATATACATGCATGCAAATATAAATATTAATGTAAATGTAAATTGATATAAATGTAAATATAAATGTAAACGCAAATATAAATAAAAATAAGTATAAATGGAAATATGAATAAACATAAATGAATATAAATAAATAAATGAATAAATTTACAACAGGAAAATGTTAACGTTTATTTATTCGCACATATCGAATATTCGTTTGCGAAACAAGTATACTGGTGAACGCATAAGACAATAAGTTGCAAATTTAAGAAACAATTTGATTTAGAAAGTGACAGTGAAGCATATATCGTTCATTCCCTGCATCGACACCCATCAAATACTGCACAGTTCTCACGATTAGATCAATAAAGTATTCGTGGTCAGTCTGCGACAACAAGACAAATTAGCATACACAAAAGAGCAGCGCCAAAACCTGACATAACCGAAAGAAAAGCTCGGAATACCATAAAACACAAAATTCAACCCAGAAATCTTAGTGGCTGCAACGAAAATAATCTAATGGAACTCACCGTCATGCTACGGAAAAAGAATCGCATAGTCATTCCATCGACAATTCGATATTACCGCTTCAAAGGCTTCCAAAATAAAAGCTTGTTTTAACAAATAGCATCCTACTTCCTACATGACCTCTGCCCGATTTGCACATTCGTCCTTCTTGTGGCTCACCTGAGATGGCATCCCACCTCAGCAATCACGAAGTTCCGCATACCTAGTTGTCAAGCACACACCCCAAAAACGAGCATAATTTTGCTTTGTTAAGATAACCCATTCACAAAAATTATAGTTCTCGTTCTGCGCCATCTACAAAAAACTGCGATTCTCATTTGTAGAAAAGCACTGATACAACAACCGTCCATGAGACGAAACAGTCATTCGCCCTTCTTGTGGCCCATCTCAGATTCGTTGCCAGCATCACTCGCCGTCGTATCTTCCATATCATCGGGTTCGGGATCGCTGCAGCTCTCACTTTCCACATCACTGTCCCATCTACGTCGGGCCAGCTTCGTTTCCAACGCTTCCAAACTCATTAACTATAAAGATGTGTTTTGCAAAGACTAGACAGACTGCACAGTGTACATTTTCAATAATTCCGACAATCTAACCAACCAACTGCATGAGCCCAGTAGCTTGTTTTCCTAAAAAAAAAAATCGATCGCAATTACAAATCTGAGGCAAAAACTCACCACTTCTTTTGCCCAACCGTCCACATTGTGCACTTGCCCAAAAATATGGGAAGAGAACTGCGAAAGCGATGTTCAACAAAACGATGCAGATAATGGTGTTATATGTCGGGGGTTACGGTATAACATCGAACTCAAAAAAAGTGAGGAATAAAGAATTAAGCAAGAACACATTCCGTGGCGCAGAAATCACTCTGCCTACATCACTCCAATCGAAGCTATATTTGTTGGAAAGAAGGTGAACGCTCCTTCGATGCAATTAAAACTGAAACGTCCAGGTACATCTATATTTTTTCCTTTGCGACAACTGATTTGCGAATTACGACTGTTTCAACTTTTTGAGTGCTCTCCCCCTCCCCGCCCCCTCTCCCTTACCAAAATCACACCAGACCACACTGAAAATTAACTTCAACCATGGGGCAAGGGATGACCGAAAGTCCCGCTGACCCGCCGACGGCAGTCAACATGGTATCAATAAGCGACCAACCAAAAAAGCAAGGTACCGATGACAAAGCAGCTAAAAGCGATAAGCGACAGTGCGGCGCCACTTACTACATCAAAGATTGCTCGTATATCGCAAGCTTCCCACGGCTGCACTCAACTCGGAACCATCAACCGTAATATGAAAGGCCAATTCAGCTGCAGCCGAACCATGATGTTTGCCACAAACTTCGAAGCTTCAGTAAGAGACAATCGACAATTCCCTTACATCGCTCCAACGAAGGAATCCCGTTCCGGCAATAAGGTGCAACCAAACTGTGCAATATTTGCGTTGTTCGTGGCCTGCGTAACAGCAACCTTACCGACTGCAGGGATATAAGTGAAAGAAAGATCACTTTTTAATAAGACACTTTTCTAATCATTCATAGGCACAACGAAATTGCAGTTTGACACCAACGACGCTTTTTTCATAAGCACGCAAAGTAAGCAAACTGCAATTGAAAAGAAAAGGAAAAAACTCGCAACACCACTCTCACAGTTCTTTCATCCAAGCCAGTGAATTCATTCCAAGGCACTGTTTTTTAGACAGACCCAGCACCCAGGAATCGTAGCTAACGAATGGCGTTTAATGATGTTCCTGGCCTCTTCTGACCGTTACCCTCAACGAACTCCCTCTGTTCCTTGAGCTTCCCTTTAAACAAAGGTAGCACTGCTTATCTGTTCGATCTTCTTGTTGCATTGGTGCACCAAACAACTTCCACAATCACTACAGATGCACCCGTATCGCTCTAGTATCCCTGTCAATACTGAAGTTTGCTTTGCATAAGCCAAATATGAAATCTAGGGGGAGTGCTGTCAGAAAGCTGCCTTACGGAAAGTATAAACAAACGAATTTAGGCGGAGTGCTTTGACAAGCAGGTCGTCTGCTCTGCTAATACAAGCAGTACTTGCAGCCATCAGCAATAATCAAGCGTTTCCAAGAAAACTCACTAATCACAGACAGAGAAATAAACAACTATTGCAAATGAAACGGAGGTGTTAACGTTAACACCTGTGAATCTCTACATAACTCCTCACAGAATGACTACGAAACGAGCAAACGGCATGGACCTCCGTGCTCGCTGCCGGCTAATTCCCTGCTGATCATCCAATATGTACATAATACCCCGTTTAGAACAAACTATGCGAACAAGGACCACGCTACAATCTTACCTTGCTCGCCTTACAATCATAATTGAAATTCATTGCAGATGGGTTCAACGCAGTGTGATCAAATAAAAAGGAGGCCTGATTCTGTATACGACAAACTAAATCCATGCAAACCTACACGCACCTCTTGTAAGAAATATGCACTTTTGCGGCCCCCACGCATTTTTTTCCCTTTTTACTATATGACACAGATGCGTTTTATAGCGTTTGTGAGAATTATATAAACATTTAACATCGCACGCTCGGAATAAACGAAAGAACTATTGGCTTGCACCATAAGCACTCGGAGAGAGGTGCACTGTGACTACGAAGTTTTACAAAAACGAATCAAACCCCTCATGGGATATGTTCAACAGAAATACGTTGCACGTTGTCATGATGGATTTGTGCATAATCACCGCAGCAGATCCTACATGTGCTCCTTGTGTACAGGATGATTTGCTATCGGTGAAGGAGGCCGACAACTGAAACGCCGATTGCATAAAACTCCGAATGATAGGAGAGTGATACGTAGAGCATCAATGTGATTCCTCTCCAACAAAATCTTTCCAGTTCAGGCCATATTTGCATAAGGTGAATGATGGCAAACTTCATGGAACATGGAATTCAAAAGAGCAAAAAATGATGCGAGTTTCCAATTTCTCGGAACGTTAACAAACATTTTACTGCCAACGTTAAGTTATATGAGCAGAAAGCTGCTACTGCGAGCATTGTTCCTTTCCTTATTCATCAAAATCCATCACGCTTTCACTCATGCAACGATGCACTCTAACTGAAGGTGGATTGTACCTATTTCGCTGGCTATACAACATTAAACGAATTCGACGCAACGATATATAAAAATATTTGAAGCGAAGACAGCATATTTTTGTTGGCACTTTCCTAAAGCTCCTCTGTATGAAAACCGACTCCATCCTTAATACGTCCCAGGAAGCTAAGCAGGTCTATATCCCAGACTTGATTGAGAGGAGTCTGAATAAACGTATAGGTAGCAGGCATCCAGTTTCAAAAAGTGTGCACTGGTGAAGTATTTATGCTTGCATGTGAATGCTTTTGCATTAATCGACCACTGCATGATAGCAGCCTTGATTAAGCAAAGTGAGCAATGAAACAAGTTAGGTCCGAGCAACATCAGAGATCTCTATACTGAACTCAATCTAAAGGTGGCACTGTAACAGACACTAACACTTTCAGAAGATAGCACATGAGTGTTCAAGTTCTCTTACTTTATTCGCAATTCAATTCGTTTCTAAAATTGTACGTCGATGCATCTTTCACCTCAAGAGTGCCTAGAAGATATCAACACGACACTGTGATAAACAAGAACTCTTCCTCTACTCAACAACTGTGGAACTCCTCCTAAAAATTAAACGATACCCCACGCCGCATACCAAATAATCCCGCTCTCCTCCCTCCCCCCCGCCACAATTTGAAACCGCCGCATCTACCGAAACGATTCGCACCTGTCGGTGTATCATATAACGCGCTTCTCTCTTCACGCCTTTCTTCTCTCAGCACTACACATTCTCTGGATCCACTCCGTAAACGCTTGTGATGGAGTTTCCTCAAACATGCGAAGCATTATGCCTTGTCCGTTGAAGCTGACTTGGTCTTCTTTTTCATCCAAGGAGTTACGTATGATTATTAAATCTAATGATCCATATTGACGAGCTATTCATGATGCGACGATCGCTACTCTCCAGATATGCCGCTATGGCTTATGTAAAAAAAGCGGCATCCACCAATAATAGAACTTCTTACTTTCTAAAAAGAGACGCTTTTGGACGATGGTGCACCATGGACTGTGTTCTAAATGAATTGACCTTGCAAAGGGACCTTAATATCACCTTTTTTAACGGTTGCAACAAGTGCATCGCTGAATGACCATTTTTTATAGTTGACAGGCTGGAGAAAAATTTGCAACATCAGATACCAACTAGAAGTTAACCCAAAAGCGAAAGGAAGAGACTTGCAGATGTCTCAAACGAATATTTTAAGCACTGGGCACTTGGGAGCATGCCAACTTTCAAAATAAGCCGCTCTTAGCATGTTGTCGACCATTGGCGATTCAGTCGGACGCCTGACGCTTCTTTCTCCACGAGAAATTTCTAGGTACTTTCGAAGGAATGAATGAAAATGGGTTTTTACTGTATAGGATCTGTCCAAGTTTCACTATTTTTGCCTCCGCAGCTTTCTTTTTTGTTTTGCGACAGCTACAGCAACCACTTCCACTAAAAACAAGTACAGAAGTTGATAAACGTTGCTTTACATGGAGTATGTCAGCTACTGGAGACGTGATGATTAACAAAATGAACCGCTGAATTCCCATTATAGCATTCTCTATAATTTTGGTATGTGATATTCGGAAAGCAATCTATTTTCATCCTTTTCGAATATATACCCAGTATGAACAACTAGAGAAGCCGTCACTAAATACTGATGGCTATTTGAAAAGTTGCAATATTAGAAGTTATGAAATGCACCTGTGGTATAAAAAATTCATTGTGGTGATCAAGTGGCATCACGACATGAATCTTCTTGCCCGTGAAAAATTCGACAGAAATTGGCGCATGAAGACTATGTCTCTGAAAGAATTTTCAGTGAATTTCGAAAGCTCCTTACACAGCAACAATTGCTTAATGAAACAACATTCAATCACTTTCGTCACGAAAAAGTTGGTCACCTGAGTGAAATCCACGGTTTAATAAGCGAAACACTTTTGTAACTTAAAAAACACGCTGAACAGGGAAGGTAGGACACGATAATAAGCTGTATCCAAAGACAGATGACATTCATTAATACAACAGCAGCAAACTATCCAACAACAATTTCCTGTTGCTCGATGTTGCTGCGATATCTTCGGTGAAAAAGTTCAGCCGGATGAAAAAGAAGAGTACTCAATTAAGGCAACGAATGTGGACTTGCTTCAGAAGTGATGTTGCAAAACACTGAACAGGACGCGCCTTGGTGTGCCATTCATTCTACATATCCAAAATCTCATCCATCGATTTTTGTATGTTTATGCACCTCAATACGTCTTTAAATGGTTAAAGTCTAGAAAGGCAGTTCTATTGAAACAATCGTTCTCCGAATTATACACAGCAGGACACTAGGCTTCCGTAGCAGAGAAAATTATCACTTTAAATATTTACAGATCTTCGACAACTTAAGATATCTGCAGATCCTTATGCTCCTAAAATAACCCCGATGGTGACGATTTATAAATTCTACCTGCATAAAGGTGCATTTATAACGATATATCAGCAAACCTTCACATAGGATTTGAGTTTCGAATAAGTGAACTGCGTCAACGCGATGATCGATAGGAAGTTTTCATAACTGAAAAGAAATCGAGGCTAAGTTAAGTCGCACAACAGATTTCTCCAAATAGAAAGTAGTCGGTCGGTATTATTGACAACTCTAAAGCTGACTAATAAACAATATAAAGAAAGCAGTTTGGAGGCTTGGAGAACTCAGAAATCTGAAAAAAAAACAGCAGAATAACCGCCTTAACTTACATACTTTCAAATATGACGCTATATTTAGAAAGAGACGACTTTCATTCATCAGAAATCAGGATCCGCAAGACCACCCACCGAAGGGAAAAATGAAGTTCGGGGCATCAAGCAGCTTGAAAAATTCGCAATTTCTGAGTCACCATAGCGTACGAATATTCTCTTATTGCACCTTACAATGAGGCAACAACAACTACAAACAGGTTGCCTCCTTTCAGGAAGAGTGGAACTATTCCAAAATTTAACGATCCCCACAAACTTTCTTTTCTTCAGAACTCATGAATAGAATTTTGCGGAGAAAAATAGCAAAAAGATGGAGGATTTTATTATTTGGGAAATAAGACGGCATGCTCGCTTCGAAACTTTAATTCCCATCAAAAATTTGCTTTGAATAATGAACTAAAGTGAAATCAAGGAACGTCAATCCAATGTGGTAAAATTATAGCCAGAAATAATAAGCTAGAAACATTTGCCAAATGGTAGCAAGGTTTTGTTTACAATAACAATCAGGGTGCAATATGGAGCAGTTATGAGCACTACTACTTTCCCATAAGCTAATAACTTCAACAGAGAAGATACAATTCATATTTTATAAGCACAGTTTGACAAATGATACTAACGTATCGCATGAGTGGAGTTCCGTGTGAAGCCTACGTAAATTTGTTCCCCTCTTCTTACCTTAGCAACTGCCGTCTGCAGATGATTTGTGGCATGTAAATAAGCGACAAGAAAACTGCAAACACCTTGAGAAGGTAAAAGAATGTGATATAGACACTAGCAACACACAATAAAGCACAAACCCAAAAAGTAACATACCTCTGTGTGGCAACAACTGCTTTCTCTACAGCTGGCACGAGCATGCGTTCGTAACCCCAACGTGTTAACTGCTCAGCATAATTGGCGGAATAGAGATCTTTTCCATCTTCTGAATAAACGGAAAATGAACAATAATTGACCAAGTGATGTTTACATTACGTCTACACTAAGGAAGGTGAATACGTGTATCAGCAAAAGTATTTTTTATTTAACAGCTCTCATGGACAATCTGCAAAACCCAAAGCTCGAAACTGAATTTAAAAGTCGCATGCGAACAAGCGTGGGACGGAAATACAATGCCCACTTCCCAATATGTTGTATTGTCGAATATACCCCTTACACATGAGTGCAATCTTTGTAACTTTGAATTCGCTTGTGCGAATAAGTCCAAGTCACTATGGTAGTAGGTTACTGGTTAAGGTCCGCAGATCTAGGGATCGCAGTTCAAAACCAAGACATCCATGTACTTTGATAGACGAGTGCACTGAGATCCATCATAATCGAACTCGAGGGATCTCATAATTAACGTACGAAAGCGCCTACACACCCCAGAAGAAAACGCTAGATGGTAGTGAAAATTTTGGGCGATTCGTCAGTTCCGCAGAGTGCCATGAGTTAGGCAGATAAAAGCACAGGAGATATTTAACAGGAAGCACTGCAAACACATAATCGGAACATTTTGACGCGGACGTCCAAAGTGTTCAAAGATTTACCTCCATAGACGACGCCTATCGCTGACTGCAGCAAATGATCCTTCGTTACCTTAAACTCGTTCATGTCAAATTTATAAACCACAAATGAAGCAAAAACTGAAAAGGAAACCATGTATATATATATATATTATAATCCGGCCTATCAAGTGATCAAGTGATATATTCGTATATACAAAAATTGTCTGGAAAGGCATGGTCTAACTGACGAGTCCTCAAGGCCCTCTTACCCGTGAATCACCGAAAGGAGCCCGTCCCTGGAGAGCTACAAGCTTCAATTTGGATTTCGACGTGCAAAAAATACAGCATGGAAGTTGCTAATCAGTGAGCCCCAGACTTTGCTTAAAATAGGGAGCCGCGTTTAGTCGGAAAAGGAGGCCGCAAACTTTGCCGCAACGTGAGCCTAAGGAGAGATGGTACCTCCATTTGTGACGCAAGTCCCCAATCAATAATACTACGATATAAATGAATGAGTTCTAGAATTCCATGCACTTTCAAAAAATCGTTTACAGAGATACCATGAAAAATAAAGTCGTGACCGTGACCTCACTTCATTCACACTGTAGTTCATGTGAGATTATAGATTCAGGAACGCTTCGTAAAAAAAAGCACTTTTTTGAGGGCGTTTGGGAACTGCTAACGTTTGGGGAAGTGGAGGCTGCGTGCTTCGGCAAAACCTGCAAACAATGTGCTAACTACTAAGGTGAATTCGTTTGCAATATCAGCACATACCTCAGGATCGTCGTAATAAATACCAACGGTGATGGCATCGGATGGCATCAGTTTCACTAATTCCTTGAATAGATTCCCTGCATGCTTATAGGCACCGATATGATGCTTGTAAAAGATCGTCATCGGCCTGCTCACAATCGGAGGTCTGTCTGTCAGAATGACCTGCAAGTGATGAAACTCCTCATCGTTGCTTTAAAAAACCTTAAAGGATGGATTCAAATTTGAATGCTAATGCATGTACATATCAGTAGCCTATGAACGCCAAGCAAGGGAGGAGGGGAGGGGGAGGCGGAGCAAAAATGGAACGTTTTTTCACAAATAAGGTGGCAGAAGAAATTCGCACACATAAATAACAAACAAAAGTGGCACCAAAACAATTTTTTCGCAGCCTCTGCGAGTAGGTATACTGTTGAATTGGCGAAGCTAGAGAAGCTAATTGATAGCGAGAATGTGTTTACTGAATTCCATCTAACTTACGGTTTCTAAGCTCATAACTACTTCGCACGACTAAATCGGAGAACACTTTTCGCAGAGCTTCTTACTTGTCCCTACCCCACTCCACTGAATGCCACTGCAATAATATAGGTCCGTATTGTTAACGAACGTTTAGTTTTGGATTGTATGGGTTTTTTTCTGATGCAATCGAAATCCGGTTTTCTGATGCGCTTGATCGACAAGCGACCTGCTTTCTGACATTAGTTCAACTGCAACCGAGTTTCCTGCTGGTTAGCGATCGTCATGTTCCCATCACAATAGGATTTCTTATTGAAGCGTTGAGAGACAAAAGAATTGAGATTTGTTCATCGCAGCACTGCAGCATCGGAATGATAAAGAATTGCGCGTTAGTCGAGTTCCTTCTCTGCGAAGCTACGGTTCGCATAAACTACACTCTGTTGAGACGCATTCCGCAAATGTGGGTTAGGGAGGTGGAGGAAGAGGACAAGGAGTTGAACGATGGATGAGCAAATATCCGCATAAGAGCATGCTTGAGGTTAGGTCACGCCGTGTGAGTTTGTTTGTTTCAAATTAGCTCAGTTAATGCAAGATTTGTTTTCCGGCGGTGACGTACTCCCCTCATACAGATGCATATATTTTGAAAAAAGAAGTGTTTTTCAAATTCGCAACATCCGCTTGCTTCATTTATACCATAATCACACATTTGCCATCTCCGTAATGACAGTTTGCGATGCGTTAGGTACCTTTCCGGAAACGGGCCAATGTTTTCAAGAAAATGTGCGGCGATTTTGCTTTATTTTGAAAAGTTTATATGGAGAAAGGTTTCTTAGTGATGGGCGAGTTTACCGTTGACACAGTTTTCGGCTTGGAGCTACTCTAGGGTTACCTTCTGAAGGTTACACTATCACTTTCCGAGGCTCTCAAATTAGCAGCTGCCCTCGTTCTTCAGACTTCTGGCGCGCTTATTGTGCAAACATGGAAGCTGAGTGAAAGATGAATTGGAAGCAACAAACCTCGACCTCATCAAATAGACCGGATCGGTACATCTTGTAAATTAATGCAATTAGTATAAGCACGAGAAGGAAGAACGCGAGAGTAAGTTCGACCATTTCGCGTGTGCAATCGAGATTTGAATGCCCGTGTCGTGACAGATACTCCTGAAAAGGCAAACTTCTCTGAGACTCTAGGGAGGTATCTGTAGTCGTCAATGAAAGCTAACTGGCTTAACGTACCACCAACCTTCACATTACGATCTATGATACGACGGATACGATCACGTGAGGGAAGAGCCATGAAGCACCCGCAGCAAGATCACCAATGGATACGGTCATGTGGACACAGACATAAGCCGATATTGCTCAACGTATGATCGTGGGTGTTGTTGAACTATTACGAGTTAGCCTCTATTCATGACTAGAATATGGTGATCTGCGGATCAATAAGCACGCTGTAACTTCGATTTCCCAGGTGGCAATGGTTTTCGACGATTCTGCACCAGAAAACTCCTCGACACTCTCTGTAAACGGCTGCGGTCTTTAGCAGTGTCGCGAGAAAAGCAGTTGGTACACTATTCTGTTGCGCTAAGATTCACATATTTTAAAGTTTGAAGTGTTTGACAACGGCGGTACTTTTTGAAGGAGTCGGCAGATGTGAGTGGTGAAAACACATTTGCAGCCTACTGCAGTTCACCTGAAGGATGCTTTGCACATATCGCATCTTCAATACTTCCATCAAAGCTACTTTGCTTTTTTCTCCTTTTTCTTGGTAGCGGGATTCAAACACATGGCTACGTGCCTGCTTATGGTCACAAATTTTTGCTTCTTCGCATATCTACTTTGTCGAGCGTGTGTTCCATGCTCTGTTTATTGTAAGATGAAGGTGTTTTTGCTTGCCAGTTCCTTTCGTTTCTTGTTCTTTACAAACTGCGGAGCACGTTTTGCTATTTTGTGCTTGAAGTGAGCGAATAATGCCAAAACACCATCAGGTTTTATCGGTGGTGTCTTCGAGTCATGCAGGAAACGACGTGTTCAAGAATCTGTGAACTTCCAACCTCGCGATCGGCGTTAGTGTGTTCACGTCCTCAAAGCAACAGGCCGTCAACAGATTTTGTTATGCGGCGCTCCCTAACATGAATATACCTGTATTGGGTTCACTGCTGATATGTGTTGAACTTCGTGACGTTCAGGCTGACAATGAAGAAAAACTACGATCTCTCACGAAACTTCTCTATCTAGACCAGCTCCTAGAAGTCGTTATTGCAGCGTTCACTATGAGCCGTGCTTAGGCCATGAGACGTTTTCGTCGTCTGCTTCAGTCGCACCTATGTATTCTCAGTGTGCTGCGTATGCGAGGTTCTTTAAGAGCCTGGGGTTCAGACTCAAATTTCTGTAGCCTTGTGATAGAATCCCGATACTCCCAAAGACTGTTAACAAGTCATTTCCTTTTCAGTTTCTAGTCGAATGACATGCAGTTGTATCGATGCCTACAGTGAATCCAAGAACGACATTTTCATGTTGTCAAACTTGCGTGGAATCAGTTGGTACCCTGAAGGCGTAGATACAGCGATCCCTTCTCCATCTTCAGCGGGGTCTCGAAATCTTTGAAAACGTCGCCTTCATCACCCCTATGCTCGAAAACATCCATTGTTGACGCTTGGCGATGGTCTGAACATCTTTCGGATTGTTCGGTTTCGGTCACCTTGACGACTCGGTAACCCAAGCAAAATATTGCCCAACAGAGCCATTCAGCAGCATAATGAAACGCATAACTAACGCTGGTTGTTTGGTTGATTTATCGCGCCATAGTTAATATATTGAGGGGTCGGGGTGCCACAGTAACAATTATAAACATCAACACAGTAAAAGATATGAGAAGGGACCAAGCCGAAGCAATGGGGGGAGGAGGGGGGGGGGGTGAAATGACCCTGCGAAATCGATTGGCTGTGTAGATAACGGCTTTAAGGATAGGACCAAGCTTAGGCTAAAGAGGACAGGCGATTCCCCGTAGATGAAACATTGTGTCAGTTTGTTTTGAGCACAACTACAATATTAAAAACATCTCCACTCGCACTGACACCTTGCTACCTTGTAGAATATGACCACCGCAGTCATTCCACTCTCTGTTCCCTGGTTGATTCAACCTACGCATTACATACATTCAACGGTACGAACTTACACTAGCGTACTTATGTGGATCTATGCCGAATAATAAATGAAAGCCACTGCTTGAAAAGTTACGCATGTGCAACGTTTGCGTTTGGCAAGTGTCCAAACAACGCCATTTGCTGCGTTCTGCATTAGAATATCGCCATGGCCGAAAATTAGCAACGTTGTCGAAATTGTTCAACGATTAGTTCAAGCAAGATGTCTAACATCACCACTCTCGCAGCAACAACATGAGAACGTCACCATGCCCATCAGACATCGACTCAATTTGATGGTTAAAACGTCCTGATCTTAAGGACAGAATATGTCCTTCGAACAGCCTATTTTCCGCCTCCGTAGCATGTTATCTCCGAATCGTTTCACTTCAGGCTGCATGAAGGGGGTCGGCGCACTTAGCCGAAAAGAGACGGAGAGGGACCGTGCGCGTTCTTCAGCGAGCGACGCGGCACTGGTCACTAGTAAATATGAAGTGCGCAACTGTTGCTAAAAAGCCAATTCGCAAAATATGGAGTATATGAGAAAGAAGATGGGGCTATTAGGAACACTCGTTTCCGACCACTAATCTAGAATGGCTGAATAACGTTTAGAAGAACTACTTGCCACACGTGCAAGTTACCTACGTTGCATTCAATCAACGTATGACAATACAATTAACCACACACTGAATGCGTTGGTTGGCTTTTCTACCGTCAAGCGAACTTACAATGCCTATTATCAGGATGCCTATATAGGAAAGAAATGAAGCGAAGGAAAGCCAGAACCGTCGAATTGAAGAATTTTTAACTGCTGCATATAACAACAGCATGAAAGATCAATTCATAAGGAGCCATACGAGTTTAATGTAATTTATGAATGATTCTATCAATTCGTTGAATCGTTAAGGCGTGTATGAATTCAGTTTTCCATTAAGGACAATGTCATGAACGCGCAACTATAACGCATGAGATAATGGATGAGGCGACACTGCAATTTATGTCAGCTGCACGTTGTATAAAAAATTGATCTTATAGAAAAGTTCTTGTTTTTGTCAGAGGTTATTTTTGATTCTGATAGAACTTTTAATGCTCTTTCGAATGTGTTCAAATTGGTTTTTCGAATCTTGCTTCCATAACGTATATTTCCACATTTACTGTTACGATTTATTTCCGAATGCTCAACGCCGCGTCGCTCGCTGAAGACGCGCGCGGTCTCTCTCCGTCTTTGTGTTGCGCCTGCGCTTGTGGCCGATGTTACCCACACCGCATGGAGGGGTTTAGCAGATGTAGATTTAGTAGAGCTTTAGTTTGGAATATCTAAGTCTTCAACCTTTGTTCTTCGATCGTGCATTAGTTGTTTAAAACATCTTTGTGCTACCTTAATCAGCGAGAGCGCATCGCGGTATGAAACGGGCATACATTGCCATCTAGATGTATTCAAAGCACGTCGATTTGTTGAAAGCAAGGCATGCGTAGCTGCACTAGCCAACTCCGCAACCATTTTCCTGAATGCTAAATCCCACTTAGACGACTGAATTTTTCGGACAGTTCCGGTATTCCGGCCGCTTAGTGCTGTCTTAACTGCACGACAAAGATTCGTACTGGGATTGTTGGCCATAGATTGGTGGGAACTAGTCAGACTCGTCATAGCGTGCAATGACTGACCAATATAAAATTTGCAAGAGGAAGAAACGAATATTTTTCTTGTGCTCCTAAGGACAGCGCGAACTGATGGTATTTTAGTATTTTGCGAATGTCAAAGATTGCAACATTTATCCTCTCATATTTATTGGACGATCAGTTTTATCTATTCCCTTCGATTTATTAGCACAAACCGTATGCAAAGTTGGACTGAGCACGCATCTCATCGAATTCGTTAGTGGCTGGGATCTTCCCTTCGAGCGTTGCACACCCAAACACTTCGTTTTATACATGATAAGAAAGCGAAACTATAGACACCTGACAGTGTTTTTGCCGTATCCTGCGCTTTTTGTCTTAGCGGTGTGGATGTTTTGGTGACTAGGGATCGACATTTACCGGCTGTTGACGCCCGGGAGTTTTTGCTGCTTTTTATTGGTAGGTTTTCGTTTTTTTATTAGTGAACAAACTCGGATATGCGAAGTGCATCCATCGTAAATTATCTCTCATGAATCGCCTTTTTCCGAATTCGAAATTTCCAGCTTTTATATGCTGTCACCAAAGATTTTCGTCATTCCTTGTGCTTTTCGGTGTCACTACCCGATACCTGCGTTCTGCAGGTGCTGTTTGAGTGGTTTCCGAAGGAAGTTGGAATGCTGGGAGGTTGGGTAGGAATGAGCAAGTGATCGTCGCAGAATTGCCCGTTTGTGATAATAATAACAATCTTTATTCGTACAATAGAAAAAGCATGTAATTACATGTAAATGTGAGATATTCGCTCTTCCATAGTATGTAAGCATGCCCTCGCATTCTTAAAGGACACATCGGTTTGTTGTTGGTCGGCGATGCTTCACTTAAGCGTGACGAATGTGGCTGCGACACTCTTCATTATATACGTGGCGCATTCACTGCATTCGATATATTCGCTCTTCCACCCCCAACTTTGCAACGATGACAACGACAGTGAGTGCCTCATTGTAAGTCTTTTTATATCAGACTTTGTTTTGATGTTATTACTCAGTTTTTATAACCAGTTCACTCTCTGTTTTCTATATTTTCGGTTCCCATATAAATGAATGTTAGTGGAAGAAGTAACTGAGTAGAAGTTTATGTCATACAGCACTTTACAGGATAAGCGAAGCAAGTTTTCAATCCTAAAAAAGACAGTGAAACCTTTTAAGGATATCACAGCAAATCGGATTAACAAAGCATAGGTTTAGTTGGACGCTTTTAGGGATCTGCATAAGGTGAGGTCACCTCGACCAAAATCTATCTCTATGTTAAGAAATTGAAGTGAAATACAGATGCAACAAACTGTGGAGTTCGTTCCCTCTATATGTTACTTGCCTCTTGCCAAACACCCGTCCAAGTCACCTCATCGTCTGACTGTCATAAGGTCAGACCATTAGCGGGATTATGCGATAAATACGGGAATTTGTTTATAAGTTGATCGCAAAGAGAGTTGAATTTTTTCGGCGAGGGCTGCCGATGCGGTTCGTGATGAGTTCGCTTAGTTGCCGTGTTGATGGGTTCAAGGAGCAAATTAATTGTGATGTGAGTTTTCAGCCAATGATTCAACGTGATGCGAATACTGGCGAATGGCCTGCTTTGCAGCTGAGGATCTACGCTTCTGTGCATTCTCGTCCTGAAATCAACTATGGCCACATTGTGGATCAAGTAGCCTTCTTAGACATTGATGAGATTATGGAAAGAGAGGTATGTAAACATTCCTTTGGGTTTATCGAGTAGCGCAGCGAAGCAATCCTTGAGCAAGTCTGGCGATGGTGCTGCCCAGATGCTATGATAGTTGTTGGTTTAAAGGTGATGATTTTGTTGGGCCTCCTCTCTCCTCCCCCCATACGTGAGATGAAGTCACCGCAAATCTCAATACCTCTCCAGTTGATATAATTGACGTGATGCCGAGTGCTTGCACTGCGCTTTCAAAATCTGTGACTAGATGAGTTGAACAGTTTCTTTTCTTGGGAAATGTGAGCTCGATTTAAGGGATTTCCCTCCACCTTTCCTTGCCTCCTCGCCTCTCTGTCCCTTATTCCCCTTTCCATTCTCATCCTTCCCGCTACCTTCCGAAAATTGCACGCTTGCTGTTTATTGCCTCATCGCACCGAGTTGCTTTCATTTTATCATCGAATAGTCCTATAATTAAAGTGATCGCAGTTGAAGTGCCGTACTTTTGCAATAAGTATAGCTACTGCACAATAGGAGAGTGGAGATTAACTCCTTTATTTGCCATTCTCAGGCACAACACACATGTTAAACATTGAATAATCAGTTCACCCAAGGGGTAGTCACTCATTCTTAGAAACAATGGAATAACTCTTAAAAAATAAGAAATTCCTATAGGTTTTGGTTGATTTGCCGGAACACACTCGCAACAACGGCTCGCTTTATATTCACTGTTTTCTTCTGCCTGCCGAGTTCAAGAAAGCGAACCCATATGAGGTTGGTTGTAGTGTTTTAATTCACTCATCTACTTTTTACACGCTTTTCGCAAAGTTGCATGAAAATAGTGTCATGTGAGCACATAAGTGCCCCTATCAGTTGAAGGGAAGGACGTTAATAACCATTTTCGAACAGCACTCACGACTGTATGGACCAACAACTGTGGAAAATTTTTGTTGAGTTTATTGCTAAGTGCTGCCACCAAATCCGTTACTTCTACCTTAAAATGGCTGCGTATCCTCAGACCATTGCTTGTTGGTCTCCCGTTGCCGAAGTGGATTGAAAACGCATGCGGCCTGATTTTTAGTTGCCCGAAACGGTTGGGTACCAGTGCCGACTCATTCGCTTTGTGTTATTCAGCTAGGGAAAATGGTTATCAACACCTGTATGTTGGCCATAAGTTAGTGGAAGACGTTTAACATAACCTCACTTGTATAAGCGGGGCTCCAGAGTGGATGCATCAAGCATCAAGAAGTGATACGTCGTTTGCAGAGGCGTATTGACTGGGACACGAAAGTGCATATAAAATTTCAGCAAAAAAACTGATGTGTATGTGCAAAAACTTTTTTTTGAAAGCTGATATATTTTGTATAGAAGAGCTGTGGGTGTGAAATTTACTTAAATTATTAGCCTTATCAATAGGGCTTTTTATTCCACTATTAGGCAGCATCTTCTTGCATCGCGGTCATGTCTACGAGAAATGTCTTGGTTCAGCACTGCGATTCTGCGTCATTTCAAGTCTGTCAGTCTAATTCTGAGATATAAAAAGAAAGGAAAGCGGGAGTCATTGTTAGCCCATGTAATAAACAACAACTTCAACCTCATAACAATTCCAAAAAAGGTCGCGTTAGCAAAGCTATTTTTCTCCAATAAAGAAGAGAACTCAGGAGGCGGGATGTAAAAAACTGTGATAGGTGAAGTGTTATTCCGGTTTCTATTGTTGAGGGGCAAGCATGGAAGAACCCGTTCACTCATTCTCCTAGTTATCTTGCATTTTTTATTCCCTTTGCTATTCGTTTTCGAATGATTCTTTCACACAGTTTTTTTCCAAATAATGTGCGTTTTGTTGCAACGAGATTTGTATGTTACCGACGAGGAAAATAGTGTCTTTAAATTATGTCAGCGAAGACAGATTAATTCTACAAAATTGCTGGAATTGCGCACAGCCGGTCTTCCTTGAAACGCTCAACCATTTAGTGATGATTCATGATCTCTTAGAATCAGAGTGCGTGAAGCATGCATAACTGCTTGTATGGATGGAAAATAAGGCAGTTGCTGGAGTTCGAATTAGGGATTCTGAAAGCCATACTGAACGTTGATGGTGTTAAATGGGCTGTGTTTTGCCTATTGCTAACTGACAAATGCATTCTTAGGTGTTGTTTTGCTTACAGTCGGACTGGCGACTGATTGAATCATCTCGCATGACTACCTATCAAGTGCCCGAAGCGGAGACATTCAGCTTGATCGGCAACCAGGAAACCACCTCGAAAATGGACTCGTTCAGATCAACCAAGGAAGTGAGTTCTTGTTTAGCTAAAGTGTTTTTAGACATGGTAGAGGGTGCGTTTGCTGAAGCGTTGACTCGATAGTGCATGCGGTAGCATCTGAGAAGATTCTCACAGCAAGGAAGATCTACCCTAATCAATCAGTGCCCTCATCCCCAAGAAGGTTAAGAAGGGAGGGGTAAAAGAGGTCCCTTGTTTACGATTAGTTATTGCTGTTTAATCCTCTGCCACAGCAGCAACTTCCTTTATAGGTTTCGTTTGTTTTATGTTTGCTTTTCCCCTATAACTTGGTCAACTGTGGCACTCAGGCTTCATCTTCATTCCGCAGCGCGGGGGTTAAGCGGAAAGTTTTTTTCTTTTTCAGTGGCAGTGTAGAGTTGATGAGATTCTAGTAAAAAAGCCGCGTACTCACGCATGCTTAGAGCACCCGCATAAACACATTATGAGGCAATTACTGTTGTTGCAGTAGCATAGGTGGCTGAAATGAAATTTCTCGGAAGTGGAAGGAAAGAAGGATCTTATTTTTGAGATCGAGGTCTTTTACAGTAACTCCGGTAGAGCTGCTTTCCGTTCTCATTCTGTTTTGACCGGGAATCACATCAGTTGGTTTGAAAAAGTACTATAAAATTGTTGTTATGCACACACAACGTCCCTAATAGAGATTTTTGCGAACTATCACGTTGATAAAGGGCATTCTAATGAATGAAGATATGACGTAGTTGATTTTTTGCTGATGTGGGATCATTGTACTGAATTGAGTTGCGCGAAAGTAGCACGCCAGTGACGCACTTCCGAAGTGTTCTGCCACTCACGATCGTCGCCGAATCGCCCAGGTTGAGTGCGCGGGCTGTTCCACAGGAAATTTTCTCGGAACTGGAGGCTTTCCATAAAGGTCTGTTTCCGATCTGCTTTGGACACAGTGTTTTTTTTTTTTGAGCAGAACCCATTTATTGAAGTAGCGTTCTTTTTTTACATTTGTGGCATTCGAGCCCTTTTGTCCAATATTTGTGACTTTTTGGGCACGTTGAAAAATCAACCTCCCTCCTCCATTCACCGTGGACCACCGCAAACGAAGCCTGGATTTTGCCGTACATTCGGTCTCAAAGAATCGCAAGCGAAGTGGACGAGCTCGGTGATCACTGGTGCTTTTAACCGGTAGTAAAAAAGATATTCTCTCTGGTCTAGCAAAGTTTTCTTCGAATCACCAGCGAATTGATTCGTGTTTTGCTGTGCAAACCTTACCACTAACTTTTAGTTTCGGACTAAGTCAGCATAAAGGAAAATATCGTCAAAATCGCGTCATCCGTATCCTTGCTTGACGCATATAGGGTTTGCTCAGTCGCCTAATTGAGGCTGCAGGGAGCGCACACTTGATGTCGAAGGACCTATGGGATGGGGGAGAGGTTTAGAATAAATCACTCATCCCTTCCCTTTTTCTCACACATTCTGAATTTTCTGTCATCCAGTCATGGGTATGAATTTTGTGATGAAATTGTTGGTTGGGGGGTCTTCTTTTGCTGAAGTGGGATAGTTTTTTGTTAGAAAAAACTCTCCACTATAAAGATGAGGAAGTTTGGTATAAAAATTTTGAACCTACTTGTTTTCGAAAGAAAATTAGCGAGCTTATAGAAACAGTGTTCTCGGTCGGAAGTGTTCGCAGATTGTGCCAGTTAAACGCATTTTATAAACTTTTCGAGTTATAGTTGCATCCGTTCTCCTGTCGCATTTCACCTCACCACTATTGCCAACGTATGCTTGCCATGTCTTATGTCAGTAGTATGTGAAATGTTGCTTCACTGCGTAGCTTTAAAGTGAAGCTACGTTTGTACAGCGACAGCGAGTGGCCGCTGACCATCGATGAAACGGATAATGGCTTCTCTCAACAACAAATTCCTGTTGAATCCGCACGTTCTTCCTCAGTTAAAACTGAAATCGTCTGAATTAGGAGGCCGTGAAAAAATTTTGTTTTGGAATTATCTGCTCAAATTATTAGATAGTAACTTCCACACTTTCTTTCAAAAGGCAAGCTTCCCAGAAAAAAGATTCCTGTGATCATAACATATTGATTGATTAAGTGGGCATTTTGACAATGTCATTCACAGTTTTCTGTTTCTTCACCGTCTTAAGATGGTTTTTGAAAGGTTTTGTTCGCCTACGCATCAGTTCGTTTCATGGTACCCATCTCCGCTCTTCCATTTCTTGGGAACGTTGGTTATTAGCTAGTATATTTGTGCCATTTAATGTACCATTTCTTTATTAGAACGCTAATGTCCACTTTGCTATTTCAGATGGTCAAAATTACTATTGGCCTATCTTCTACGTGGATAAACTCAGTTTTCGACTGAAAGATCTGGTGCAGGTGAACTTTTGCGTGTATTCAAGCAGTCCGTTTCCCCACACCGGCTTACAGAAATTTCAAAGCATCAATCCATTGCTATTCAATATATCTGCGTATAGCCTATTGGTGGATACGTCGTGGGTACCGACACTCTATGACGTGTCAGGTTGCTTAGAGATGGAGGGTTGGGAGAGGGGAGAGGGTGTTGTTGTTACAGAGTTGTCATTTTAATAATATTTTAGTGAGTCGAACTGCAAGTAGTGAAGGCGTTTCAGAGTATATGCGCACCTACGATTGATTCTCTCTTTGAGATAGTTCCTTAGTGAGAGTAGAACAAAATGTCAGTGAACTGAGAAATGCAGATGTGTACGAGAAATATACCTTGTTGAAAATTGTTGCGGTGTCAGCGTTCTTTTTTTATGAGGAAGAGGAAGTATATTAGTACGTAGTCGGTGTATAGCTATCGAATTTTGCAACTCTCTTAGCGGATACTCTTCGCCCATCTCATTTTTTTGTATATACAAAAGTATTCACTTCATCGGCCAATGCTGACTAGCTCTGTGATGTTTCTCCCTCATAGGCCCAATAGCAGCATATAACTGATCTTACAATATTTCAGTGCTAATAGTTGAAGCGCTTTCAACCCTTCGTTAAAGCTCTCTTGTCGTTCTGTTCTAATTCATTTATTGACTTCTATGGTAGCATTTGTTGCCTTGAAGCAAGCGACATTTTATTAGGGTTACAGATAAAACCTGAGCAGAAGAACATCATGTTGAAAATTCAATACCGTCCTATTTCGATAGGTAAACTTCGTGTGCTAATCTCGACTCTCGCATCCCTCTCTCAGCTACGACAACTCGGATTCACCGAAAAGGATGTTGATGAGGTTTGCCATATCTATACTCTGCTTTCTCATCCTATATCTATACTTTCTCATCATACCCTTCGTCGGTTCGAATATGTTTGGAGCTCGAACGCTTCTGCAGCGGAAATGAACTTTTCCCACACCACCCCTTACCCCCTCCTCCCCTAAACCCCATCTCCCCAGCTATCCTTTCTTTTTTCTATTTTACGATATTGAAGATTGAACAGCTACCGTAAATGCAGCACGCAAAGGGTATATTTGCCGGCTCGGTTTAAGCGACGACTTTGCTTTTTCACATCATGGAAGTATGTACTTGGTCAGCCTCGTGAGGAGGAAGGTCCTGAAGCCTTTCGAAATTAAGCCTCATACTTAGTGTTTGGTGATTAGAGGCGTGTTAATCACTCAGTGTTTTATGAAGATATTTTTAATAGTGGTCTCTAGGTGTGCTTTTAACAAAATGCTTTGATTCTGAAGTGGAAGAACTTTTTCTGCACATTCTGCTAAGAATTTAATGCGCTTTTCCTTGCAGCATGCAAGAATCATTACCCGGACTTTTTCTGCAACGGCGCTGATTAGATTTGCATTCAGTGCTCTTGAATAGACTCGTTAGTGATTGCGATTGGTGCAGCTATAACTGTGGTGATGCCAGCTTTTCTTGTTTATTTTTGTCAGCGGTTTGGTCTATGATAGCGAAAGCTTTAAAGCTTTTATAGGTGAAAGGGGTGTTCGTGGACACCAATTTCTATTTCCTGGCACTTACGATATTTGTTGCGGCACTGCATATGCTGCTCGATATTCTTGCATTCAAAAACGATATTTCTTTTTGGAGTCATCGGAAAACGATGGTCGGCCTCTCTTCAAGGTTGCATCTTTTATTGAATTTCTCTGTAAAAGCTTTCTTCTGGGAAATTTGCGCTGGGTTTGCTCGACAATATGTTGTTGCGGAATTACCATAGGAACCGACTGAGAAATATTTTGCAGAGTAAGTCAGAAATGTTTGTTTACCGAATACTGACGTGTGGGAAAGGATCGTGCTCGTGTAGTGAACGCGCATAGAAAGTCATATTGCTGTTGCCCGCCATTCCCATAAGCTCAAGTATTCGCGATTCGGATTGCACAACACCAGCATTCCGCTTCGCAACTGTGTATGACGCATATGTCATGGCCGAAAATTCCGACGTTCACTTTCCGTAGCGCAGATGCGCCAGCTGAACGATTCCGAGACGAACACCATATGGTGCAGACCAATCAGGCACAGTTTTCGTGGATAAAGTGTTCAACGGCGCAAATTACAGAGCCTCATATATATCATGGCATAAAAATCCGTGTCACAAATCTTCCATAGAACAGGTTACTCGGTCACAGAATGTTTTGAGGTGCTGTGTCCCCCCTACATAACTTCCAGTAGTTCAGATATCCTATGATCAAGTCTCCGTTGCGGGATTTTCCATGGCTCAAGTCGCTATTTTAAAAGTCTTACGTTCAGTTCCAAAGGTGCAAACATCCGGTCGCAGTTCTCATACATCAAATAATGCGATTTTCGACTTCCACTTACCTTTCTTTTTTATTTTGAAAATGTTAGGGTTATTACAGGAAGTTATTGCTTTTATCCAGTATCATCGATCAGCAGCTGGAATAATTTCTGAGAGTCTTTTATGGAAGAGAAGTGTTATAAAGTTCTGATGGTTGTCATATGTTGTCGGGGAGTTACTGAAGAACTCAAGTTTGCAGGACGTTGCTTTGGCGCTGCTTCAGTCAGATAATAATCTTTTTGTTTTTAATGGACGAGGAAACAAGCCTTCTAGTGTTGGTGCCTTCTGGCATAGGTTGCATCATTGAACTATGGAAGGTGTCCAAAGCGCTCAAAGTAAGTCACCCTTTTCCGTATTTCAATTTGTGCATCATTAGTGGCAGACGTATGCGGATGAAGTTGTTTCCATCTTAAGTTTTGGGAGTTTTGAGAGTGTAAAAAAAACTTGGTAATCTTGTGCTATGCTTTAAAAAAATTGTGCTTTAACGTGACTGTTGAGCTATATAATCATATGCTTTGGACAATTTACAGGCTTATTTCAAGTGATGAACTTCTTGGACAATGGAATTTCAGATTTATAGCCCAACGATCCCTCAGAGTTGTGAATAAAAATTTATGAAAGGCGGCTAACGAACAGTTTATTGTTTCGAGCAAGCACGCGCATTCGCTAACATAATGCCGCAGTATGTAGGAAGGCATGCATGCGTAGTGGAATTGCCCATGCAAACGATCTTGCAGCCGAGCAAGACAAGAACATTCCAAAACGATTTGCACATGTGCATTGTAGAATTGCATGATCTTTTGAAGAATTGCCAAGCTTTCATTGCGAAACAAACTGAGGTATCTATGAAATTTCACGCTCCCGAGAAGCGAGGTCAAAGAACACCCGAGAGTAACGAAGTTTTTTCCTATAAAAGGTAAAATTTGAAAGCAAACCTTCTCAAAAGATGAAACTGTTTGCTGCAAAATTTTTTAAACAAAATATTTATTGAGGTACACTTCTTTCCCCCAAAGACTTCGGGTTATTATCTGGGAATGTAGAGGGTTGAAAAGAAGATCCGCTCGTGATGGAATGCATTAAATTTTCTGTCACATTAGCACGTAGGGTCTCGTTTTAATTAGATTAATGCTGAGTGGTCGTTTGGAGTCGGGCTGCATTTGCATGAACGCTTCTAGGTAGTGGCTTATTTTCATCATATGGCCCGTTTGCAAGTCTGCTCGGATCACGAAGTTGCTTTGGTAGATTTATTGTTCAATCTCTTGATCGGCGATCTCCGCGCTGGAGCATCATTGGGCAATCGAACATTTTAATTTCTTAAGTTCACTCGACGGATTGAAATTATCCAACCTAAGTGTACATATAGGCGAAACATTCCTTAATTCCTTGACTGAAGTTAAAGATTCGAGACATCGATCGCTTTGTAGTGCTTTCACGCAATAGATCAATGGTCAGATGATGGGACAGATTGCTTCATCTTCCACTTGCTTTCTGTAAAGTTGAGGTGAGAATTGTTCGAAGTTCGTTGGGTGAAAAATTTCAAATCTTCAAAGAAAATTCGAGTAGCATATCACTCGTTTGGCAAGCGCTAACACACAGCGTATCTTGTAGATGTGATTTATTTTCCTTCTTTTAACTCCGTATATGAGGCTTTTTGCTCGGTATTTGAAAATGCAGAGCAACATATTAACTATCTAATAAAATGTATATCATTAGAAACAAAGTGTGCTCTAGATGCTGTAATGTATTCTCTGTCTTCTTGCTTCCGTGTGGTTTTATGGAGGCTGCTTCAACAAGGTGCAGTTTTAGGTTTCATTGCGGCACAGTTTTTAATGAAGAAGAAGAAAGGGAAGAGTTGAATTAAACGTATACTGTCGGCTCCTTCTTGTGAATATTTAGCTGCAATAGTGACCGATGTTTCTTAAGCAAGCAAACTTGGTTCATATTTTGGTTTTCGTTAAAAATATGGAGAAAGTGAAATGCGTTAATTACACGCTGAAGCAGAGGTTTTCGCCCACCTTTGCCTCTCTTTACTTATCTCATCTCCCCCCCGCCCGTGCGCGTGTATTGACGGTGGTTTCATCTGAGCAGGGAACGATTCATTCGATTTTTTCCCCAGTTGCATACCGAGGTTGAGGATGCTGTGCGCAGCTGTGTAAATTGCACACAAGGCTCCTAGCCGAAATGGCTTTGAACGAATAACGTAATAGGGGCTTTACATTACGTAATAATATTCCATCTTTTCTGTTCCGCTTTTTTCATTGCAGATTAATGAAAGTTTCCATTACCGTCGTGGAGGGAATGTTATAAAAGTTTTTGTAGATTGCTCGGTTTTGTCTGTAGTGAAGGGCTACGAGGATGCTTTCATGAGTAATAGGAAGGGATTTTGAACGTTTCGGATAAAATAGCTGGGCAAAGCGAAGCTATTCCTGAATGGGATTATTCAATCGAGTCTAATATGATAGTATCCACTAGGTGCAAGCTTCTGGTATAATTGTGAAAAAAAGTTAAGCGCACTGGAGTATCAGGTGAGACTGGAAGCCCATAATTTTTGTCGAAAGCTCATTTAAAAAATTTGTGTTATACCTTGATTTCGATGGGGTTGTTAAAAGTGTAGTTTCCACTCTTTTACAAAACCGCAAAATTTGAGAGTTCGGAGGAATCTTCCATTCTCTTGGAAAAATTTGCCCTGCAATAAATCATTCTACTGTTTTTTTTTTGTTTTTTTAATCAAGGCTTCTCCGAAATTTGCAAATTTCAGCCAAATTCAACACTCTAAAAACTTAACTCTGTCGGGATTTTCAAAAGTATTTCAGGAAAGCGTGAGCTTTCAGTGGAAATGAATGAAAGTTTCAAGATCGGCTTCCCGAAAGCTATAAGACATATGAAAGCAACTCATCACTGGTAAAATATGTATATTGACTGGCGTGCCTGGAGAAAAAAATGAATTGTGCCGAGTAAACTATTAGCGTTGATTAGCAGCTTTAATTGAGTGGAAATAAGAGAAGTGAGACGTTAGGTGAGAGATGTGTGCAGATAACAGGGAAGATATGTGGAAATAACAAAGAGCAAATTGATGACTCTGTTGAAGTGTTCACAGTGGTTGGATGATATTCAGTAGCAGTGGAACAGTTGAACACGTAGAGGGAGTGCATCTCGACATGCTCTGAATGGAGTGATGGATGTTGTCTGCGTATAACTGTGTTCGAATGGGGACGCGTTTCTCGTATCGCTGTCATATAAAGCAATAATGAACTGTCCCAGCGCCATCCAGAACTAAACTTTTCACCAACTTTTCTTATCCATATTATCTGCTTTCCCCAACGTTGTTTGTTCAGCTGGTCCCGAAAAAAAACAGTGAAGCTTATTGAGAAGTTTTCATTTGTCATGAGCGGCATATTCTCAGAAGGAGTCTGGAACGAAGGAAAACCTCAGGTTTCAGCATTTCATTTCATAAAGCAAGAGCTATTTCCTTGGAGGTGTCAGTGGAGTGGGTTCATGGTTCGCCCAAGTTGCGTTTGGGCCAATTGACAGATGCCGAAGCTGAAACCGAGTCGTTCGATTCAGAAGCGATGAAATATCTCGCGTACTTGATCGCACCACTTTGTGTAGGTGGTGCTGTTTACAGGTACGCATTCGCTAAATATCTAATTACGAATCGCCGCAATTGTTCTGTCTAAAATGATGTTTTCCGAAATACTTCCTTCATCTCATGCTAACCGATAGTGGAATTGCAGCAGCAACTAGTGCAACAAGATTTGATCTTCATTACTCGATGACTTAAATCATTCCACTGACTAATTTTTCAGTTTTTTTTTTCATTTGTTGATGTTTCCATTCCACAATTCAAATAATTCCACAATTTGTTCACTTATTGATAGGTTTCCATCTGCCGTTTTCTTTGCCTTGTAATTCAAAACTCGTTGCTGCGTATGCCAAAAATCAAAAACTGAGTCTAGAAGTGTAATCGCTTCTCGTCTTATCTGATGAATAATACTAATGTGTATTTTTCGTTTGGTGGTAGGGCGATATGTGCAACATGTAATGCTGTAATGCATTCTTGATTTTTATGGAAGTTTTGCATATCGAGCGAGCACTTTTGCGAGTCGTGTTGTGTTGTGTGTGTCGAATTGCTGTTGCTCTTTTCAGCTCAGAATCCGAAAAAACTGACTGCAAAATCGGAAAGTTATACTATCTGATGAAAGCAGACTCGCTTAGAGCGTGAAGTCAATAAACCGTTTATTTGTTCCAAGTGTTTTTATACGGTTTCGCAGCGGCACAATATTTCAGTCTGGTATATATTCCTCATAAGTCTTGGTACAGTTGGGGTATGCAGTGCTTCGCAAACGGAGTTTATGCTTTCGGCTTTCTGTTTATGCTGCCGCAGTTGTTCGTCAATTACAGAATGAAGTCGGTGGCCCATTTGCCGTGGCGAGCATTTATGTACAAGGTAGGTACAAATTTATCTTTCCTTCAGACGCCAAGTATACGAGGGAATTAGCCTTTGCTCACCTTAGGCCGCATTTTCTCGCATTTTGGATTTGTTGGTTTTTGCTCATTATGTCAACTGTCGATTTCTGCAGGGATGGCTGCTCTCCATATGTGAGTGTCTTTTTTTTGGTTCCCATCGGAAGTGCAAAAAAAGCTTGACAAAGTTTCACATCGTTGTTTAAAAATATGCAGAAGGAGCATTTCTACCAATCAAAAAAGGCTCTGCGATATCACTTTTTCGCTGTTCAAACAACAGTTTCGGAGCTAATTTTCGTTGGAGAAGAAACAAGGGCGCATATGGGATGACAGTTATACATAGCGGAATGAGACACGGTGTATAACCGGGAAGCAAACACATGTTAAAGAGGGAAAAACACCAGCCTTATGCAGTATCTGCTAATTGCTTTTACTACTACTAGTGCGATGTTCAATGATCACTTCTGTACAGAATTCACGAATCGTTTCTGTTAACTGCAAAACTTGCACCACTTATTTGTAACAACTGTTAAGTGCTCACCACGGGCCAGTTCCAGCGGTGGGAAGAGCGCATAAGAACATGTGAAGCCGTTCTTGCGATTTGCTTCAACGCGCTTTGTTTTACCCATACGGATAAGATGATCCTATAACTCGAACTTTGTTTTAAATACATCTTATGAAAAGCTGCAGCATTACTTCCGAACATGGACATTTCCGCTTGTATGTATAAGTTGGGGTAGGAAGTTGGAACTGATTTAATGTAATGCTATGGAGCGATTTCGCCTCATCCAAAAAAGCTGGCAATTTTGTGACCTGCAGTGGACAACGGCAAGATGAAAGGGAGCCATCGTCTCTAGCGATATGCGTCATTATCCATGCAGTATTTCTCTCTCTTTTTTTAAAATCTGCCATGTGCGGAAGCTATTACAATTAGACTGTCATGGCAGTTTTAGTTGGAAATCGGTGGATTCCTGTTCTGCTTTATGTGCAAGCATTTTAGGAGATGCATAGTGGAGGCTGTGAGGAAGGTGAGGGTAAATTTTTCTCAAGAATCCCACCCACTTCCTGACGCAGAGCATACGCAGTTCCACTTCATAAAGCTAATGGAACAAAATTCTGGCGGTGGTCGATAGAGCATCTAGAAGCTACTGCTTCTGCTATAGTTTGCTCTTCTTCTATAAAATCGAGGACTCAACATTTATAGAAATTGCAGAACCGAAACTGCCTTATCACGTGAAAATTCATTGCAGTTTTCCAGTTTCTTGCTGCTTTGAAATCACCTAATGCGTATGATGCGTGATGAGAGGGAATCCAGAATCCAATCAGACCTGTGCCAGGGAATCCAGAATGGAAAATCAGAAGCCTGAGGCTGGCTTTCAACTTTATAGTGTTATTTTGATCGTTGTGTTTTAGGCTTTCAACACTTTCATCGATGACATGTTTGCCTTCATAATAACGATGCCAACCTCGCATCGTGTGGCCTGTTTTCGCGACGATATAGTATTCCTTATTTATCTCTACCAACGCTATTTATATCCGGTTGATAAAACGAGGGTCAACGAGTATGGCGAAAGCTTCGATGAGGGGTGGAACGTAACGGAGAACGGCAAAACGTCGAATGGGGGTATCATCGAAGAGAAACCAGCAGACGCCAAGAAAAAAGAATAGTGGCTGATGCATTTTATTATGCCAGTGTCTTTGAAAGAAATTCATATTGTAGGTAGCTGGCTGTCACGACAGTTGTAGATGTAAAGCCTGTGTTTGAACTCTTTTTGAACTAGATTGCTGTTCACTAAATTTCGAATTATCTGCACACACACTTCCTTTCTTTCGTTGACGTCGTTAATGCAGTCTCCGGACTGGGAGAAGGTGGAAGGGGTTTTAGTGACAGAATTTGCTTTAGATTAGGAAACTGTTTCTCGTTGTCTCGTCCTGTTATCGGTGGGATCATAATGCCTTCATTGCTGGGTGCCAAATTCAGTTAATCTCCCACTGTAATGTTAATAACTTTTACATAGGTTCTGTGGTTTAGTTTTAACTGCAGCGTTTGTGAAAGTCGATGGTTCTGTAATTGATGTCAATCTTTAAGGTGCTCTGAGGAGGACAGAACAGTGTGGTGGAAATTGAGCAGGACGGAAAACAGAGTAGTGTTGTGGTTTTTGATCTCACTCATTGCATAGCGCTTAATTAATTCGAAGCCGCTCTGAGGAAGTGACTAAGGTAAAGTGTACAAAGTGCTGAAACCACTTTGTTGTTATCGTATGCTCATCGTCATTGAACGCATAATATGGGGACAGTGAAGTGGAGATGCCAGTTTATCCAATGGATAGCGTCATTTCAGTCGGATTGCTAGCTTGGTCAACGGTAACTTATTAAAAGTTCTTTGAATTGTGATTTAGCGGGATATCACAGCCTTGCAAGCTGTATTGTCTCATGATATGCCACAGGTGGTTCTGATGTGAACATGTCACTTCACTATGACACAGCACTTGCTATATGAGAAAGATGTTGTTTTGAGTGGTGCAGTTGTGAGATGCAGCTGTTTTCTTCACTCGTCATTCACTTCCAAAGAGACGAGTATTTCAATTCTTTATCACACTTATTGATTTGTTGCTGCGTGGGGTGGCTTGTTGCTTTTACATTTCCATTCTTACTCAAGTAAATTGTTTTTTTTTTCAACTGTGTTGATGATAGCTTCAATGCCAACATTGCAAAGTGCTGACAGTGAGGCACTGTGCCCAGTGAAGCGAGCAATGCCATTGTGTTCAGCCAACCGGACAGAGCAACCGACCGGTTAGATGTTGAACGCTATTCCAGTTGATGGGATAGTTGCAGACGGGTGATTTGATGCGAATGTAAGTTTTTAAGTAGGTGCATTTGCACTGCCTTTTCACATAGATCTTCTGACCGATGTAAAAGTACTGGAATAAGCTCCAAGTAGTCAGCAAACTCTTCCCTCAATTTCTTTTAGCAAAATTTGGACGTGCTTCTCACTTCTTTCAGCGAAGTTTGCAATTTCTTTTCCTTTCATCTCGCAAAATTGTTTATTTTCCTTGCTGCTTTAGGGCAGAGGTTTTCTTGGCACTGCAGTTTCGAATCTCACATGTCCATCATGGGCAGGATTCGAGTGGAATGAATATATGGATGCACCGGTTTAATACATATGTAGCAGTTTCTAGACAAGGAATGGACCGATTCAGCTGCGGTTTGCTTTGTTGATTTCTATTTTTAAGACTCCATCAAGTGACATCTAAGATGATTTAATACGATTGCTTACGTCAAACCTCAAATCCATCGGCCAGTTCCCGCAAATTCGCGATTTTCGGTTAACGTAATATTAAGCTCCTCCTCTAGGTAAGAGAGGGTAGAGAAATCCGATGAAAACATGCCAAACCGGTCAGCCATTAATCGATCGCGTGCGTGAATCATCTCTGCGGCTGCTGATGTTGTTGTCACCTGTATTCGAGGCGGGCGAGATCTGGGAGGAGTAGGATTGGCATTGCAATTTCGGATCTTGCTTGTCTGTCATGGATCGTCGGCAGCTTTCATTGTCAGGTGTTTGGCTGTGAGCCTCGATCGCAGATTCCGAGTTATGGTATGATGGCTGCAAACCGCGAGGTGGTTTGCTTCTCCCAAAATTTTCCATGATGACTGAATCTTCCATGTTTTGGGAAGGATGTTTATAACTTAGCTGTTCTCATGTTTCGTGGGTTTTGATGCCGTTTGTCATGTTCACGCGGTCCCATTTCTTTGCATGCTGCTATTTCGAAGCGCCAAAAGCGAGAGGCCATCAGATAGCTTCGCCTGGACCTTCCGTACTCTTCATCGTGAGCCACCTTCGCTCAAGCGCTCTATCCTGGTGTCGGATGGTCGGTTTCGACCAAGTTTAAGGCAGCGGAGGGTGGAAGATGCAGGCAAAGGTGTAACCGTGTGATACCAGGACAAACGCTGACTGCGTAATACTGTGTGTAGTGCCAGCAAATGATGAATAGTGACTTGGAGTGAGCTGGAACATTCTGACTGCTGTGTTCTTTTTGGGGTTCACTTTCTTTCCGTTGCAGTCCCTTGTTTGCGGTACTCCGATGGAGCATGTAGCGGGAACTGGAGTGAGTTTCCGTGACAACATTTCTCACAGCTCCTAATTCTTTCTGCAAGTCGTCGCAATAAGGAAGGTTTAGCTACTTGAAACAGCAAGTCATATTGAAGCTTTAGAGCGCGGTACATTCTTCTCCTAGAAAGCGACTCTCTGAACTGCTTATTAAAAGACCTTGAGGATGAGTTGATGACTTCGTCGTTGATGATTCGACTGTTACAGCCTGGAGAAAATTCCGTATTGGTCCTCGAGACTGTTTACAAGAATCTCCTGGCTGCCAAGCTTGACGGTACTGAAAACAATTGGTGCAGTTTCACTAGCAGTGTTTCAGTTTTCTCTGATGAACGTTTTCTTCGTTAGGGTCACCTGTTTGGGCGTCATTTAAGCTTTTATGGAATAGAAATTGAAAGCAAGCATTAGTGGAGTTCGCGTGAATGGGAAGGTAAGCGGGAAAGATGTGTTTGGTGCAACATTTGTCAGACCGATATGGATGCTAAAGCGTGGATTCCTTAACATCAAACACTCAACAAGTAAGTTGGCATGAAGCGCTTGTTATATGGGCGCAAGCAACGAACGGCACATTATGCATTCGGCGCGCTCACGATTAAAAGCTGTTTTTGACTACTGGTTTGGTCCTGCTATATGTGGCCCCACATATTCGTTATCACTCCCTTCCTTGCCTGTCGGATGTGACCACAATAATGACAGTTGCTAGCCATGTCCCCTCGCATCGCGTTGCTAACCTATGCTTCATCCCTAATGCAATAATAATAATTCACTTTGTTTAATGCTTGTGACGCAAAGTTGGCTTTTTAATGGGTGACGATTGGGAGGGAAAAGTGCGCCTAGCGAGATAGACACAGAGGGAGAGAGAGATGAATGGGCTGGGAGGGGCGTTTGAAAATGCTTTGCATTTAATTTCCTAATGCCTGTCGATCACACCCTTTCATTGAATCAAACCGTTTAAGTCTTCAGTTGCACAATGGCCCATTCAATGGTCGATCATTTTGCACAATGGCAGTTTTTTAGGCCACACGAACGTTGGAGGCATTCAGTGATTTCTATAAACAACAATTGCTTCATTTGCACTCACGTTTTGCTATCTTAACTTTGGATATTTTACTCTTCAAACCTGTTTATTTTACAGTATTACAGCGAAAATATTGTAATAAATTATTGGATTTCCTGAGTTCCTTTGTTAACGCCTCTCTTCTTCCCATTCGACAATTGCATTGTGGTGTAGGAAATGTGTCATTAACCTTCCCTCTGTGAAACAGCACGGCAAGAGCTCGTATTGAAAGTTCTGAAAGCGTTTTGTTTTGCGCAATTATTGTATAATTGCAACGTTTTGCTAGTTTTTTCGCCTCTCCTGATGTTCTTATCTAGATCTTGGGTCACTTCTGCTGTATGACCCAATGATAAGCCATTTTCAATTTTGCACAGCACCTGTTGCGTCCCCTCGTGTTGCTCTCGAAAAGATCGTCTCCGAAGAGAAAATAGCTGTTGCACATATACCATCACTCTTATACAGCCGACGTTACCGTTCGCCATTTTCGTTCCCAGGATATATGTAGAGAATGGAGATGGGTGGGAGACATGCATCAGTCTGAAGCTCTCCTCTCTACAATGACAGAAACGGGTAATATAGAATCTCCATCTACCACATGTTGTTAGGAAAATAATGGCTATTCTCGGACGCATAAATATTTTGTGCGGCCCACCTACGTTGTTCACGTGTCTCCTTCCAATTTTCAAGTATTCTCACATTCACAGATATTCGATAAATACCACCCGTTGCTTTGTCATTGGTAGTGATTCAACCAACATGTTGTGGAGATGTAGGAAGGGGTTTGTTAAAACGATCCTTCAGAACCTCTTTTACAGGATTTTGCTCGTGCTTCAACATCCTTAATCTCTGTGAGTAACTTCTACTCTCGACTCGCCAATTTTGCAAAGTAAATTTTATATGTGGTGGTCCATCAGAATTTGAGAGTGCCCTCCTTAATGCGAGTTGCTTAGAAGCTCACGCCTTTCCCACCTCTTCCTCGAACTGAACAAGTCATCTGTACCCACTTGACTTACTGCCTAACATTAAAAGTTAATTTTCATGAAGATTGAGGTTAGATGAACGTTTTGCTGAGTCTGTTGAATACCGCCAATATGTACAAACGCCTCTCACTAAACGTAACGGCGCCTCTAACTCTCGGCTTGCTGCCTAGACCTGAAGGGTGAGTCCTATGGCCTTTTCACACACGGCGTGCGGTGTGTGTGAATCGTTCTCGACAAAGTTCGTGACTCTCCTTATTTCATCTTAAGTTTAGGTTTGAATTATATTTGAAATGAAAACTTGAAAGAAAATTTCTTCACTCTCCCGCCATATCATTCTCATGAGTTCGGTTTTGAGATCCGAATGTGCAGAATATATTGATGTATCGAGCAGAAATGATCTCTAAAGCAATAAACGAAATTTCGAAAGAGAGATGAAAGTTCGATGTAGTAATGCGATGTTTAGAAGGGGAGATTAAGTGTGAAACATTCGCACTGATAGAGTGATAATGTAGTGAAAGCCGTTGAAACGTCAGCGGGAGATGTGACGTCACTCGGACAACAGCTTATTTTCCATTGGAACAGTGGTTTTGCTAGGTTCGATGCCACATAGTTGAACAATGATACATCTACTGCCTAATTATTTGTCTTTGCAAACAACGAAGTATGTCAATTTCATATCTGTGCTCACGTATGTGTATGCCAGTCTGGTAGTTTCATCTCGTGAAGTACGAAAACGAACTTTTGAGGACACTCTCTAGCACAGGGCTACATCACATTTTCAGTTTTATTGCAGCTGCTCACTTCTATATGGGCGATCAAAGCTTCAAAGCGTCACGAAATCTAAAAGCTCACTTCATTTTGCGGCAGGCGAAACGGGTTCACCCATGAATTTTTTGGTTCAGGATTGGCGTTGTACGAGCGGATGGTTCTATAGGAACACGCACTGTTAGGCGTTTTGTCATTGTTTTTGCATATTTGGGCAATTGACTGACTGACTTGGTGGAATGAAGTGTGAAAGTGCAGGTCGTGCTACGTTTCCGCTTTTCCACTCTTTCTGAGGATTGCTGCTACTGACCTGAAGTTTTTTTTTTTTTTTTTTGGATTTCTGGCAGATATTCAATATGCGACAGCATTTCGCTTGCAACAATGAAGCCCTTACGAAATTTGTAGTCCATGCAATTTTGCTGTGTGAAGGTCTGTTCGACAAGAGGCTTTCTGTTTAAATTCAGTAACCGAGGGCGGCCCACCACGGGTGCTTTCATACCCGAACAGTATATCATTTCTTCATTATTTCAATAGCGGTTTCGGGCTTAGTTTTAAAAAGACTTGTTATGCCATCAAGAGCGTCCTCAGAGTATTGCTTGTTTCATTCAATCACTTAGTCTTGTTTGAACTCTTGTCGTAGATGCCATTAATCATTGAGCGTCTGCTTTTTACCCGTTATTTTCTTCAGTTCATCCTCGAGCCGTACTGTTTGTCGCTATTTCACTAATAAATACTTCATTTCACTTTTAAGCTCCTTTAGCTATTGCCAACCTCACTTGCCAAACACCTTTCGTCACACCTAATCAAACCAAGCATGGAGCATCTTTCAAAGTATAATGCAGTACAGTGAAAATATAACTTAAAAGGTCAAGTCACAGTACAATGTAGAGAAGCTCGTATGCAGAGGGCAACGCAGGGATTTACCTATCCTTAGAAAGTTATAGACAAGTCAGAGATGGACCACTTTGACCGTATACCTTTAAAACTTTTTTCTATTTTCTCTCCATAGCAGAAACTGTGAGTACTGGCTTGGACATAAGCATGCCGTAGAATAGATCAAGTATGGTAAGATAGTTCCTGACAAAAAAAGTTTGTAGCACTTTGCACTTATGGTCTACAATGACGTTGAAAATATAGTACAGCATACTATGAGAAGCCAACGTTTTAAAAAGGGCACATGATACGCCACCCACCGTGCATCTATATACTCCAGCAGCGAGCTTCCTCATAGTTTGAATGGGAACATTGGGTCCGAAAGATATTGATATCTAGGACGAAGAAAAGTTCAGTTTTTTGTTAGGGAACTTCTGGACTTTGGCACTCAGATTTCCAATGTTAAACATTGGAAATTAGTTTAAGACTGTTAACTTAGTTTAAATAGGTTTTTTCCAAAATACATAAAACTATTCCATTATTTCTTATTGCAGTACCTTGAGACCAGCGCCGTCTTCAGAAGCTAAATGCCATCATTTTTAAACAACGCTGCATCTTATATCATAAATGTAACCTACTTCCACGAAAATTGCTAAAAATAGGCTCAAATATTGTTGTCCTGCAGAACTGCCACTATAACTTGGATTGAGCTTTATTCCTCCATCTCCTCAGCTCCTCTCTTCCCCTCCTACCTCACTCCTCTCACTTTACAGTGCGAAAAGAAGCAACAAATTTCCGACGTGGGCTTAGAGGGACATTTCGCAAAAGATCGTATGTAAGAGGAAATACAAGGTTATAACAGTTTGTGAGAAAGCTCTACGTTTCTTTCTTTCGTTGTGGCCTTTTTTGCTCTGATTGAGATGTACGTCTTTTTTGTTCGTCTTCTTACTGGTTGCTATGCCTTCTTTCTTCAGTTGTACTCTGATATGGTCGAGTGATGGCTCCGCACAACTTATAATTTGTTATCACTAGGAATAAAAGAATCATCATGAGATCCTCTGTTCGGAACGAGTGGAAAAATGATTTCAGACCACTCGAGCGACGCGGTCTGAAAATTTCTCTTCCAAAGAAAGGTTTTTGGGGTGTAGGGCTCCTTCCCGTGGATGCGAAAAATCCACAGCTCATACCAGAACCTCCCGGACTGTTCCTAAACGCCTTTTACACAGTCGAAACTTTATGCACAACAATCTGAACCCTACTTAAATCTTCCCAAAATTCTTCACCCTTCCCATTTTTATCCGCTTTATACCTTCCACGTCGACTCTACTCTATTGAAAAATTGTTATTTGACTGAATGAATTTCATGTGTTCCGCATTTACAATGAGCGAATTTGCTGATCTAATTTTCGCACTTTTTCCCACTCCGCTGCATCCACAATGCGTCGTCTGTTGTACTAATGCAAGTTTTTTCCTGAGACAGCAGCGACTGCTTATGGAGTTTTCGGTAGGGAAGCGCTGTCAGTCGAAGACAACTTTAAGGAAAACAACAAATAGATGACCAATGACCAAAAAGCAAACAAAACTTCTCAGCGCTCTTGAGGGATTTATTAATGCTGTCGAAACCAAACCGTAAAAATACAAGTGTCACAAAGCCCGCAGTGATAACTGTGACATCGCAACAGCGAACTGAGAGAAGTATTAAACGAATGACACAATGTCTTTTTCCGTTCCGTCGACTGAACAAGCAGTTTCATAGCCTATCAGCGAGTATTAAATAAGCGGCGTTCATTATGAATAACTGTCTTTTCATATCGCTTCCACTTCCCTTAAAATCAGAGCTTGTAACGTCGCGTGAGGGTTATGGCGTAGGGTAGCCTCTTGCTTATGGTATGGTGGCGAGTCGATTCATCATTGCTCTGCTTAGGAGGAGGGTCTGGATTTGCTTCTCCGCCCTCGTTTCGATGAAGGTGATGGGCGGATTGGCTCGGTAGGACGGAGCCAAGGAGTTTGATCAGAATCTAATTACAAGTGAGCACGCAATAACCAATGCGAAACGATGGATGAATCTAACCACGCTGTGACCAGTTTATTTATTCAAAATAAATAAATAAATATGCAAGTGTTCAACTCACCCGACTTCTCGCACAAACCTGCAATGACCATGAAATGCATGCAAATTTCACTTCACCTTTAACCCTCCAAAATTCTCTTTGAACTTAATGGGTCAGTGCCAGAGATTCTATAGGACGTTAGCGTGCGGTGTGCATCGTACTCGACAAACTTTGTGACTACAGTTTCAGAGGGTTTCCGAGCTGAAACTTCCGGAAGGGCGCACACAGAGACGAACAGCGATAATGTTGCCGTAATGCGCCAAGCAAATGGAAATTTGCAACAATGCATAAAATGTGGCCGCTTTCAACGAAAAAAAAAAACGTCGTCAAGTTCAGTTTCAGCATCGCGGCTTCTTGGTGCCCTTATAACCTTATAACTGTGAGAACTTCCAGTCGTTTCTATTTATTTCAGTTGCAATGGCCATTCGAAGTTTTTATTCTCGATGCCAATTACGGCCTGCAATATCATAGAAAAGGCGGCGACATTTGCGTAAATTCTGCAGCGCAGTTGAGCGTGAACCATACACCAAGTAAAAGTTTTGAAAACTCCTTCCCCTCCTTCTTCCTCTGTAGTGGGCAGGGCAACTTTTGAGCAACGATTCACGATATCTTGCGGGCGCGAAAATTCTTCACCACCGTGACAAGCGGTGATGAGCCATTGCATTTGATTGCCAGCTTTCACATCGGCGAACGAGATGAACCACTACTGTGGGTGGTGTTTTTGAGCGTGGCCGCGAAGTTGTTCAAAAATTGGAAAATATGCGTAAGAATGGGCATGCTATATTGATCTTTCCGCATAAGTGTGAAGAAGGTTTAGTGAAATTGACTTTCAAGATGGCTTCTTCAATCAATAATCAAGCAAAAGTGTTCGAAAATCATTTCTTTCTGCTGAACTTTTAGCTGCACATCTTGTCTGGTAATGGGAGCTGATTTTGTCAAGGCTAGGTATGGTGTTGTTTGCATGGGATTTAATGAAGAGAATGGATTCGTGCTCTTTGCACTTTCAAGCTTCTGTAAACGCCCTCTTGCGTTGATTATAAATGTGCGTGCGCTTAATTGCGTCCTCGTTGACGTGAGGTTTGCACGTGCGGTGCGATGGCCGCGCTCACCTAATGACGATGCAAAGCGCAAATATTTAAGCATAAAAAAAGAAACCGTGACTTAGCGAATGATAGTGCTTTTATGTTTAGATATATTCTCTATATAGAAAAAACAAACGAATTGAAAGTTAACCTCCGAAGCATAGGTAAATAGATAACCTCACAGACGGTGGAGATCGTCAAATTTCTTACCATCTACCAGAATTTCTGTAGGTTGACAACAGTCATTTTCGACTACCAGAATTTCTGTAGATTGCAACAGTCACTCGCCAAGTTAAGCTGACTAAAGGGGGCCGAAAACTTTTCAAATGAACTCCGTACTAATATTTCATTGACAGCGCCTGGCTGATAAGGCAAGGCAAATGAAACGAGAGCATTCTTTTTCTGAGCTATGACGAGCGAGGGAGCAGAATATTTTTTGATGTACTTCGGCTGTTCGGTCGCTATTCGGTAACACCTCAAAGTGCTCTGCTAACTTCAAAGTGACTTAACAGTGTCGATTCCCAAAGTAATTTCACGCAAGGAATTCCCTCATGAAATTCAACCTGATCTTTTGTTATGAGGTAGTCTGTGGTCTTTCTGATGTTTTGCTTTGCGCAGTTTTTGAGAACGTCCTTTGGTGTGAGCGTCGTGAACATGAGCCTCGGCTAGTCAGGAAAATAAGGGCCACAAACAACGTTTTTGAGAGCTTTCACTAGTACGCATGGAATATTCTCTACGGAAATATATTGAAGGCAAATAGCATCGAAGGTTTCGTGAGACGCCTAAATCGTTCTGACATCCAGTTCATTACACGGACCTTACTTTAAATGCCTATGTTGCCTATGTTCTTTTGATGGTCGCGTCGCGCTTTCTTTTGAGCCTTCCGGATGGGAGTGTCTAGAACTAATACCGGATCTGCCTTACGGCAGATAAAACGCAATCGAGCTTTCTGAAAAATGACAATTCTGGAGGCAATTTTGATGCTCAGGATGAATCGGGCTAGAATAACGATATGCCTTATTCCAGCTTTCTTACCGGCTAAAAGGGCCGTTTCGGTTTCAAGCTGTAACGTTTGGAAATTTGACGCAGGTTCTTTGTCTTCCTCCAGATATTCATTGAGCTTTACTTAATTTCCGCCCGCAGTCGTTTCCTCGGTCATTGAAGGATAATTCGGAAATCGTTGGTGTACCGCTGAAGTTTCGCTCCCTTAACGGAGGAGACCGACTAATGGACCAACTCTTCCCATTCTCTCTCATTTTTCCCTTAACGTAGGCTATATACCGATTCTTCCCAACCTTCTCCCTTTCGTAATAGGTGGGGTTGACCACATTTTTCGCCATTTCCTCCACCATCAAGTTGGTTATCCCCTCTTTGCCATGGTGACCTCATCTTCTGACCATCGCTTCCATCATCTTCCTGCCTCCCTCATCACTTCAAACATGGGCTGAAAACACGGTCAGGTTAAAAAAACTTGTCACTGAAAAGCATGGTGGTCACTAGCCTTGGTTGCCTAAAGAAAGTTTGGTTGCAAAGAATGCGGAACTTAGAAGACAGTCGCAAAATTTCATTTGAAAAAATGAAAGCTTGTAATGTTGACTGTAAGAGTGGTAGAAAGCGAGTTTCCTGCACTTTGTTGTTGAGAATTTTCTAAACAAAATTGGTCACATTGAAAGCTCGAATTTTTTTTTTTTTTTGCACTCAGGCTCAACGGGATTATAATTCTGAAAATTGTATTTGAGGACTGAAGTTATAATTCTTAACAACATAAGAACCGCCACTGTTAAAGTTATGAACTTTAACGCAGACGGCATATACCACATGTTGGCCTCCTCTAACATATTCTACATTAACCCGGGAGAATTTATACAGGCATTGAAATGTAGCAATATTTCGCATGTATTTTATACCGCTCGGATCGCAGAAAAGCGATTGTCTCGTGGACGATTTATGCGAGCAACCGCATAATTGAAATATTAGGGGGATTATTCTAGATATTATTTGTCGACAGCTTATGAAATTGCCTGACAAGATAAGCGGTATGCAAAAGCGCATATCCTGTCAGCTTTCTTGACACGCTTCTCTTTCAAATGATGATTGCCCTCTCAAGTATGCTGTTCCTTTGTCTTTGAGTGACATGAACCCTCGTTTCTGACAAATAGAATGTTTCGTTATGCTTCATTGCCTTATCACTCTCTGCACAATTCACAGCGAAGAAGTGTAACGTTCTGTTCTACCTCATCTAATGGGGTCATTCGAAAGAGGTACTTAAGAGCCTTTGGTTTTATCGCCATCTTTGAACAGAGTTCAATTTCTTAAATCTTTGTCAGTAGTGATTTTTTAGAAGATGGCGTCATCGGTGAGAAAGGGAGAGGTTCTCTTGTCCAATCGTTGCGATTTAAGGCGAAGAAATAGTGGAACTGCCACTAAAGAAACAGCTAATTTTGATAATGCCAACGTAAGCTATAGCTTCGGTGCTAACAAGGAAAAGGGAATTGGTGACGTGGCTGAGCTGGCCATCGAAAAGGTCGCAGAAGTTGTTATTCATACTAACACTGAGAAATGCAATGACGCACAGGATCAGAAAGCAGCCGATCGAGCTGTCAACGATCTCTTAACGGATACCACTAAGAGGAGATCAAGCAGTAATTTCACCTCACATGCAAGAATGGATCGAAATGTTTGCTTCAGAAATGAACCGAGCGCACTCAAAAACGAATGCGCCTTCGAGCGTAAATCGCTTGCGCAGTGTCTCAGCGACACACCCGTGCAGATACCGCGTAAAACGGTGAGTTCATTTTCTTTTGGCTCATATTCGTCGTTCGAAGGTTAGTCCCATATGACGCAGACACTCCCTTCCCATTAACAGAAGCACTCAATTGAATCCACGCTTCATCCTTTCGCTATAATGCTGCTCTTGAAAAGCATGTGATGCAATATTTATCGATTTTTTCACATCTCTGAACGGTCCAGTCTTTCTAAAAACCACAAGCTATCTTAATGATTCGCTTGAAAAGAAAGCAACTGAAAAGCCCTACTAAAACCACCGCAAAATCACAGAATTCCATACAGTGTTGAAGTAAATTTTAATTTTCCACGGTGCAAGTGTTTGCGACATAAATTAGGACAAAAATTCCAGCACTTCTATGCATCTGCGGTTTCAGGATGTTGATCCAGTAACGTGAGTATTACAGATTAAGACGATGTTGCAATAAACTATTGTGAGCGGCGGCATACTTATTCTCTTATATTAGACCGACTACATCGTCTTTGGACTATCCTTGCGGAAAATTAGGACACTGAAACATTGGGTATGGAAAACTGAGACACCCTCTTCAAAATCAGTAAATATTTTCAAGTGTCAGCGTTTTTAGGTGAAATGTTTCCTAGTAATACAAACGGCCGAAAAGTACGTTGTTTTTTTTTGGGCTGTGGCTCTTGTTGGAGTGGCTGAATTCTTTTGAATCGGTTTCAGTTCTTAAAAAATCTCTTTTTGTACAACGTAGCATAAGTGTTCCACGAATACATGCGTCGTGACACAGGTGAGTATTGGATAGAGCAAGTGCCCACAGCACAAGTGTGAACGTAAAAGCCAATGGTACAAAATATCACGGCGCAAGTGCCCGCGATGATAATGTATCGCGACGCGACTGTCCACGAGGTAGCAAGTGCGCCTTGACCGAGTCCTTGTTTTCCGGATATGCACGTCTGGGTCAACCATTCCTCATCATACTCCCGTCGGACTGCGAGCATGCTCGTTGGACGTCTGGACATCGGCCAGGCTTTGCCACCTCTGCAACTGCCCGCTATTAAGCCACATTTACGACTGCTCCAGAATGTGAAAATATCTTTGAAGTATCCATAAGCCTCCATGAACTTATGCGGACTTTCATGTGCGCAATTGGTGATCGTCCCCTTCCCTTTTTAGATGCTTTCGTTGCCCTTATTCGATCCTCGACCCTTATTTTTTAATAAAGTTCCATTTTTAGACTTGAGTGGCGCATAACGGATAATTTCGCGAAATAGAATTTAGCGAATCAAAAAACTTAAAAAAGGAACACTTTGGCCATGAGGAAATGATATAATAGAAGAAAGCTACAGAGTATTGTGTTGATGTGTGGCATACAAGAACCACTATCAACAACCTAAATAGAGATCAGTTGACAATGTGAAATTACATTCAATAATTGCCCAACGAGTGTTTAAGTAAGAGGACTCTCAGTTTTCGACGGCATAAAATGTAATGAAGATTATTTGCAGGTTCATGAACTGCTTCGTTTTTCAACGCATCTTAAACTATCATTTTTTCTATTTGGTCTGAAAAAGTTTAATTGATTTGATTTTTGTCGAAAAGTCGCTTATGGTTCAAAAAGAATATTTTGGACCAATTTCTCGAGCGATTCAGAAGATTCATCTATAGCAAATTAGCCTAAGAAAAACCTTCTGCTCTTTCACATAAAAGATGTCAGTTAAGTTCACACTGATCAATTTCAGAGTCGTTTATTGAAATGCTTCTAGAGTTTTAATAATCAATTCCTTCTATGCTAGTGTTCGTTTCTTGTAGATTGTTAACGTTGTTAACTTTATTGCATAAGAATAGAGTGAGTTTAATGCACAATCTCTGTGGTGGAAATCGCTATGTGAAAATAGTTTCGTTGTTTCAGCAATTAAGATGGGGCAAAGTTGAGTAAGACGGTGTGCGCAACCTAAAACCTATTACTCTGTATTTCGTGACGTGTATTTATTAACCGTTGAGTTTTCTTTTTTGCCTCAAAATGTTTCATTAGTTACGATAGGTTCATCTATTCAAAGGCAAACGATACCCTCCATCCCGTCACATTCGTTTCCACCGTGGGAAACGATAAAGCGAAATTGGCGTTTTCCATTCGTGCCACAAGTGTGCTGTGCAAGTAACGCAGATATCATTCTGACGTCCCTTTTGGGCAGTTTTGTGGAGTCTCCTGGTTTGCTCTCAAAATTTAAATTTTCCAGTTGTCAGTTCATTCGAATCTCTTCCTCCATCTGTCAAAACTTAATTTTCTTTTTACGGAAACATTACTGAGCTCTTTGCCAATTTTGAAAGCCTTACGTAGGTAGCGCCAACATTGCCCACTTTTAGTTGGGACGGTAGTGATCAACACAGATTTTTCAAGAGACCAGCGTGGAGATTTGCAAAAAGAAAAAAAGAAAAATGGAGGAAGAGAGACAGCACGAAGCGCTTCTGAAGCGGTGCGCATCGACATTTGAATAAATAGGTTCAGAAAACGCAAAAATTCACAAAATGGGAGGAACCGTCCTTGGCTAAAGGCGCTGTATGAGTAATACTTACATAGGTTGCTTGCTTTTCGAAACAAACTCGTCAAAGTGCCATTTAAACTACCACTCACACAAGTTGTGCATTGCTTCTAACGGATGCTCGCAGAGGCTGTAGTATTCTTCTTGAGAATGGGAGCGTTATTCTTCCAGTAGTCTCGCGCAAGCTGCACAAATCTCATCTTGATTACGAGCGCTACTTCTGGCTCCGTTTCCTCATCATGGTTTCGAATTTTTTGGCTCACTTCATCGGTTTAGGCTCGAAACATTTCTTCCTAAGGTTGCTCGCTTTACCTTACGCAACAGATGTTTATGGTTCATTCAGGTCGACGTTTCGAAAGGTTGCCTTGATTACTCAGACAATTCCGACCGCTTTCGCTAGGCAGAAATGTTCGGAGTCAGAACCTCTTCCGGCTAGCCAAAAATCGTTTGATGTTCGACGTTAGAATGATAGAAACGGGCGGTTTTGTGCTGCCTTTATCAAAAACTGTTTACGGCTATAGCTTATTCATTTGTGCATATGGAGTTATTATATATATATATATATCACCCGGCATAGTTCGCCCGTGCTTTTTTTTCTGATTTTTTTGAGCGTTCAGTAATGTTCTCTGAAATTCGCATGTACACTCAGTGCGCTTTTTTTCTGTTTGCCATATTGTATTTCCGAAGCTCAGTGTTCTTTTCATTTTACTAAAAGTCCACAAACCTGCCTTCAACATTGCAAACCCAAATTCGTTTATGGGTTCGCAGAATGGCCGAAGTTCCGATCTGGAAATTCGAATTAAAGGCAGTTACAAACCGTTGCACGTCGATCAAAGCTTAAAGTGTCGAACGAGGCGATCAAATTGTTGATTAAAGGCTCCTCATTAAAAACTTTTTCTCAAAACGTCTCAGTCGTTCACCCTTGACGTGTCAGGTGTGAGGAACATGAAGGTGATTAGCCATATGATCATTTAGAACATGTTGTTCACGAGAAACATACTTCTATTGCTGAATTTGTGCGATGAAAATAGTGCTGTTTTAAAATGTGGAGTCGATTCTTCTGCTGTCATTAAGTTCTGAATTTTATGTCCAGACTTCCGAGGCAGAAGGGAGAGTAGGAGAGGGGATTTGAGTTGCATAGTATTGGATTCAGAAGGACATATTTACTGTGTGTGTTCAAGAAATTTCAAGAAAACGCTCATTTCAGTCTATGGTGGTTCCTCACTAACATATCGGTGAGAGGAACATTTAAGGTCGGGCGGCATATACAATCAATAATATGGGAAGGAACGGAGAGAAGGACAGTGGCTTTCGGGAAATCATTAAAAGACGGGGGGACTGTGACGAAATACGAACCTAGGAAGAGATAGGAAAGTAGCAGACGCGGTGTTTTATTCAGTTTAGCCAGCATAGAGTACACATCCTTGCCGGTTCCGCATCATTGAGTTCGTTTTTTCTCGCAGTGTTTATTTTGGGAGATATGCGGTTTTTGGAAAGTGGAGCTAATTGAGAAATATTGACTTTCGTAGTGCGTCTGGGCTAAGGTTGCAGGTTCGTTTCCCTCGCCGCAAATCTAATTAAAGAACTCAATTCTAGACGGGACTGCAGCAGCTTCGGTGGGTTTGCCATTCCGTCGAATGTGCACTCAGCACCCTAAGATACCTCACGGAAAATTCACATCAGTGTGCACACGCGCATGCTTCTTGGTATCCTCAAAAGATTTCGCTTTCGCGGGGACGCGCTCGGTTGTGAGTGGTCACCCGCGAAACGAGTGCATCTTCCTGTGCTTAAGATCCTCACCATATCGTTTTCGGCGCATAAATGCACATCGTATGCGTGAATGCATTCAGACTTTTGTGATGAAGTTATGGGCGTTGTGCATGCTAACTGGATCCTACCACATGCGCTGCGATTTCGTGTCCGGAAGGGGGACGAACATTTCATGCATACAACAGCGAGTACATATTTCACTTTGTCCGTCATGGCGCATGTACAAAAAAACCTTGATGCAAATTACTTCAACTGGTGCTCGACAGCAAAAGCGTAGTCAGAGAATGAGAAAAATGGTGTGGGGGCGTCATCGATGCCTGCTTCCACCTGTGCTTGAAAAATTTCTTGCGCTGCACTTGTGGGTATGAGGGGATTCACATTGACACTAATCTTTAATAATTTATCTCCCGTTCTAATTTTTTGGAAAGGGATTTTCACAGCTTAAAAAGTGATCGTCCCTTATAAAATACTGTTATTGCTTCGTTGCTTATATCGTATTTTGCTGTGAATTGGAAACACATGCTAATCCACTTGTCATTTGAAATGAACAGTCAAAAAGTTTGGCAATGTGAAATCAAAAGGCGCTTACGAAGAATGCTGCGTGTCAACAACAACGTGCTAGCAATCCCGATTTCAGTAGTCATTAGTTATCAGTCTTTCATTGCGTACCCCGAAAAATTTCAAACATGATTGGGAAATAGATGGGCATTTTTAAACATTTCAACGTTAAACGCATCCAACGAGTTTGTTGGGCATCGTGAACGATTCTGAAAAACTTTTAGCACTCCACTAAAAATACAAGATAGTCTTCACTTATGCTTCTTTTGACGGAGGATTTTGCACTATGCGAACAGATTTCATTGCGAATGCTGAAGTGAGCTGCATATTGGCATTTGTAGCTGTTGAAGAAAATTTCGACACTAGCCAATGAATTTATAATGTAAGAACAGGGAAGTGAGCGAAAACTTTTCAAGGAATCAACAAACCGAGCCAAGACGAATTTTTTGGAAATAATGCAAAACTCCAAGCTCTTGATGGACAGATTAGAGGTGTGCATACGAAAGGGCTTGCATACCGGGGATGATGCTGGGTTACGATGTTGGGAAAAGGCTTTCGAGTCGCATAAAACTTATTAGTCTGGAAAAGAGGAATCGTCGCGAAGTGGTAACTTTTTTATCAGTCCACTTTCCTGCCTAACTTCTATAATTTCTCTGCCGCTTGGCACGCCTTAACTTAAAAAAAAACGATAAAAAGTGGTAATGCGGATCACGTCAAGAGGCGCTTGCCACAGTAATTTAATTGTTTATTTTTCAGAGATGGCTTTCCGAAAAAGATTCAGCGCTATTTTGGTGGCTTAACTGTGTTAAAATTTGGTGCTTCAGGTTTTTGACACATGTTAGCCTCTTTCATTTGGCGCTTTCGATACAATCTGGCAGCGAAGCAACTTTTAAGACTGGCGCTTTTGGCAAGTCGTCAGTATGGAGGTTTTTTGGATCCATCCGCTTCACCTGCCTAATGAAGAAATGTTGCACGCGCTTATAGCTCTTACTAACAAGGAAGGCAACGATGGCGGCCTTTGTGCATTTCTGTTGCGGTTGTTGCGACACATGTTTTTCAAATACAAAAGTCCTAGGAAGGACATGTGAAGCTGGGATGGAAAATGAAGATGGCAAGTGGGTGGAAAGATGCGAAAGAGAGAGGGAAGCAAGCACGAAGTGGCTACTCGAGCTGGATTAACTAACGAAAACGAGTAGTTGGGCCGCCCGCCGAATATGAGTGACTCAATCGCGTCTCGTCTACACTCGGATTGTTTGCTGACGCTCGCTTAAGCTTGGACCTCCTTCTTCAGCAAATATCTATCTATCCGCATTGTGATGCCTTTTTTCCACTTTGGGCTGTTTGCTTCAGTTTCTTCGAAACACACTGGTTGTTGGAGCAGCTGATTGCATCGTTGCGATAATCCAGACGGCTACAACCCTTCCAACCTTATTCTCCACTTCGTTTTCGTCGTCAGCTTTACTTCTTAATGCCCACCGTGTGACAGTTTTTACCTCTGCAAACATCGAATAGTAGCATCTCCTTTGCCACATGGACAGTATTTAAGAAGGAACGGTCCCTTTCCGCTTTTGAGGCGTCCCAAAGTAATCCACGAAGAAAAGAAATAAGTCAGGCACCTTGGCCACGATATTTTTGACCTAATAGTAGAATCTTCCCGAAAACGAAATACAAGTTTGGATGAATAGAATATTGCCACTCTAAACATTTTGCGAATATGCTCATTTTGTATTTGAAAACTTATTCATGCATATCCGACAACTTTGTCAGAGACGTCTCGCAGAAGAGATCTATATCAGGCGAAAATAAGGCGAGTTTAATGGTTAGACCATACGTCATGGACTTGGGCTACGAGCAGCCAGCTATTCACGCTGTCTCCTTCTCAAATCAGGCAATGCGCTGCCTCCTATTCAAAAAACGGCAACATGAAGAGAAATGGGGAATGAAAAAGGTTGCGGAAGTTTTCAAACCTTCAATGAGGCATTTGTGTTCCAAGAAAGGGACGTCTTATAATGAGGCAACGCGATGTCTCTGTGAGAGTACTGCACGCTTAGGTTCATTCTGGTGGATTTGTGTTCAGTCAAAAAACGAGACCTCGAACTGTCATGCCGAATGTGTTTTCATACTGTCCTTACATGATTTCATACGGGAGTGATTGTCTTACGCAGTCTCGATTTTATGTACATTGGTGTTGTTGTGGGAAATGCAAGCTCTTTCGGTTTATGCTATAGTGTAAAGGAGGTTCATCCCGGCTTCGATGTTTCATTTTAATCACTTTGCAAAACGCACTGGGTGTATAAAACACAAACGTTGCTTTGTCAATGCCTTCAAGGACTTATCACAATGCATTGTGATTGTTGACCTTGCTAGGTTATCGGCCTCATAAATGTTCATACTAGCACCAAATTCCCCTCTCATATGGGGTCTTTTAAGCACAGATTTTGAATTTTCGGAATATATGTTATTTTCTTAGCAAAAAAATATCCTTCTCAGCATGAACGTACTGAGAACGATATTTCTTTGAAGGCTGAAAATTTTCCAGTATTCCAGGCGGCGGCGCTTATATATTCATGTCGTCAGAGGTAGCTCAGGGAACTACATCTGTGTATCGGACTCCACTGCAAAAAGTACGCATTGTACGCTGCTGTGAAGGGCACTTCTCAACTTGTTATCGATTGGTTGTGGGAAGTGTGCGGTTATATGTCTTATTTGAAGCTGCATGCTAACATAAGCCGTGCCCTTCTTTGATCTCGCCATGACGGCTTTTCGCACGGTTTTTGAGGCCACAATTTTGGAGCCGTGCGAAACGAGCCTACTCATCAAAGTTCATACCAATTTTTTTAATGCTCTGGGACCATTTGTTGGGTAAATCCTTCTGTTCAAATGCATACTTCGCCTTAGGTAAAGCTGGCTTGTCGTCCACACCTCTCAAATCAGAAAATGATAAATTCAGCAAAGCACTTTCACAAATTGCTATTCATTGGCGTGAAACTCATATGGAGCAGTGCAGAACGGTTGCAGAAGAAATGGGTCACACCTAGTAACGAAAACGCTCAGTAAAAAGGCACACATCTAAGATGGAATTGATGTCACGCATGAGTGCAACCCAGGAGTGACGGCGCATGTTTCTTCACATTCGATCTGATCTGCCAATTTCTGTGGATGAGTTGTGTTTACTGAAATTCGATTAACCCTTGCGTAAATATGGCTTAAATAAGCATTCTTAAGTTATTGCGGGAGCATATTTGAGGGACCAGTCGGTCTATCTTCGGTGGAAAACTTTGCAAACCCCAACGATTTTATGGCCATCAAAATTTTCCTTGTAAGTGAAGCTCCAGAATTCGAATCCAGCTAAAAGCAAATTTATAGAGGAAGAGTGATAGGATGAGAGAGATTAAAGATGAAATCAGGAAAGGCGGACCAGTCTAAATCTCAGAATTGTGAGGATGCTTCAATGAACCATGAGCTAATGTGCTGTCCATTGGGCGATCGTTGAAACGAGGCGAACCACTTATTGTAACAGTGCACTTCCGTTGTTGGACTGCTTTAAGCATCGCAAACTAGGCCTTTCGAGAACTCTCGCCTCGCGTTTCACTAAAGTGCGCACACTCTTGTTCGAAGAAAAAATCCCAAGTGAGCATTGTTGAGTAGGCTTCGAGTGATTATTTGTGCACTGTTTGGTAAAGGATTTTGGCGCAGCAAATTTGCTTCGCGACATAGCAACACTCGAGCGGCGTAAGGTGAGTTAATCTGCTTCAAAAACCAGGTATTTCTCCGTGTGAAACGCCACGAATGTTATGTGCTTCGCGATAACGCAAATCCAGTGCCAAGTAGGGAAAATTCAACGTGGAAGCAAGTAATGTGGAGAAGATTTGAATAGTCTCAGTTTGCATGCTATATGGCGACAAATGTACCTGCTGCGATTTGTGCGAATCACATTCAATCCTAAAGAAATGTTTCGAAGCTTAAATATCTGGCGATGTCCATCAGAAACGACCTGAACTAGCGCCATCTCTTGCAGCATCTTGTGTTTCAGTGGAATACCTTCCTAGAATTTCTGTATACTTCGTGCAGAGTCATTTGAGTAGTTCACAAGCGAGGTGTACCTAAGCGGAAAGCCAAATATCTCGGGTCTTTTGCTCAACAGTTGCAATAACGGCTTCTTGAAGGTTCAGTTCATTAGTTCAGTCAGTACAAAGTACCTCGTGAAGTTCGAAAATGAAAGTGTTTCAAAGTGAAGAAGGAAGTCAGCGGCGCTAAGTGTTTCTCATTCTTGAAATTGAAATTGAAGTTTATTTATTCACTTATTTACTTCAAAGTGCAGAAATGGTAAAACATACAAAAGTATGTGAATATGAACAGCAAGGAGTGGACATTGAAACGTGAGAGAACATGCAATAAACACGTTATAAGGCGCAGTAGCGAATACACCGCCTAAAGTGTGAACCGACGGGGAAGAATAAGAGAAAAAAGTGAAAGCAAATCGACAAATAAAAGTAAAGTGAGTAGCACGTCATAATACTGAACATTCGAAAGCGCAACGACCGCCTTCGCACAGCGGTGCAAGAAGTAGGAGGTAGAGGTACACTTTCATTGGCGGAAAAAATGAGGTGTAACACGTAGCAAAGTGAAACGAAATGAACAGATCAGCAATCGAAATACCAGAATGTAGTTATAGGAAGTTGGATGTGTCGTGCTGGATGAGCGGAAAGCGTATCGTTAAGCGTATAGTGCAAACGCCATGAAAGCACAAATGCCGTGCAATATGAATCACAACAGTCGCATCACGAATTTTAGCTTGCATTCGGACACATCTCATATAAATCACGAACTCTGACGCCATCCAGATGGAAACGGCCTACAAAAGTGCAGCATTGCTTTTTATTTTATACTCAATTTCGTTCGCTTCATAAGATAGGATGTGAGCTTAATGTGGCGAGCGCGTTGCGATGCGTATGCGACCGACGATTGGACGAAAGTTGTGATTTTGTGCGCAACAGTTTGTGCTCGAGCTTAAAGTTGATATTCATAAGCGATGCCGAAGCAGTAATGTTAGGCTGTACCCAATCAAAAGCGTAAGGTTGAAGCCAATTTTAAAGCAGTGAGTGCTTCGCCACAGTGCCCGTGACTATGAGTTTGAAATGGGCGTGCTGAATCGATCATTTCGCAGGACTCTTGTACCATAAAAATTTTCTTCACAAGACACGAGGTGGGAATTCATGCCGTCTACAACCGCAAATGCTCCGTGGCATCAATCCCCACGATAACTGTGGTTGTTTTCCTTAATTTGTATGGTTAAAGACGTCCACTGGTTTCATCTGAACCGCTAACTAACACTTCGGACTTAAGAGCTAAGCGCTACGCTTTACAGTTGACAAACAGCGGGCAGTTTCTGGCAACCTGTACGCTGCAGCAAAATTAAGAACGGTTTTCATTGTGCAGTGGAACAAGTATTAAATTTGTCTGTTCATGTGTAGGTACGAGTTTGTTCTGAGCTTTCAAATGAGGTCAGATATGTATGCCATATAAACCACATTTTTTACGATCTCCTGATTGTTAAGCCTAAAGTATTGCACCTAAACGAGGTTGTACTCACGACGTACTTCCATTTCAGGTTGTTCGAGTTTACATATGTTTTTGCATTGCTGGCTGCGTACAACGGTTCACGATATCGCCTTGTCTGCACTCATGTTGCCTGGTTTCAAATTTTGCTGCTAGGTAGGGTGGGTATGTGACATTTGGTGGGTATAATCCATAAATGACGATCAAGAATTGAATCCAGCCTGACGTGCTGATTACTCATTGTGTTCTAAATGTTCGGTACACTGCTCGAGCGGTTTTCAACCTAAGGCGAGTAAGAGGAGCTGAAAACTTCCTAAGTGGAAGCCAACAAAGCCAGCCGGAATTTTCGTGCCGAAGCAACTTTGTTCAGACACTGACAACTTCAAACTAAGCATTGCTCAATTTGTCTGTGACATTTTTTACGTGAAGGAAGAGAACTCTAGGCATTCCTGCGTAACGACCTGTTATAAGCAGTATTAGTACTGAGTGTCTTCTCATCCAGCGTTACGACTTTCCATGAGAACATTTGCTACATCTAGAGGCGGGCATCGTCTAGCTATAACCACCACTGAGCAGCATGAAGCACACAATCCATTTCCGCAACCGGTCGCAACGAAAAACGATTTTCGAGTGTGCTGTCAAATTCGTCCAGTCCCTCCGAAAGAGTTCGGAAATCTATCCGCCAGAATGCGATTACCAAATTTTTCTTGATATTTGGAATTTGCAATTCATGCGAGCAGGGAGAGTATTGCTGATTGGGCAGCAGTGACTAACTGTTTGAATAACCGCTTGTCGGCACTTGTTAACTGACTGCGACTTGCGTAGAGGATGTTATATTTATACTGGCTCCTCCTCCCCCTTCCCCACCTTGTAGCATGTCTCCTCGGACACAATCGAGGTTCACCTCAGTCATCTCCTTCATCTTCCCCAAACAATCTTTGTTCCGCTTAAAAATTTAAATGATCGGTCACGCTTAGATGAACTGTACGTTGTATGGTTAGGTTCAACATAGCAAACAAAGGGTTGCAGACTTATTCTCGAGGTGGTAAACATTTAAGGGGTTGTGGGGTCAAACGCGACAGAAACATCAACACCGAGCTGATAAACAATGCACTCTGGCGTTAGATACGAGGTTGTAAACGATAAGTTTTGGGGATGAAATTTTATTATAGTTATGGTTAGCGATATGGTATAAATATAGCCTCACAGCTATAGTTGTTTCTCATTGTGAACGCTTATATAATTTAGTAAAACATTGCTGTAAACGGAACTTTGATACATTCCTCGTTCTGCACGCCTTTAGTAGTGATGATTTTCACCGTCAACGAAGAGGTTTGTGGAGACGTTTGTCCTCGTCCTAGTTGTCAAGAATTCGTTTTATTGTGGAGGTGTTTTCCATCAGTTTAATTCTGTCCTTATTTTTTGCAGTAGTAATAATAAGCGTAAATCTGGCTATTTAAGTCACGTTTTACTGCGCTATCCTTCAAGAGGAGAGAAGCTTTATTTAGGAACGTTCGTCTGGACGGGTTGTATAAAGTACTTTAAAGTATAGGCGAGGTGCATTGTTCCACAAGGCTGCGTGAACAACCGTTCGACACTAGGATTGCTTCAATGTGCTCATAGTGACAGATGCTCAAGCCAGATTACTCATGGTCAGCTCTCAAAGCCCCAATGTTCTTTTCTTCAGTGAAGATGCCAAACGGCAATTCACAGAGCGGGATGGGAAAGCTCAGCTCATGCGCATGCTCCACTTTTATCATAGGACGTATGCACGCTCCGCAACTGGAACTTCTTTCTTCTCTGCGGCATCCCTGTAAAATATAGTCTGACTATTCAGCATCCTCGCTGACCATTTAGCCGTTTGGATACGAACGTAAAACTGCGTTGAGGGGAAACTCCTGCAAAAAAAAATGTCACAATGCAACTAACAACTCTAAGCTCACAGAACGACATAGACATAACACAGTACTTCACTAATGGAGTCACCATTGTGGCTTAGTCCATCCCATAATCCGCTGCTTACTGGCTCACGTTTTATCTCGCAACGGACTGCACACCAACTTGCGATTAAACCCACACTTCTTCTGTTACCATTCCCTACATTAGAGCACAGTTTTACGACCTCCTACTGAGCCTCATAGATCGTTTATTTGAAGCATAAAATGAAACGAGCAAGCAAATATGTTTCTTTTGAAGTGAAGTCATTCATTGGAAGGAAATATGCGCAATGTGAGAAAATTATCGTTGATCAATTCTGAACGATTCGATCTGCAAAGATAACAAATACATTGAGTTTGTTTACGAAGTTTGAAGGTCTGAGTTTCCTCCCACTGAAAGAGCATAAAATAAAAGTTAAAAGAAGGGAAAAGAAGACGAGTGCCTTAAAGTAAAGAAATTACGGAAACAAAAACATCAACATAAAATAATCCAGCCTGTCTGTTGATGTTATCGAAGATCTGAAATGCAAAATTCAGTGGTCAGTGGACGGAGATGCGTCCTGACTTAACGCTCAGATTTAAAACTATAGAAACGCAATAGTCTTAGTAATTATGTATTCGAACACATTTTAATTACAAGTACAGTAAGAAAATGGTGCGATATGTTGGTACTTTTTTCGAAAGATTGGTGAAGCAGTGCACTTGTATCACTATCAAAAAATCAGCGCATATATATTTATACGGTGATTGCGGCGTCAGTTTTCATAGGATGCTGTTCTGCACTTGATAGAAAAAAGTTACAATGTTTTTTGGTACAATAACACCATCGCTTAGTATTTTTTCTTTAAAAGAGAGGCCTAGTTTTTGGCTGCAAGCAACTAGCAGATATACAACAGATCGCCTCATTTCAGGAGGCTGCATGTCCCATTATGCAAGTTTGTAATTTGTTTCCTGTTGTGAGCTTCCGTTGTTTTGAAAGTAGTCATATTGTCGATCCTCATGCAGACGTCGATTCCAGGTCGGAAGCATATTCCGCCAGTCTTCACTGCACACCTCTTGACTGTGTCATGTGACTAAATACTGCCTTATATTATCCCATGCTATCTCAGAATTAAGGACGCCTGGAAAATGGAAGTGTTCGATTTGGAGTTATTTCCTCACTGGAGGCGTAGAACACATGCAAAGAAAAAAAAATTCCCGGGGATGAGCTGTTCGCACTATTCTATCGTCTTAGAAATTTTTGCTAACTCTGTTCATCTCAACTCGAAATTTTTGATTTGCTTCGTTCACCTTATTCTCGAAGTTTTCCGATTACTTTACATGCCTAAGCTCAAAACTTACGATTCGCTTCACTTGCTTCAACTTACAAATCGGGTGGAAACGTAAGTCATGGAGTTCGAGATTTTTGCAATTTATTGAGGTGTTTCTCTTAGCTGATTCCCGATATCCGAATAAATTGTTTGAACTTTGACCGAACTGAGGAAAGTAATTCTGGTTTGAAAACATAACTCTTGAAAGAAATTCGGTGTTTTAAAGGTCTAGCGCTGTTTCGAGATTTTTTTTTTTTTTCAAATTAGGCGTCGTTATCGTTTTTTCCTTGTTATGGGCGCGCTTTGGCAGCTGGCAATTTGCACATCGGGCGCTGTTGAGAGCTTTCCAGCGTGGGACGGCACGTGGGCACATCCATGGGCAAGCCCAGCAGCGTGCCTACGGTGTTCCTGTTGCTAGTTCTTTTTATATTCTGTGCAGTTTGAAAGCTTGGATGAAACTTGATTTTCGTTCAACGGAGATATACTTTTTCTGCTGGAGTCTAATGCAAGAAGCGCCCGAAATATGCTAAGCCGAAGTTTGTCTGTTTTATAGAAAGGAAGACTGGAAAACTGTTTTTATGAGTTCAGCTGAGTTTGCAATACATCCGTTGAGTAATATTGTGAGAGCATTATTCCAATGCACAGTACCTCTGCTTTCAAAAGAGTCATCACATTGGAGACCAGGTGAATCATTTTTACCGTCTTCCTTAGCATCGTATGTGAGGGTTCAGATGGAACCTGGTGTGTGGATGAGGATAGGATTCTAAATATAGTGGCCAATCCCGAACCCAGTAGCACCTGGCCATTTTTCGGCTCTGAGCCGGAACAAATTAGCTTTGTTGATATATCCGCGGTGATTGGAAACTGAAGCTATATATTTATTCTATCAGTGATATGCGTCAGAGCTTACATCATCACAACAACCGAATGGTGAAGATTCTGCTATTCAAAAATTTCAAAATGGATATCTATTCGAATTAAAAGCAGGAAGCGATCCTGTTTCAATGGACACGCAAACATTTGTAGTTGTGGCTGCGACCTATAACTGAGGGAAGCTTGTGTCACTGTGAGAATGAGCGAGTACTGGAATGGGAATCGAGGTGCTTATTTGGAATGAATGAGGCAGACCAACGCCTCGAAGTGTTCCAAAAACAATTTTCACCTCGAAATATTCTGCCAGACTTGAATTCACTACATTCGGAAACTTCTACCTATTAATTTTTGTAGTATTTGGGACACTCTTGGTTTACTATTCTGCTGTATCGTTTATTCCGAACTGATATCAGGATTTATCAAAGGAGACACACCTACAAGGACTTGCGGGATTTGTTTGTTTTATGCGAAAAATTAAACGTCTGCGGGACCCAGCGAGCGCATTTAAAATTAGGCCGCTATGGAAGAATTAAATTAAAGTGTGATGAGTTGTTCCCACGTAACCAGCCGCTTCGCGCATGTTTCATTTGATGTTGGATTGCTGGACTTTGATAACTTACAATGCTCGTGCTCAGTACGTCGCATAGAGGGGTAGAGATAGCTGCTTCAGTTGGTGAGAATGGAGGGAGAGCTGGGCTCAGACAACGTTGGTGAGGACTCAGACGACGTTTCTGGCATACGAGGAAAAGCGGATGCCGTAGCACATTTCTGAACCGTTTTCCTGCGAAATTTCTCAGATGAGACACGCAAATTTTCATTCTCATTAAACATCTTTGTATTAATGTTTCGGAGGGTATATCTCAGCCACAAATAAATCTTTCGTGCTGCAGTTTGCTTTGCACAATACGCGAAGAAGCCTCGCCAGCCGAAGAGATCAACGTTTATCCTCCGGTCTGCACGCCGCTTTTCGAAAATTCCCATCTCATTTCCATTTTGAGCGTCCCTAACGCTGGCTCGTGTTAACGACAGACTCTTAGCGTCTTGAACGTTTCCAGTTACCTCCACGAGTCCTTTCAGATTCCGCTCTAGTGATTTCGTCCAGTATCCTTGGCCGACACGGATGTCTAAAAAATAGCGACTTTTCTTGTCGCGAGCACAATACGAAGAAATTTGAGACAGAGCTTCTTCCCTCCGCTTTTATTCAGTTTTCTGCCAACTGCGTTGATGAGGATATCGTATTTATGCACTTTCTTGTGGTATTTTTTTGCAAATAAAGCAGTTGCTGGTCCTTGAATATCACATGGTCTGGCATGTCTGGATGGATCAGATGTTGTAGGCCTCTGACTCTGTGGAGAATTTGAAAATTCATGTCCAGTTTTTGAGTAATCACTAGAAAACGCTCTGGTTATTTTTATTGTATGATTCATAATATTCCGCTCGAAATTAATTTTAGCCTGTAAATACTATGTTGGATGCCGGCGTAACAACGTGGAAGGTGTTAAACGAAGCTCAGGTGACAAGGTCTATGAATCGTTGATATAACAGGTGAAGGCTAAGTGACAAATAGGGGTGCCTTTCAATATGATGAAAACTTTTTAATGCTGCAAAATGCGGCCTGTTTTCATGGTCATTCCCCGTTACTGGATTTGGACGACGACGTTCATTCGCAGTCTGCGCCCTTGCAGTGCCTTTCATTGTAACGGTGAGGGATGTAGTCATCGTCGTAGGAGAATTCACTACGAGAGCAAACAATCTCCTCCTTCCTCCCCGGAAATCCCTGAAAGTGGACTCAGGCCGTTTCCCTGTTCTTATATTCCTACTGAATACTTGGAGTGAAGGGCTACTAGTACAGTAACGTTCCTGTTGCAGTAAAACCCTCGAAAACTTGGCAAGTGTGCAAAATATTTTATAAATACCGGGAACAGAGATAAAAGTTACGTGCGAAAATTTGAGTTTGACGATTTCTGATCTGGAATGGCGATTCGTGCGGCTGAGGGACAGCAGTTGACGATGAAACCGACCACAGATTCGCAGTATCACTATAGTGTAACAAGGGCTGCCACTTCCATTCATCACTTTTCGCCCAAAAAGATCGAGTCTGTTTGTCATTAACGGTTAAAGCCAAAATGAGGATGTCTGATATACGTTCATTTGTTATTTGTAAGTAAAAATGAACAGAGTGAAACAATGATAGGAATGCTCAGAGGATGAAAGGCAAAATTGCAGGCGTTATACCAGCGCATCAGATGCGTGAGAGCGTCGCTATGAGAACGCATCCACTTAATTCTTTTTTTGATAGCAATCGCCATCGTTTCGTTTTCGTCTCTTCGAACGTTCTCTTTCTTTGTTTATGCGATCTCATGATTAGCACTAATTCTAGCATTAGCCGTCGACCGCTAAGTGAACGACAATGCGGTCAAACAAAAAAGCGGATGCAAGCTGAGTGGCAGCAAAATTGCAGACGTGTCTACCGCATCAGATTGGTGAGACAGTGTGGAAATAGTGTGCAGATCAATGTGGAGTCTCGTAGAGAAGAATAATGACTGATACACACACAGTTTGATAAGATTCATTGGCCACACTACATCACAATTGAATGGGTTTTGTTGTGCCATAAAATATGCTGCTGCTCTTTTCTGATTCCCAATTTTTGAAAATCGTCTCTTTGAAATGCACATTATTCCCACGTAATCCTCTCGCTGCGTGCGGAACTCTTTTTGTCTCACTGTCCTTATTGTAGTTTATTTAATCAGAAGTCTTTATTCATTACTGTGTCAGTTGCTTTACGATGACAATTCGTTGGCAGCTCAGAATAGTGCAGCCTGCTGCAATCATCTGCAGTCATCACCTTAGTGGCCTTGATCGGTATCACAAGTATGGTCTACGCTGGGATTTGTATAGCCCTTCGGTGAGTGGAGGCGATTCCCTATTGCTTTTGAATTGAGAAGTTTGCGCATCAAGGAGAAGGGAGGCGCCATGGTTCGAGAAGGCGAGAACATCCTTGTAGGTTGTTTGTTGTTCACATATTTCTTACTGTTGCATTGTTTAAAATGATCGTTTCCGTTCAGTGGTGAAGTACAGCACATTTGCGTGAGGAAGCGATAACAGAGGCGGTAAACTATTGAGTTCATCCGGTTCGTCTGAACAAATTTTGCAGTTCCGCACTTCGTGCGAGAGAATTTCGAAAGGTCATTGTTTCACTTCTTGGAGGTTCGTCCCGTCCGTGAAGCAAAGCTGATGCGACGTGCATTTTTGTGTTCCGCTTACTTACGCTAACCATTTTCGTAAAATACCTCAGCTTTTTCTCACCGATATTGCAACTCTTCTACTATAGATTCATTTTCTTACATTCAGCCGTTGTTAATTAAAAATCGACCGGTGTTAAGTGCACCCGCAATTTTTCAGCACGAAGGGAGTCCGTCCACGCGCAGATTTTCCAAAATTCCGAAATTTATCGTAAGTTGCTTCCAAATTGTCTAGCGCTGTCCACACTTGTAGCTCAGAAGTCTTACAGAAAGACAATATGAAGTAGCATACGCCAAAACAGTCAAACGTTATCTGAAAATGCGAAGGGCATTTGCGATTCGGAATATGGAAAGGTGTAAAGACGAATCATTCCTCGGGCAAACAAATATTCCAAATTTGCTTTCATACAGTAGCAGCTCTGTGATGAATCCATAGACCGCTATAAAAACGTGCAGATTAGCGCAAGTGAAAGCAAGGGGAAGGGAAGCCGCAAGTAATACAGCGAACAGTTGCAACTACCTGGTCGTAGGCGGGTAGATGAGTGATAGTCATGCATAAAATGAATAAATTCGTATATGTTAGAGAACATAGTTGAGATAACTGTGCAGGTGAGCAGCCACACACATACACAGACATGATGTTGTCACAATACACTGTTTAAATGCAAAAAAAGTGGGATATAATGCTAGATCCAGCGGTGTGCCATATGCGATGAAGGCTTTTGGTTGCACTTTGGCGACTGTTGCATCTATGAACTTCCTGTTGGACAGTAGCCGGTCTTCTACCTGTTGTCTCAGGCTGCGATAGATTAAAACACCAAGTACAATGCGTTACGGACTCTTCCTTCGCTCACGCTATATTTTGCTCATAAAGAGTCTTGCTGCCGAAAAAAATTCTATTCGGAGATCATGTTCACTGAAAATCGTTAGTGGGTCCCCGAAAAATGACAGCTTCCGAGATTCTTTCCTCAGATTCCAAGTGTTGATCCCAGGTGCTTACACAATTTATACTCGATAATCGCGCTTCCCTATTGCACACTATCCTGAAGTAGCACCAACAGAGCCGTGGTTCATCCTTGCATCATTTTCAGACCGAGAATGCTGGAAGAGTTGAAAGAGTTTTTGAAAAGAATACCAGGAGTGATGGAGTATGAAAAGCTTCGACTCACATTCAAGGTGCTGGCGCATGCCGTCAAGGGACGGCTGTTCCTCCTAACATCTCCAACAATATTGTGATGGCATTGTGAAATGTATGATGATGATTCATCGTATTGCTATTAAATGTACTTTTTGCCAGTTCGTCATCATTCGCTTACGCTTGCTAATAAGTTTATTCTCTAATCCTGTTTCGATCACGCCTCCGCCAGACGCAACAGTGGCGATCAAGGAGTGCTTCCTCGCTACATTCACGAATGCTGTGCGCAAAATCAGAAAATTTCGACACTCGCATTTACTGCAGCCCGCCGATCCAACGCGCCGCTTTGACGCGCTTTCAGGATGTCTCGCTCAATTTGTATGTGGTCCACACACGAATGTAACGTTCGAGGCTTGGTAGGAACGGCACGAGGAGTTTTCACAATTGACGACGCAAATCTCGACGATGCAAACCACGTTTGCTTCCTGCTCCAACAATTGATACACCCATCTATGTGAAGTACGCCAACTGCGTTTTACACCCAATGCTCCTCGTAGCGTCAGCTCTACAGACACAGTCTGTTCGTTCATGGATCTCTCTGGACCACAGCAGTCGTTGGTGAACGCGCGATACGCATGCATGAAACTCGCTAAAGAGGCAAGAGAAGGTTTCTCACATATATCGGACATATCAATTGCAGGTGCGGCAACCTTTTACTCAGTGCGTGCACAAAGGATCAGTTAAAGGGTCTTATCTTCATATGTGATCTATAGCCGAGCACGACATATTCACTTGATTGAAGCTGATGGACAAGGTCGAGACAGATCCGGACTGTTCGATCAACACGCTAACGGAAGACTGCAGGCGGATATTCAATCTCAGGCATGATGCTAAAATGCTTGAGAAATTCACTTTACTCGGGCAGATGGTCCACTCACTCTAGCAAAGTTTCCCTTCTCGACGAAAACCACAGCCAAGAGCTGAACAAAACCAACTACCCCAAGCTGGCAGCCGGAGTAAGGGCCAAATCAAGCACGCCGCTACAGACATCCCGAACTCCGTGCTATCGGCAGCACCGCTGCTCCATATGTCGAAATATCGAACACAGGGAAGGGTTCTGCAATGCCACCAAGCGCCACTTTAGGAACAAGCGCCGTTCAAAGCAATGTGCTTTGCCCCCACTAGGAAAACGAAAACGCTCAAATGCAGTTTTTACAGTCTCCAGGATTGATTGCGCCGATTATGGCCGCTTCGCTGTCGTCACAGCGGACGACCAAGCAGTCAGTTTTCAAGTGGATAGTGCATCAGATGTGGTGATCGTGAGGAAGACAACTTGGTAATTCATCGAGCGACCAATTCTCCAGCCTCCATCACTCAGCGCTCACAAAGCATCACGGGACCAGACCAAGATTCTAGGACAGTGAGCATGCACCTACAGCTTCGAGAACTCAACAAAAGAACCGTTCTAAGTAGCCAACACTCAGTGCAACCACTTAAAACCCAGTAGATCTCAAAGATGAAGAGGCAGGCAAACATGGACTCTCTCCCAAGCAAGAACCCAGGCGGACCTACAGCAATCAGCGCCAATATCGTTGCACCACCCAACAGCACCTTTGCGCAACTTTCCGCAGGTCTTCAGTACTCGCATCGGACACTACAAACAATCAAAGACCGTTCTCCAGCTCAAACCTGACTCCAAACCGATCAAAAACACGCGAACGGTGTAACAGTTCAGTCGAGGACATGGCGCTCATAGCGGAGCATTCAAACATGGTGATCCAGTTCTTGTTTGTCACTCATCAAGGGCCAGGAGCTAGGTTGAGAAAGTGGAAGTGTTAAAGCGTTTGGGACGCGGCTATACAAAGTACTCGTCGGAAATGATACCTGAAACATCGATGCGCAAATCAGATTAGAAGATGTTTCGCCGACTCAGACACAACCAGTCAAACGATCTTCTGACGTTCATCGGAATGTTAGATCTGGTGCAGCCATTATGGCAACATAACGTCACGCCGCTGGATCGGGAACACGCAAGGCCAATGGAACCCAATCAAGCCGGCGGCCAACCGAGATAGACAACATGAACATGCAGATGTCCACGACGCCTCAGCATCGAAGCGCGATGAAACGGACGTTTAACCCTCTTATCGCACTTCAAAAAGGGGAGATGTTAGGTATGGTGACCTGATTACGATTGCACAATATTGTGATGGTATTGCGACATATATGGCGATGATTCATCATGCGGCTATATAAGCCCTTTTTTTCCACCATGTTTTTACCAGGCTTGCTAATAAAGTTATTTTCTAATCTTCTCTCGACGATCCCATTGTAGCTGTCACCCTAGTTCATCGCCTTTGCGAGGAAAGAGGGTGTAAATTCATCTTTGCTCCAGACGAGAGCAGTGATGAGGCGCGGGAGAAATGCATCTCTAGGCTAGCGACGATTGCCGCCGGTTGCGTTCATGTGCGCATTTGATCTAGGTTCGCACTACTCTTGGTGCCATGACATATGTGGGATACCATGACATATGTGGGAAGTGAACTATTAAAGCTTAATGCAGATGGAAATGGTTCACTGCCATTGTTATTTACTGCTGCTCTTAATAGCAAAACTTTCCGCCACCTGCAACACTACTTCCAGTACTGCCTACTTCCACTGACTTCATGGGTGGCGTACTACATTTAATACCGTTTAGTATTAGAACCTGTGTTGCTTTTTATAGGTGCTACTTCCTACTGTTACTTGCTACTGCTACTATGCTGCTTGCTGCAACACCACATCAAGCATACATTTTATTATGCTCATTACTAAATGCTCATACTATTACCGCTGGGACTGCACATTGCTTCTTCAGCTTTCGCTTACTACTATTTCTAGTCTCAATTATACGCGAGTGGTGCAGCTATCACTTCCTCTTTCTTACTTCCCATTTCTAATATTTCTCATACTGCTTTTGGAAGGCGTAGAAAAAATTTATGCGCGTGGTAGAGAGGGAGGGGGGGTGGGGGGGGGGGGGGGGGGGGGGGGGGGCGACGGTTGCGTGCTTCGATAAACTGCCTTTGATAATTGTTTTCCTTTTTCCCTGTGCTTGCATGTTTTCTCTTGACATATGGTCTACAGTTTTAAGAGGGATTGCGTCACCTCTCTTACCGTTCCTTTTTTAGCTAACACCATTCTACAACTGATAATTTGCATTGCTAATTAATATTGAGTATTTGTAACTCAAGTAATGCACATTTGCCATTTCTGATGCCACTCATCAGAATCAGTATTATCACTTGTGTACCTTTATTGGCACTATGTTTTAATCAGCAGAAGTGGTGACTGATATCATTAATAGCGCTTAGTGCCACACGTATTGCGACTGGAAATCGCTATTTTTGCTGTTGTCGACTTGCAATTATCTTTGGATGTCATTAATTTGCGGAAGTTTGCGAAAACCTTCGGGAGCACCTCAAGCGCCTTAACTCTAATTGGTCCGAGAGCTGGGATTTCAAAATCGTAAAAATGAGTGTTTTGGAAAACGACACGATGGATAATGGGCCAGATAGAGAAGCTAGTCCGAACAGCTTGTTTTTTAACACGCTTTTGCTGACAAATTTAAACAGGCCAGCTCCAGCACGATCGGTCAATCCTGAGCTGAGATTGGGTCTCTGAAATATTCATCGCCATCTTTTTCTGTTGAGATGGGAATTTGGAATCTCATATCTTACCTCAGGGCACTACAAAAAGCTCTTCAGATGTCTTTAGTACAACTTGTGGCTCTCAGTCGACTTTCCATACATGGAGGTCGATTGTCGAAATATAATATTTTTCTCGGATTTTATTGCTCCTTCATAACCACTTGTCACCAGATTTACCAAGTGGTTGCGCTATGTGTCATCCACAATGAGCTAAATTGGATGCGTTGCCTGTTGGATGAAAGTTTCAGTTTGATGTCAAATGAATTGCAAACGGAGACGACTAAAATTAAAATGTTCCTGTGTCATTTCGTGGTGTCCCGGCCAAATTAGGCGTGTCCTGGAATAAAAAGCGTATACTAGATTTTCAGTCGTTTCAAAAAAAGTAGGAAAATCGTATAGGCTCCTAAAAGTTCATAATCTTGGAGGCAATACAGTCAGCAGCGCGAGCCTTGGGCATGAGGAAACCGCGATCTTTTTGCTTTTATTAACTCCTTGTTGTTTGATTGTTGCAACTTTTGCGCACTCTATCTCCTTTAAAGGACGTGCGTGGTAAGCGCGATGAGACTGACATGTGAGCGTCTCATGAGGCATTGAAGATAATCTCTTTTTTTTTATAAAATGCGAAAACGTTTTCGCTTCGCTGAAGGTTTTTTGCACTAGCAAGTAACTTATGACATTCAAGTGAGCTTGTACGAGGTTTTAAATTTTGAATTTTTAAAATTTACTGGAGCATAAGACAACTGGCGGCAGCAATACTCAGCTCGCAGTCTTTCGCTGAAAGATCGTAGAGCTGGAATTTCTTTTTTTCTGTGCCAGTTGTCTGCTGCTTTCAGTCATCCCGCCAATCACTGCTTTTCATTGTTCTTTATGAAGTTTTTGTTTTAAATTACTGCTTATGAGCTCTACAGTTAGGATTCTTCATAGATTACTGCAAATGCTTGCTACGTTCAGCCTTCAATGGCAAAATCTTCCCATTCCATCTGTTAGTATGTCATTGGATTCCGCAGCCAATAAATGATATAAATAGTGAAGAGGGTAGATTCATCCATTGTTGTGTGTAATTTGAAGCGCGCAACCAGCGGCGGCGCTGCGCGCGTTTTCCTGCGAAAGCGACGTTGGCTTTGCGGGCCACTATCTTTGTACTTGTTGCTCGTTCCTTCGGCTTTTTCTGCGTATTTGCAGTAGACGTATGGATCATGAACTGAAGCTGCCATACATACTGCTTAAGCACAAGCTCAATGTTTTTGTTTAAGAGAAGCGGCTTTCGCGCGAGCTCTATGTGTGGAATTATGCGGGCTGTTTAATAATGTAGTGACCTTCTCAAGATTTGAGGTCGAATTATCAGCCAAAAATGTAAGTTTTATGATAATACGTTCTACATTAACATTGGAAGAAGCAGCGTAGATGTAGTTGAAGAACGAAGAGCAGAAATCAAGAAGAGAGCGTTGTGTAAATGAAAGCATATAAAGTCTCGGTTCTTGGCCAGTGGAAGTTTGCTGGGATTGATGCGTTGGTTGATCGAAATGTTTCAGTGATATAATCTGCTACAATTTTTTAGCTGTTCGGACCAGCTTGATACATGAGATGTAGTTGAGTAGTTGGTTTTAGTCGTGTTAGCGAAGAAACAGCTTCGTTAGCGTCAAATTGGCACTTGATGGAGACCCGTCACAGTAAACTAGTGCAAGGAGGAGGGAGTGAATGTAAGTAAGGCTGCAGTGCGTTTTCGATTGGATGAAACAATGCACAAGAAGGGTGCAATTGAAGAGGTGTGCCATGAGGCATGGCCGCCGCCGCCATCAACGCTGCTGCCATGCGGTTTCTATGAGGGATCACATCACCGACGTCCCTCAGACGCCTCTTGCAGCCACCTCAATTCGTCTTGTCTCTTCTTCATTTCTTCGCTTTACAACCGTTCGCGTTCCTGAGTGTCCTGGATGGTGCCAGCTGTATAGAATGGCACCGTCGCCCCCGTTATAAAGCGGTCGTGAGAACAATAAGTAAATTTTAGCCAATATAGCTGAGTGCAATTTGAATGTATCGAAGTGTTTATTTATTATAAATGGTTCACTAGTGTTTTTGCGCACCTATTCAGGAAGAAAATAGCAGGGGTGAACGGCTGTCACGCAATCTTGGAAACGTTCAAAGCATTACTGTAATAAGCCATGCCACGCAGGTTATGCGTAAGTGATAGTTCATCAAAATCCGCGAATATCGTGGAATATATGACGAAAAGATATAACAGGAGAGAAATTAGTCTCACAAATAGGTGATGCGTCAGGGCAGGTGTAGGTCTGTGTTTTTGCTGTGCATAATGCGTAGTGTGTTTTATGTGTGAACTTCTCACCTAGCAGCCGAGCCGATCAACGCAAGTGTTGTGAACGAAGATAATTTTCCTTAAACTTTATTAGCGAAAAAAATTGTACTATTTCCTTTTATCGCCACATTGCAAAAAGTATTAAACGTCGCTCTATAGGAGAACCTTCACTATGATTTCCAAATTCAGCAGCTTGGGGAGAAAAGAGAATCATTGAACTGGCCTTAAGACATACAGAATGCAATAAGGTTCCATACGACGGTATCGCAAATCACATGCCTATGTTTTTTGCATAGCATGTGTTTTAAATGGGCAGCGCTCTTATGAAGAACTGATTTCTTGTTAGAAAAGTTTAAAGCGAAACGATTTTATAACTTTCACGTTTATCGGTAGACTTAACGAAATGGAAAAGACTGCCAAAATGAGGAAACTACTTATGTTCGAACTGGGAAGGCGTGCTAGTAGAAGTGATGATGGCAGATGGTAAAATCGTTTTGAAGGCTCGCAGCATTTCTTAAGATATCATTGCCCTTTTAGAACGTGCATTCCGTGAGGGTTTTTCTGTGCACTTTTTGCAGATGCACTTTTACAAAAGTACATTATATGGATGCGACGCCTGTTTACGTACCCACATGTGTCGGTCTGTCGGACAAACTCAGTTGAATGCTCTGAAAAGTCACGGTGGTTGGGATTTTCACCTGCAATCTATAATTCATTAGAGTTTCGAAAAAATATTTAATCAATATTATTCAATATTATTGTTTTGACTGATTCCTGCATAAATGTGTTTTATTTGAAACCTGTCAAAAGATGTTTTCTTATGAACGCAAAACTTTCGTAAGTGGAACGTTTGACCTTGATGCTATAATTCTGTTTTTCTATGTTCCTGTCTAAAGTACCAGATTGTATATATTAACCTTAACACTAAGTTTTCTGAAAACTGGTGAGAAACGTTAATACCTTCGCCCATTTTTACTGCCTCATTTACCGTGAGCAAAAAGCGAAGACTTGAGAAATATCCACTTTTGCTGTGATGTTTAGATATGTGTAAGATAGGCAGCATTGAATGTACGTCTTGCGAACCATATTGCTGTTATTCATATTATGTGTTTATTCAAATATTTGCACAAGTCTCTTCATATTATGAACTCGTTTCCTTTTCTGCGGCGTTGCGATCCCACTCTAAATACTTCAGTTTGGAATAGTGTTTATATGCTGGCAACTTGAAGCAAGTGTAGTAATTGCTGGATTGCGGAGAGCAGTGAGCCCCTCGGTCTCTGTGTCGACAAGTGGGGCGTTCACTCCACATTCTGCTGCAGAACTGTTGTGCTTGGTCTAACCCCCATGTGGAGCAGAGAGTGAGTTGCGGCCCTTCGAGGAGTCCTTCTAAAGAATAGTAGTGCGATAAGCTTACATGGAATAGCGTCGAGTTTGTGCATTTCATCTTCATTTAACTTAAGCGTTCAGGCAAAACCGTGTTCATTTTGCGCTCTGCAGAACCTTGTCACTGTCGAAAAGAGTGTCGTTAAAACGCATATTGCCACTGCATGCGAGCTTCAAAGGTGATGTTCGCTATGATATGATTTGGTTATGCCAAATACGCAAAGTGTAACCATCAAAATTTCGCTGTTCTTGATCTCCGTATGTAAAAGATATTTATTTATTTACTTTATTATTTATTTATATATTTATTTATTCATTTGTACATCTATTTATCCATTCATTCACCGATTAAATAGTTAACTAACTAATATTAATTAGTTAATCATTCATTTATTTATCTATTTATTCGTTTAATTAATTAATTGATTAGTTAATTAGTTAGTGAACCAATCAGTTAGTAGACATTTAATTAGTTAATTAATTGATTAATTGATTAATTAGTTTATTTTTTGTTCATTCAAATTCATTTAATTAATTAATTAATATATTTATCTAATTAATTAATTAATTAATTAGTTAATTAATCCGTTCATTCATTATTTATTAATTTGTTTATTTACTATTTACTAATTAATTTATATATATTTATGTTTATTTATTTGTTTATTCATTTATTCATTTATTTGATGGCTAATTAATTAATTGATTAATTAATTCGTTCGTTTGTTCGCTCATTCATTCATTATTTATTTATTTATTTATTCATTTAAATTTATTTGTTTATTTGTTTTATTTATCAATTTGTTTAATCTATTCAGTTATTTATTTATTCAATTGATTTGTTGATTAATTAATTAATTATTTCAATTTACTTACTTATCTCAACGTACCGAAGTTGGGAGAAAAACAAAACTTTGCGCAAGTGAACAGCAGGAAGGAGCAAAACGTCCGCAAAGCTGCGCTGTGGCCTAACAGACATTTAATACATAGGAGACCGATAGTGTATAGGTTGAAACGACTCAGCCGCAGCTTAGAAGCCTAATGAGTGGGTGCATTAACGATGTCAGCGAGAAGCGAACGGAACTTGAAACTATGTAGAATATGGTTTGCAACATGTTTCGGTGAATTGAAAGTGATGAGAGAAGTAAAGTGCGTTGCTCCTAAGGGAATTAGAGCTGGCGTTTATGTTATCTGTTAATGCCTGTGAAAACAATTCTATCTTTTACTACGTTGCCCTGGTTAATCCCTCATTTCCTTCAGCAAATTCTTCAGATGAGCTCCTTCCAGGGTCTTTGGAGGAGGAAGACTATCACGTCTCCTGAATAAACCTTTTCTTCGCCATCGTAAGACTCGAAAATTTTATACATATAAACTTTTCCATATGTATATCATTGAAGAACACGTGTATAAATATAAATATAGACAATTAATGTAAATGTAGATATAAATGTAAATATAGATATAAATGTAAATATAGATGTATATGTAAATAAAATATAAATAGAAATGACATAAACATAAATGTATACATAAGTAAATACATACATAAATATGATGTAAGTATCAATAGAAATATAAACAAATATAAATATAAGGTGAATATAAATGTAAACATAAATATAAGTATAAATATAAATATAAATATGAATACAAATATAGGTGATATAAATGTAGATATAGATATAAATGAATATAGATGTGGACATAAGTAGAAGTATAGATTCTTACGAATTTAAATATATAGTTATAAATACAAACTTATATGTAAATGTAAATTATAAATATCACCTCGAAAGTACACAGAAACATCAGGGCGGCCATGGTTTAGTGCGATATCGCCCGCCATCTCTGCGATAAGATGCCGCCTATGTTACTAGCAAAGCTGGCAGACGTTTAAAAAATATCGGCGAGTGTTTACGTGGAAAGGCGTGTTGTTTTCATTTGCGGCCTGATTGGCGTCACATGAAGCTAAAAAGAAAATGCTCTAAGTGTACACAAATTGTAGGTATCCATTCGTTAGCGTGGAAATTGGAAACGTTCTTCGAAGACATGTCCCCGTTGTTCATAATACGATGCAAACGTCGCAGTACTTGTGCAAACTTGTATGCTTATGCATTGCAGTGAGAAGCCACTCGTGCTTTTCCGCTTTCAGGAAATGTTTTTTTTCTGCTTGCTTCATTTAATACCTCGATGCTGCGTTGAAATGCTGTTGAAGATTTACTTTTTAGTCGTGGATGGACAGCGAGCATAGGGTGATTCTCAATGTTGGCGGTATCAGACACGAAACCTATACACATGTTCTCAAGAAGATCCCGGCGACAAGATTATCCAGGTGAGCGTTCATCGGCTCGCCTCTAAATGCGTCATTTCTGAGGAAACCATTGCCAAAGGTTGCAGCGAATTTCGTTGGGCCGTGCATCGGGACCATCTGCCCATGTTTAGGGCGTTTCCAGGGAGCGTGTCCAAGCTGTACACTCCATGTGACAGCAAAAGGAAAATTCAAAGCGTTGACGAAATGTTAAAGCCAATGTTTCTGATCGAAACTGTATAGCTGAGAAGTTGTAACGCAAAATCATCCTGAAATGTTAGGCTGGTGGCGATTTACCAGTTTTTGTTATCTTGGAAACAGGTCATGAAAGCTAGCCAGTCGTATCACTCGTGCAACTTACGTCTCTTCATTCACTACACTTAATGTTGATGTTCAGAGCGCTGAAATGTGAGAGTCGTTGAACAGTTTTCAGACCTCCGAGCAAAATTTTTTTTCGCTGACCAACACTAGCATCACTTCGACAGTTTACAGTTAAATGTTCGTTTATTGAAATTTCCGAAATGACGTCTTGAATAGGTGAAGGGCGAAATGAGAAGAAAACAATGTGTAATTGAAAAAATTTAGGTGCTAGCAGTGCTGCGCAGAACAAAGCGCACAGTAATTTTCCGTTTAGAAGTTCCTACTCCGCAACTTTGCCATTCAAAGAATTTTTAGATTACATTCGAATCGTCCACCGACCACTCATATTGTTTGATGCGGTAGGTTTTGATAACGAAGCTTCTTCCCTGTTCTAACTGTACATTTCTTATATCTTGCTTGATTTATGGGCAGGGAATATTACTGAGTATAAAAGTCAAAAAGTTAATCACCAGCAGCCTTTCTTTTTCTCCTTCTTTTCCAAATTCTTGACTCGTGTTTACATATGCTTCTTCTGTTCAAACACGACACAGCATTATTTGCGCATGTCAACAGTCATTCTTCATCAGCTATGAGTTGTCGTTCACCTTGTGTAGTTTCGGAGCCTAATTTCTAAAATCTAGAGTTCTTTCGTGACGTTAAATTTACTAAAATTTTGTTGAAAAAATTTTGTTTCCAAATTGTTCGAACTGTTGAAAGCAAGAAGCAATTTTTTGTGAATTATCTGATTTTAATGAGGGCAGATCATGTGGAGGCTTTCCAAGGGCAATCCGGTGTTAGCAAAATTCATTAAAATCCAGAGATTTCTCCGTGAAGTAGTGAAAGTTTTCATTTTCTTTTAACTGCTAGAAATCTTGATTATGTTATCAGGAATATTCTGCCTCTGTTTTGTCCTCCGTTTTGCATTTCGAACTCTTTTCATCCTAATGATAACCAATTTTTCAACATTTCAGTGAAAACCCCCGATGGATTTATTTTCCACGAAGTGAGCAGTGGTTCAAAATTAAGTGGCCCACCATTCAAGTGGTTCAAAATTATATGTCTGGATATCGTTTCCATAGGATATGAGATGATTGCATTTGCGAATCAAGGAGATTCTTTGCCGCATCTCAAAAGCTCCATATGGGCAGTCATTTCGTGAATTTTTTCTGAGTCTGCAACAGGTTCTGCGGGAGAACATATATTTCATCGGACTACAGTGGTGACTTCATCTGGGTACCCAATTTCAAAGTAATCGGAAAATGCAAAAAAGTTTGACTATTTCCTCATTCATCGAAAGGTGCATTAAAAAGCAGATGTGCTAGAATGAAGAGCACTGAGAATCTAGCTACTAAAACTGTCAAACTTTTCAGGTCTAGAAAAGTTGACTGCAACCCTGATGAGAGATTGTTTGCATTGATTTGCAAAAAAAAAAAAAAAAAAAAAAAAAAAAATAAAAAAAAAAAAGCAAACTCTTAGCAATAGGAGAGAAAATTTCGGATTCTGGGAAATTTTTTTTCGACCATTCGACTTGGTTTGTCGTGAAATTGCCCTTTCGGGCACCAGTTTTTCAAAAACCCAAAAGTTTAGCAAAAGCTGAATGAAGTTTATGTTACTTATTGTGTCACAGGATTTTTCCTTGAAAGTAGAAAACTGGGAAAGTCTGGCGTCCAGAAGAGAATGAATTGGATTTTCGACGTTCATGTCCAAAACTGGTCGATAGAAACTGTTTTCGTTCTAAACGATGAAAAATCATTGGTCACTGCCATTAAACACTGTTCAGGATGTCCATGAAGGATCTTTAAGTATGTGAGCAAAACCCTGATAATAGCCCAAGGTGCTCAGAAATGAACCGACCTGAGGAGAATCTCTCACGATCTTACAGTTCTTGGAGTTTTACAGTACAACAACTTACGATGGTACTCAGGTACTTTCTGAGTTAGGGTAACGAAAAATCTCACCAAGCAGTACGTGACCATCGCTGGTTGTCGTTGTGGCAATGGAATATTTATCCGAAACAGGTTTTCTGCTATAACTACGATAAGAAATGCTAATTTTTTCCCCTTTGTATTTATCTTCGCTTCCGAGTAACACGTTCAGGTTGACTCCGAATTTGGCAAATTATGATCCTGTCTTGAACGAATATTTTTTCGATCGACATCCCGGCGTATTCTCGATGATTCTTAATTACTACAGAACAGGTTGTTGTTTCTTTTCTCTTATTAGAGTCCTGCTGAAGAGAAAGATGAAAACTAAATGGGGATTTCTCACAAAATGAGATGTTCTGCCTTTATCGAGAATCTAGCTTTGGTTCGGAAATCAAATCACAAGCAGCGTGCTCAGTTACTCTGGCGTCGTGTTGCCTACGCTGCCCTTTTCGCATTGCAGCGCCACATATGCGCTCTCATGAACGGAAAGCGAGACAAGAAGGTGCAATAAAAGTGCTGGGCAGTCTTCTGCGAAAAAGAAAGAGTAATGCTTTTTATTATCTTGCTCAGCTTGCTTTTCCCTTTGCTATGACATTTGACCTCCGTGAGCATGCAAAGAGAATGACTGAATAACGAATTCATCGCTCGTTGCGACTGCGTATATGCCGATATAGATCTTACGTTTATCAAAGCACTATTCATTCGTTTTGGGCACTCTCTGTAAACAGTTGTTTTTATTACCATTCCGCTAAATGAAAAGCGGCGACCAACACGTCGAGCCACTTTTCCCATCTTTCATCGTTTTTTCTTGATTCTAAACTCTGTTGCATTGCCCAGAAATTTTCTCTTTTTTTTTTCAAATTAATCCGACTTGAACGCTTCCGCTTAACGTCGTCGACCATTTTGACAAGACTTTTGCAAGTAAAAGAGCGGTGATAACAAAACTTGTTTTAGTGCGCATCCAGGTGCTTAACGCGTGGGTCCCATTGTTGGGAAGAGTGTGCAGTACATGAAGAGCAGTGGATAATTTAGGTATGAGATCATGTCACTATGCTTCATTCACCAGCAGAAAAGAACTTGAAATAGCAGCGGATGGAAAAAAAAACGACACAAAAGCTTGAAACAAAGCTAATTTCTCAAATGTGTGGAGTGAATGCTGTGGACCATTATGACTGAAGCATTTCACTTACTGGAGGGGCTCGCTTCATGCTGGCCTCCTTCAGTACTGTGCTGTCTCATATCCGTACGCGTTTACCTCATTCCTTCAGAAGTAACATTTGGTGGCATACTTGACTATCTCTCTTTCTACTTTTCTCTACAAGAGTCAGGCAATAGCCAGCCCCGTTGCATTATTCGAATCACCGTAACCATGCGCGTACAGAGGAATTCCACGTATAGGAATGACGGGTGAGGGGTCGAAAAAATTGTAACTTTAGTGTTTGAAAGTTGGCGGGTAACTATAAAAGCATAGGTTCCTTTGGGGAATAAGTCATTAAGTTGCCGACGTAGGCAGCTCTTCACCTAAGCCGTGGAGAAAGAAGAATGTCATTTCATAAGAAAGGATGTCATTTGATATGAATGAGGACAGCGGCATGTGACAGTGGGAAATTATACAAAAGCGTAAACGAAATTTGTCCATATGTAAGGCACCTATTTACACATATATACTCACATGAAAATAGGAAGGCAAGCAGCCATTGAGAAAAGCAGAATATAAAACTGCTGACACTGTACATGTTCTATGCCTTACAGGAGCTCGAGAAGAGGAAGCTTTCATGATTGTACGAAGTGAATGCAGAAGCCCCTGTTTATGAACCTGTGAGCAGTGTGATAGAGATGGATATGATGCTCATTTAATTAGGTCAGTGAGGCTCCTCAGGTTGAATAGACCAAGGCAGCTCCCAAATATCGAAACGTTTTGCAATTCATAAGCGTTCAGAGAAAGTTTATCCCAGGTACAACAAATCTCGACTGTAGATTGTAAAAGACTTTGTCTGTAGAGCTTGTTTTGCCTACTAAACGATATTGTTACTTCTGTTAGGTTCTTCAACGGACAAAAAAATGCTTTCGAAGAGTATGTCAGAAAAGTACTTCACAATTTCATAGCACAGAGTAAGATCAAGTTGTACCTCAGGACACTCTCAGGTTTAAAAATCATTAATCTCGTCTGATAATCAAGTAACAGTCACCTGAGAAACAGTTACTGAAAAATCATGAGAGCGAAGTGCACCTGAAGCGTGCAACAATTTACACATCACAGGCAAAGTGAGAAGAGTGTGCTTGCGAGCAATATTCCAAAACTAGTCGATGGTACACTAGGTACGCCTTACTGTAGTGCTGGAGACATCTATATCGCAGAACTCTATTTGCAACCTTAAAAGCCTTCGAAGCGACTTAAGAATATTGCCGATTTAAGTATATATTGAGGCAGATTTTCACAACAAGATCACAGATCCGCTAGTGGCAGATAAAAAACTGAGACACGTGACCACAGAAAACATTTACGGTGAAAACTTTCAAGTGATTCACGACATTTTTCATGGGATGTGTTTGATTGCAACAGCCTGAACCATTTACTGGAATCTACCTAGATCAACTTCGCGGACATGAGGATCAATATCAGGTATTCCGAATATACTTCCTTGGAGAACGCCGCTGATGATTTTGTGACTGCATGAAAGATTTGCGCATTGTTGCTGTGAACTATTGTAGACATTTAAGGTTTAGAAGAAAGTATTATAGACATCTCACTAGCGAACCTTATACGCCATAAACCTCTGCTTTGTATAAAACTTCCCTTTCGCACACAATATTAGGACTTTCTGATTGAGTGCAACGATCCGGCTGCTTGCAGTTGAAATTAGAAAGCATCACGGAGCGATCCGGTAAACGGCTGTGTAGCACAGGGTTAATAAGCTAGTAAGATATCAGCTGGTCAAGCGCAGTGTGTCTCAAAATAATTTTCGTAACTCTCTACTTTTTGATGAGTGATTTTTCATTGATGTAGGTGGGGATTTTTCAGTAAGGGACTAATTATGGCCGCCTTCCAAACAGAAAGCAGAACAAGAAATCCCTTCCTTGAAAACCTTAGTTAAAATGACTGAAATCGTGGTTGTCATGCGTCTCATGAAGTAGAATAGACTTGCTTCTGTTAGGACTTTATTGCTCATCCTTATAGTAGTCTTTGAAACAGGTTCAGTGCTAACATCTGTCATCCTTAGCCGTGTAATGTTCTGATAGGAAACTGGAGTATAAGGCCGTCGTATTGTTCAAAAACATATGAGAGGAAATGTGCGAGCGAATTGTATTTAGTTGAGCGCTGAAGATTTACTTCAAAACCACAACGCTCAATAACATCGGTTTCCTGACGAACGTTTAATTTACAGCTAAAATGCTTCTAAGACGATCCTTATTCCCAAAACAAAAGAGTCGTTCTTCCCGATAATTGGCGCATTTAGTATTTAAATCTTTTTTGCATTCCAACAACGCTTCTTCTGACCTATAAAGCTCAAATCGAAAGAACTATTTTTCGCGGCGATCACCTGCGTACAGTTTTATCCATTATATCAAATTTTTGCCAGTGAAGTACAAAAATCAGCCGTCGATTTCAAAAAATCCACAAATTTGTTGAGCACTGTGGATTGTCAATCTGTGCACTTATAGAATTGAATGGTAAGCGATCTTTGAGAATATGAATTTATGGATAGAGAAAAGTGTGAGTGCGAGCTGGTAAATAGAGGGATGAATGAAGATCTCTCTATCTTCCTGGCTCGTGAAGGGGGTTAGGTCCCTCTTTGCTTCTGTCCTTCTGAAGAGAGATGCGAAGCTTGAAGTCTGGATATGAATAATGCAGGGAAAAGATCTCCTGAAGGGTGGCCTGATCAGAATTACCATTCTGCCGAATCAAATCCACTTTATGGTGTGTTGAGGACTACTAGCATAACTGTGCATCGATTATCGTCACCTAAATCCAAGCAAACCGGCCGGAATTTCATTTCGATGTGAAAGCTTCAAGAGAAATATTGGGAAGGAATTCGTAAAACTGTTCTATTCAGATCAATTTTCTAACTCCGAACTCGTTTTGAGGAAAGCAATTTGCATATTTTGAAGAACAAGGAGAAGAAAGGCAACCTTGAAGGACATTCGTTACATAAACATTTATGTGACGGCTGAACATCAGTCACACAAATGTTTTTTTTTTTTTTTTGGATTCATCTATTCAAAGCAATGCAATAACCACAAAAATAAGATAACGCATATTAACCTACTTGCCCACTGTTTGTTTGATCGAACAATTCATTGTGGCTGAAGATCCCATAGTGCACTTAAGCGTTCAGGGCTTATTCGGAAGTTAATCCATCATACCAAAATTTGCACAATTCTCTTCGTCATGTACATGAAATCAGTGTTTTTCCTCGTAGCTCTTTTGCTTCAAAGCTTTGATTTTCGCCAGAAATATCAATTCATATACATTTGCAAACAACACACATTTCAAGCATGGTTATTTTATTTTATTCAACTGAACTACGTTGTAGTACCTCAATGAACAGAGTAACATTTAAAGCGAGAGTTGCGAACAAGGGGGATTGTTTGCTGTCGCGACTCTTTGGAAGCAGAAGTGATGCGAACAACGGTGGAAGTTGAATAATAAAGATTATAGGGAAGCTACACTATCCGACTAATGTGTGCGGACCACTGTTTGAAGATGAACTGGAATTTTGGGGGTTGGATGCGAACCAGGTAGAGCCATGTTGCTGGATGACTTACACACAGCACAGGTAAGCAGTGTTTTCGTTCTGTTAAGCTTTAAAGGGCAAGCTAGTTGTTATATGTGGTGAAGCTACTCTTGTTGTCGTCAAAAGGGAGCAAAATCTACCCGAGAACGTATGGTTTCCTTTATGACGCGCACCGTCCAGTCGCAGTCTCTGCGCTTTTCGATTTACAAAAGCTGAAAAGCTTTAAATCGCATACGCGGCATTTGAGGCTACGTTGACTTTTTTCTAATTTCTGCTTTAGTTTGCTTTCCGACTTTCTTAAAGTTGGAAGTGTAACTTGTAAGCAGGCATACACATTGAGTCAAGCTTGCTAAGGAAAAAAGGGAATGTGCGCTCTAACAAGGAATGTATGCAAAAGGGCAAAAACTGTACCGGACGTCTATTAAACTGGAATGGTGCAGGTCAAAAGCATTTAAAGGGGAACGTAGAAAGAGTATGACAGTGAGCTGCGTCGGAATTGATGCGCAGCTGGGCAGAAAAAAGTTCGAGGACCAAAGAGAGTCGTTATTGAATTGTCTCGGACAGGTTTTTTTCCCAGGAACGTGGTAATCAAAGGTCAGTAACGGCAGGAAAATGAGGTGCTGGCAAAGAGTCGAGTGTTCATTCCTTTCCGAGAAATGGCCGCTTTCAATAGGTAAAGTTACCGACTCAGCAAGAACAATCGGACAGAAAGACGCAACTTTTTCTGTCAAAACATAAATTTAGTGAGGTTTCCATATTTTGCTATGGGAAAGGGCAGAAAAAGAGGAGGTGAAACGTTCGTGCAAGGAGTGTCCCCCCCCCCCCCCCCCCCCCCCCCCCCCTCCCCCCTCCTGCCCAGCCCCAACCTTTCTTCACTAAAGAAATACTCTCAGGTCCACATTTGGCAGTGTTAACATCTCATTCATGCACGCTCCACTCAATAAGTTTGAGATTCTTTTCATCAAAAGCATAGTTTCTGGTAGCAACGGCGCTTCCTTACATTCAGTGAATGTGACTACCTGATGTCCTTTTCATCCTTCTTTCACTGTATCAGTAATAAAACTTTTCATAGCAGCGGAAATTTCGTCCATCTGAGCTTTCGAAATACAGAAATTTATCTGGTCGTTGGAGTCTCTTTCTATCTTTCTTTTTCTAAAAGCTGCATCCTTCAATTGCCGTCATGCATCGACATGGAAGTTTCCGAATCGTTGCAATGCCAAACATAAGAAAAAGAAATGAGGAAGTTCTGTTATAAAAAGTAGCTTTAAGATATTTGTGGTACAGTTTTATACTTTGGAAGCTGCAGAAATATCCACATGGAAAATGATGTCATCGGAGGTGAGGTCCGCCGAAAGTGAGAAAGTGATACGTACGTCGCTTACATCAGGGAACGTGAGAGAGCAGAGCGCCAGGTTGGAATCTTTAACCAGTTACGAAATAGTGCGGAAAAAGGTGATAGCTGTGAAGCGGTGAAGCGATGAGGCCTAACGTTCACATCCATAGGTAGGTCGTTTTGTTCCATTTAGACTGGAGTAGGACTGGATATATTGCAGCTTATCTTGTACACACAAGATCTGGAAGTGAAACAGGAACATCGAAAAAACACCACATACGACATGGCTTCGTCTTTTTGAAAATGCCTTGTGAAGTTCTCCTTTCTCATTTCATTGCTTAAAAGATTTATAGAGATACGCAGGATACTCTGGCCGTGATCGAGAGCTTGGATCTGGACGTGGATCCACCAACACAAGAGGAGGTAGCGAAGAAGTTTGGATGGGAGGACGATTATTATTCAGGCACACTCTCGAAGTGGCAGCAGTTAAAGCCGAGGCTATGGGCTTTGTTCGACGAGCCGTGGTCATCACAGCATGCGAGGGTAATTCCTGTGGATGATTGTCTGAAACCTGGAATGACAAGCGATTCCATGAGGCTATGTTCATTTGCTGGCAACCGAATCAATCGCACTTAGTGCTTTGTTTTCTAAGCGCAAGCACGACTGGATTTTTTGTCTTCCCGCTGATGCTTCTCTGTTGCATGACTGTCAGTCCGCATTCCTAAATAGGCGCTTTGTGGTTGATGGCTATGTTTCACTTGCTATCCGTTGAGCATAGTTGTTGCCTGCCGTTTCCTAAAAGTTTCAGGTTTCCGTCCTCGTCAGTATTTTCCTCACCGCAGTGTCGTTTTATTTGTGCTGCAGTCGTACCCAGCATTTCAATTTCCTTTAACTAAAGGTAAAATTTGTGCACAGTTCCCTTTTTACCTGTAACATGCAACCCCAACACAATGTAACTATAGTCTGTTGATGGGATACTAATAAAAGTATTCTTCGGCAACCTCTTCGAGTTGTCGATTTCTGAGAAATGGAGAGTCTAATAATATTTGATCACTTAGCTCGGAAGACTGTGCACATTGGAAAATCGGGCATAAAAGCTGAACGCAGCAAGTGCGTACGACATGTTATACACTATGGGGCCCACGAAGTGAGTCGAAAAAAAGACGGAAACAAGGAAGAAGCATGACATGGACGTGAACATCGTCCAGCGCCACAAAGTGAAAGTCAAAATTTAACCAAAAATCGGTGGAACGTGTTGTAGGGAAGCTGCAGTAACCCTTCTTATGATAACGGCACAGTTCTTATGTGTCAGATGAATGCTACTGTCAGTTTGAGTGGAGACTTTGCGAATAGTGGCGCCACTGTCCCTAATAGCATAAACATGAAAATTTTCGGCCAACTTCACTCTCTTCAGCTAAAAAAGTTTCGATCCGAGGAGCGCGTCTCGTCTGCAGCTTTCACTGGCTTGCTTCGCTTGCCATAAAGCTGCCTCGCTGGCATTGCTTTCGACATATCGCTTCTCGTCACTTCGTCAGCGTCCAACATTTAGCTCAACTTCCATTCAAAAATTCAGTTGTTCTTGCTTATCGCATTTTGGGGTTTTCAGCTCAGCTATGTGTTCGCTTGCGAAAAAATCAAACTTTTTTCCTTACGTCAGCACCCTTATATAAAATCTTTCTGCATTTGAAAATATCAAACAGTAGAGAAGATACTTGACTCTAACAGGAAACTCACTGAAACGCATTGGCATCTTTGAGTGGGAGTGCAGAAGTTTTCCATTTTTCTCTCAAGTTGTTCCAATATGGACTTGTGGTGTATGGCTCATACTGATACATTTAAAATTTGATCTGTGACCTTTGCTATATGAAATGTGATGTTTTCATATTTTTCGATTGACGGCTCTTACGAGCGCCAGCTAGCGAAACAGGTCCACACAGAAGTCCACGGCATTGCATACCTGCGCAAGAGCGTGCCCAAGAACTTGGGAAGGAAAATGTGCCTATGGATGAGTCCACTTTACTGCAAAGGAGCTGGAAGCGGAACATCTGATATGATGGCAAAGGGAAACAATGGCTTTATCTGCGAATTTGCCTATGAATAACATGGGCACGTGTGCGCTTCTTTAGTTTTTGCCGTTAGCGTGCCGTAGCTGCGTTTATGCGTTTATGAATGCATCGCTGTCAGTTAGAGAATTTCGGAAGATCGTTACACTGGAGCGGTGGAATTCGGCAACTACAGTAGGTGCTGCGCGCTGATGTCTGATGATTGCGTTGATAGTGAGGAAGTGGCAACATTTTTTTCTGTGCAGGACCCGTTTTTGAGCGCCTTCTTGCGATCTCTTCAACTGTTAAGGTTGAACGGAGGCGAGGTTAATTTCAGTAGCGCTGGCTCCTCCACCTTCCCCCATCCTCTCAATTCTTCCGTCCTCCATGTGGATTTGTAGAGCATCTACTGAGAGAGGGATGATGGAACTGTACCGGCTTAAACGTCCCAACCTGTATGGAGCTCCGTGATTCGAAAAAAACAGCCAGAATAATATTCTAACAAGACCATAGTCGGGTGGCCATCTTACCTATTTTCATTCCGATCAGCTACCATGTTATTAGTCCTTAACGCTTCAGTTGCCAAAAAACATGCTATCTTATTCCAAACGGAAAGCTTTTACTTAAGCTTTTAGGCCTTCCAAACGGAAAGCTAAAACGGAGCTCTTACTTTGGGATTGGAGTGGTCTGAAACTCTAGAGAAAACATATATACCTTCCAAAATGGCAGGTGAACCTCTTTTCGGATACTTGCATGGAAGAAGCGGCCGTAATTGGGACAATTGGGATAAGTTGTTGCGGCAAGAACCATAGTTTTCATTGAGAATCAGTTCATTTTGTAAGATGTATTAGAATAACAGTTTTTAGTTATGACCATGTAATCCGTCGAGTAGAGGTGGAAAAATAATTTATGCTGACGTTTCGGCTCTTTGAGCCATTCATGCGTCTGCGAAACAACAGTGTTACTACTCATTTTGTAAAAGAAAGTGGAATTTTTCATTTTCTTTCACGAACAACTGGATGCTCCTGTTAATAAGAAACTGTAAACTCTCCGCTCCAGATTGAAGAAAGAGGAGAGAAGAGGTGCTGAACTGGCATAGGCAAATATTGAGGCATAACATACACCTTATCATTTTAGCTGAATTGGCTGTGACCAGCTATTTTCAGTGGGTGAGCGGATAGTTTGAATGACAAAACGCGCATGTTGTGCACACTTTTCTTTTTGTTTATTAGTGGTTATAACAAACCTTTCAGGTTAGCTCATCAAGTGGCGATCACTTTTGAGAACTGTAGCTCACAAAGCATACATCGATCGGTTGGCCACATCGACAGTTCAAAATTTAAAGTCACTGGTAGCGCGGCATTGGGCCGTTTTATAATATCTTCCAGGATGTTTTAACGTTTATGCGCAACATGCGGGGAGCCAAAGCGGAGCCAAAATCTGCCTTACCCAAATGTTGTTCGTTCCCCATGAAGTTTCTCAGAAGTCTTTGAAAGATTTGTTTCACACCATATTAAGAAAAGACCGGAAAAAATCGCAACTTTTTTGATCAATGTTCTGCTTTGCTAAAAATTCACAGATTAGCGGAGTTTTTATGACTCGGTCCAGTAAAATGATCGTGTATTGCTTTTCGAGCGATGGAGGCGGCCATTTCTTTTAGTCCACACAGGCAACGGATGTTTAACATTTTGGATCGCAGTTCTCGGATCCCCAAATATTTTTTCCGACAAGCAATCATTCCGCTCGATTTTCCACCCAAGTCGGAATCGCTCACATTTCTTCGTTCATGGATAAGCATTTTTCGCAGTGCGGTTGCATACTAGTGTTCGGAGTTCACCATCATCCCCCTCGGCGGAGTCCGCCTCAGAGGTCCCCGCATGAAGTTGACTCAAAAAATTTAAACCACATACCCCGCGTTCAAAAAAATCTCTCGCCCTCGTGAGACATCCATCTCCTGGGACCGACCTCTCCCCCGCGGATTCTGTCATCTCTTTGAGGTAACTCGCCTTTGTAAGCTGAAGAAAATTTTCCATAGAGTAACACGAACAGGAGGGAGCTGTGTCAGACCAAGTGTTCATACAGTATACGCTGAATGGAAACGTGACGTTTAGCTGTCAGTAGAGAAACAACAATTTGCTGCAAAAGGGATGCCCGGATATTATGTTCGAAATCAGAAAACATGATGGAAAACGAGACAGGCTGTGGGTGAAGGACTCAATGTCGATGTTTCATAAAGATGTTTGCCCATATGCATTCAACCAAAGTAGCAGAGTTTAATAGAGTTACAAAGAAAGCGCTGAAATTGAGAAAAAATCAGGTCTTTCAAGTGCGAGATTTGTGCTGTCTTCTTAAATGAATTATTTCAACTAGAAAACACTCTGAGGAATGGAAACTTGCGAGTGGGATCGTCATATACAAAGACAACGGAGACGCGAAAAATGTACCAAATTTGAGCATATATCATAACTGCCTAGCATTTTTTAAAAATTCTATGAACTTTTTTTTGCGCACAATTTTTATTGCAGTGGACCCGAAAATGCCGCGTTTTCGCCATGCATTTCGCAAAAACCTTCCAACACGAAGAGTTTAACCGAAATCATGGAAAGAATGAATCTCGCGAGGGGAAAAAGTTGTTCAACCTGATATCAAGAAGCTTACAGCACTCTCAAGCCATATATACTTCTTCAGCTAACTGAAAACACGTTTCCAAAATGATGAAAACATCTCCGCCTTATCAACGAGTTAAGCCATCAATGTTGGTGCCCAACAAGATGCGTTTTTTACCTCGCCTCCTTCTGTAGGCTCTTCATCTTTATCAGCCTTGAAAAAATGCCCCGGTTGGCTTGCAAAACATTCATGTAACATAATTTCGATTCAAAGAGTTGGAAGCAGCAATAGAATCAACATTCGGCCACTGAAATAGAGACAACAATTCGCAAAAACACTGCGAACCATTGGTACCAGTTTGGTTTTTTAAACTATTTTAATTCATGTTGTTCTGTTCGAAATTTCGAAAACTATATGATGTTGTGTTTCACAATCTTGGAATTTTCCTAAGATATATTATGCTCTACTATCGCGCTCAAAAATTCCATAAATTATGCAGCAATATAACTTGCTCAGTCCAGACTTTCGTAAGTTACATTAAATTATACTTTACGCTCAGAAAAATTGTACAGGATGTACTATACTTTGTCTTACTACCCCGAAGAATTAATAAGCCCTACTCTCTTTCACAGCGATAGAATACGAATAAAACTGCGATGTAATATGTCGCGCTGTCACATTCTAGAGGTCTGCATTTCACCAGCATTCTCGGATTCGTTGTTGCTTATAGTTTTGATCATTTCCGATTCAAAAAAGTGAGATCTACGAGCGTCCGCGCTCTCCACGCGTTCCGCATCAGTGCAGCCTACTTATTCGAAAACAATGCAACATCACTATACTTCTCGTATCATCCCTACTACGAACTCTTTTCACTGGCAACCTCTCCAGCATCTACATTGAGTCTTGCGTGCCAACATATCTGGCACAAACACACCTTTTGGACTCCACCTGCAATTTCTACATCAAGTCAGTTGCGAATGGTATGCCAGAATCGCTTATATTTTTAAAAATTGCTTATATTGCAGCTTCACACGAAAACGATATAATGGAATAACACGAACCACTTGAAAACGTCTTCATTACGAGAGCAACTCTTCACCAGGAGTCCTCAATTCCGCGGGGGATTTCAGGAATCCCATGAGCGTAAAAATTTCCTCTTCCGGCGCAGGTGTAACTCATTACATCAAATAGAAAGACCTGCCGAGGGCCTCCACATATTAATACAGAACGAACGCTGCTTGACGCTCCGTTAGAGCTGGTTATCTTGCGATGTACATTTTCCTTCAATCCTGCACGCAACTTCTTGAATTCAGCGTTCCAGCGCTTCCGAGCGTTTAAGCATTAATGTTAGCAATCGCGCCCGCCAAAGTCGTGGTCTCTCGAATAGAAATTTTCCGGGATGCAGCAGAAGCAAGTAACCAGTTTTCAGCGAAACTGCTAAAGGAGGTGCGATATTTTCATTAGGCAGGAGAAGTGAATTTTTCAAAGATTGCATAAGAATACTAGGAAAAGATGCACACAAGATTAAATCGCAACGCAACATACATAGCAGGTGCTTAAAAACAGTAACAACGCTCACAAAACGATTAAGATATAGTTTGTAACGAAGTGCGCGAAGCGTTGTTTTGGGGTTGAATCTCCATAGTTAGAAAAATTTCATTCTAGAAGCAGTTATTTTGTAATATTTTGGTATTTCATGCACGAGCTTTTGAAACGTTATCTTTCGTTGTAACGACACACATCCTCTGTAGCATGATAACTTCTACATGCTTCAAATGGAACCTATTTTCTTGTCCCTTGTTGTTTGAAAGGAATATATATATATATTATATATATATATATATATATATATATATATTTATCAGGAGGAAAAAATTAGTTGGTGCGTTTTCTGTTCGCATCTTTGAAACAACTTTTTCAGTAGATGAAGCGAGCCGATTTTTTTTAAAGTTCTGAAGCAACCTTTAAAGGACCATCAGCAACCATTACTCCTTGATCGATTTGATGTATTCGGATTTTGCATTTGTAAGGGTTCTATAGCTCTGGAATGCAAGGTCGAGCTTCTTCAAGTTGCCCTATGAAAACAGATAAATTTTGGTCACTCTAGCCAGAGCGTCAAATTCTAACGGAGAGATTGAACATATTTAAATAGTTAAAAGTCCATCATTTCTACTTTTTTACTTTGCTCTGTGTCTTCTGTAAAAGACAATGCAGAAGTGGGCCGGAAACTTGTCAGATAAAGCGAGCGAACTCTGCCGAAAGTTCTTCGCATATGACGGCCTTTGTAAGGTACTGTCCTTTTAATTAAGGGATTTTCTGACTTATCTGCCTTATCCACTTAGTGGAGAGGTCTCAGCTGAGTTCGCCCGTATATGTTCGGCTTACGGGCATGATGAATCTTGATTCGTTTTTCAATAAACAATCTTGAGGCTTTCGCTTGTTAATGTATTCATTTGGCTTGTTGGATGAGTGCTTGCAATCATTTCCATTAAAGCTTTTACTGACGCCGACAAACTGCATAAGTGCATAAATATTGTTAAGTTATTCGGACGAAATTATCTTGATTTTCTGGGAGCTTTATGCTAATGCTATCACTGCGAGGCTCATTTGGTTGCGATTCAAGAAGGGGCGTTCTACTGGTATGGCGTTCAATTTAATACGAAGTTTCGTTTGATTGTTTGAGGCATGCTTGTAGCTGCAGAAAAGAGGCAGTCTTATCAATTCAGTTCCCCGTTTGTGCCATTGAACGAAAGCTAATGTTGATGCTTTAGATCTGATGTATTCTACTTGTGATGCTGCTGCTGATCTTAGTTTTCAGACTAGCTCGCACCTCTGGCTTCGTTTTTGCAATGTTTACAGCAAGCGATGATGTTTGTTCTACTCCCTGTAATGAATTCAAGACAGCCATCCCTTTTGGCACGTTAACTTGGTCGAAATTTTACCATATTTTCTGTTCCGGATGTAAAACTGTGATAATACAATGCAGTTGAGATCCTGGTTAAGAAGGTCATACTTCTCAGATATGGGAATCGTGCTTAAAAATCCTCGTAAAGTTGTGGTATGAAGTAATCTCAAAGGAACTTTTTCTGCAATTTATTCTTGCGCACTCTAGCTTTTAGTCAGAGCTTTTGCATAAAATATTGGATCAAAGCGAAAGTGGAAGCTCCACTGAAAATATTGTGGAGGATGTAATGGAATCTGATGAAGGCAATTTTTGGTCTTATTTACCTCGATCTGGCAGTTCCGCCCGAAACACTGATGATGATCCTTTTTACTTATCAGTGGAAACTAGAATCCTGCCTCAGTAAGAGATTTCTCAGCTCGGTCTTCGACTTCGTAGGGCGTTGCAAGCACCACCAACATTGTTGTGTTTGAATGAGTTTCACAAACTTTATGCGTTGTGCCACAGAAACTTGAAAGCGCAACTGCGGTGTAGAGCGAACGCAGCAGATCGCGTGTGAGGTACTGTTTGGTTCTATTTGGCTTTTTAGTGTACGAAGGACACACTCTAATGCCCATGAAATAGAGGAAAAGAAAGTACCACCACAACGTTTTACAGACACACGGCATCATCAAGCGAAAAAAGTGGGCCAAGGAGCAAAGAAGTATATGTGCGACTAGTGGGGGCTGTATGGCTTCCGATCTTCCGACCCCTCCTATTCCATTCCGTCCCTCCTATCCATCTTCTCTCCCTCTTTTGTTATGTGGTGGCCACACATTTTGAGTTTCCTTCGCCTTCGTTTCCTGAGCATGAAAGGGTCTCTCGCATCGCTATTGTTTTTGCTACGAAAAAGCAGACATGCGCATTGCATTGATTAAAAATGCGCATGTTATTTGGGTAGGAAATAACGGGGACAATTTGAGGCAACGGATGCGGCAGAAATTTTAGAGGCAAACAATCGTTTTGCCAGATTTCCAGTAAGCACCTCCCTAGTCACCGATTTCTTGTGAATATTCGGTTGCCAGTGAAAGTGTCATGAGTAGTTGGACGTATGTCGACGAATTAAGATGTTTTTGTTCATAATTTAAAGAAACACCGACCTCAGCAAGACTTTTTATCATGTTTTTTGCAGTTAGCTCCTCCACTACGCTTTTTCTACTGCCTGAAACTATCATTTGATTCTTTTCCTTAGCATTGGTTGGTTTGATTGATTTCATTTCCATAGCATCGTTAATATTGAACAGCGTTATGTGGTCACCTCTCACTTCAAAAGAAACTTTTGCTCTTCAACATCACACTCCATCCCTGCTAGTTTAAACTTGATATTGATCGTATTAGGTGCGTGGTCAATGAACTCATAGTTCGACGGGTTTCTGTGGAGTGAAGTGATTCAACCACTATTAGTGAAGCTGAATCGTGGGCTCCAGGACTGCATCGCGCTGACTCCGTGATGAGGCATGTCACTGGCAGATCGGCAATGACGGCTTGCATAACTGGCACTTCATGTTTTCAACTCTTTATTGACAAAGTTGTGGGGCAAATCATCGTGCTAGTGGTGAATTACCAGAAACGTTCACTGCCCTATCAAGAACCTTCCGTCGTCTTGGGCTCCCATATTTCTAGCTTGTCCAGTACAAAAGCTGTGCTATTTCTAAGCTGTTCGTCGCTCATGTTCTGCCTAAAGTAAAAACAAATATGTCTCTTGTGCAGGGGCAAAAATAACAGCTGTTTGACTGTCAATGCGCTTCGTTTTCAATTAGTATCAACATATAGAGAATGGAAGTGACGAATGAAAGAAGATTCCACTGCATGAGACGAGTTGGAAATCAAAACAGTAATTAGAAGTTGAGTACTGAACGAAATGAACTGATTGCATGGGAATTGAATTTTTGGAAGAAAAGTGTCGATCATGTGAATAACTTAGTAGAATGCCATCGAGAGTGTGAAGGGATCTCGAGGAAACGAAGGAAAATGAAGGAAGCCAATCCTATATCTGTTGTTTCTATGCGCATAAACGGTAGTTCAATTGTTTTATTCATTCTCACGTGCTGAACACACCCGATCGCCAATTAATGCATAATACTTGGAACTGCTCTTGTTCCTCTCCCACACGTATATGCGAATTTGTGAAACAATTCCCTGTCGTGTATGATCGGAAGCGGTTATCGATGGGATCAAGGATTTGAAATATATTGCAGGCCTGGCATTCATGGTGTTAAAATCCCCCATTGAAGCAGAGAAGGGGGTCAAGCTACGCGTTTTATGATTGCCTGATTCACTGAGAGTCTGTTTCGTTGATCGATTGGCCGCCGTATCTTCCTCGGTCGTCTTAGCTCTTCGCTGTCATCAGAGACGAGCGCTACGTATGTAGCTTGAACGGAGCTTTGTGGGAATCGTACGTCCAGGTTTCCTCGCCGAACTGCGCCTTACTTGTCATTAGTTATTTACCTCCGCCCTCTGTCTACCATACTTACTCAGTTCGACACTGTATTTCAGCCTCCCAACCCTAACCAAGGAGTCTCATTACTCTTATTATTCTACCTCCCCGCACCTCAATCGCGCGAGTGTACCTATTACTGAGCCAATGCACACCAAATTTCTAGAACTCTTTACTGCAGCATTTAAAATATTTTCAACCAATCACCCGTGGCTCATTTTCTGAACTAGATCGTCTACCACACAAGTTTTTTTGAAACTCCTGTGGGAACAACAGCTTCAAGTGGCAAATAGCCGGTCATGTGGTGTTTTCTGGGTCTTAAAAGAACTACTGTCATGGTATTGTATCACGTGATTGAGTCTTGACTAGAAATTTCTCCTCTTTCAAGAACTGTGATTCTGGAATGAAAAGGGTGTGTATAATGGAGCCAGCCTTGGTCATCAATCATCAGACCACAGTAAAATCGATCTGTGTCACTGTTAATCAGTTCCCGATTCCCGGTCGCACAACTCACGTGGTTCTTCTTTATAGTTGAGTTCAGAAATAAAATAACCCATTTTTGAGCCGCCTTACTCTTATTCTACTGCTGCTAACAGGTAACGTCGCCACTGCTACGTGAAATAGCCACCTGACCGGTTACTTGTTTCTTCGTAAAGTCATAGTTTCATGGGTAGCTTTTCAACATTCCACATTTTCTTTCTGAATTACGGTTAGTAGTCAGTGGAATCATTCGCTAGTCATCTCCGAACATCCGGTTCCGCATAAGCTCCCCTGCCCACTTGCATAGCGTCCCTTTCGGAGGGAGGCCGTCACTTGTTCGCGTATACTTTGACCCATTTCGGCTCTGTAACTGTTCTGCTCATGATTCGATACGCATCCTTGTTTGTTTTGCAGCAGCTCTTGACATACTTTAAACGACAAGTTGCTAAAACTAGGGTACTCAATGTGGACGTCATTGGCGCAGTTTACTACACTAGCTTGATGAGATGTTATGAAACGCTATCAAGTCCAGCGAGAGCCTTCTACTGGATGAGTCTCATAAATTTTTGCTCGCTCGGACGCACATTTTGATACCTGCAATTTGCCGTCTTTTAGACTCTCCTAATGTTGCTGCCTTAAAACGTTCTCGAATTTTCATAAAATTGTTACTCGTAAACAATTTTTCGAATTTTTTGACGTAAACGACCATTACAAAGCCTCATGCAAGCTGCTTTTTTCTGAGTTTCTTAACGGCTGCTTGAGAACGCATTTGAGAACAGTGAAACGATAATTGCTGATGAAAACTGTGAATGCGCATGAATGAGAGCGCCAGTTAGCGAACATGAATCTAGGAGACGATTATAAATTGACCTATATTTTAACAGGGAGAATTTAAGAATTATTGGGTAGAGGTGGGTTCAGACTGTGATGTTATCGATGCATTGAAAAGCATACTTCAACTATATGTGTCAAAGTCGTTTTTTGAAAGTCCCCTGAGGCATAAGCCAACTGATCCACTCTTTTATTCGCTGACTACCTGAGGGACTGAAAGGTGAACTCATGAAAAGTCTGGCACTGCTGGCTCACAGTTTTGATAGACAGTCCAGTGCGAAATTTGCAAATACAGGGAAGTTGAAGGGGGCAGGTGAGGCGTCTTAACACGTAAATTTTATGGAGATCATGTGGAACTTCTTTAGCGGAGCATCGAAAATAAAGTAGTGTAGAAGAAGGGTACGTGGAAAATGTTATCCTGCCGAATTGTTCGCTTTATATGGACTCTTATTGCAACTGCAGAGTTACTACGCAGCAGGTTTAGGGGTATTCAGCTCATATCGGCTTCTGTATAAGGATTTAATTAATTAACAGATCACTGCTTAACACGCTAACACGACTGTTATGCACGCTCGCTTTCGCTAACAATATTATAGTTCTTCGTTTTTCAGTCCCCATTTCTGCCCTAGCAAATCCCCTTGTTCTTCCTGATTGGATGTCCGCATTTCTTTATGAAGCCTCAGTCACTTCATTCACCACATCAAAATTGAGGTGAGAAAATATTATGGCATATATATGCTTTTTAAGGGGTTCCACTACTTAGCCAATTCGAACACAAGTGGAACTAGCGTTAACAGCCATGAGGGCGCCGCATTCCATGCTTTCATCCCAGCCATATCTTGTGATTGCCTGCCATGTTCTTATGATCAATTGCAGAACGCCGATTACATTGCTTCTATTCATGGAAATGTGACGCGAGCCACAGACGAACTGTTGGAAGGATGCATGGAATTGGTTTAGCGTGAAAATGAACTTAAAGGTGTTTCGAGACACAAGATGCCTAAATTTCCTCCTTGTTGCTAACACCGCCGTTGTTGACGCTGAACTGCTTCAATGTAAGGTCAATGGTGGGAGTAATGGTTGTCCGTTTGTGGTCTGTATTTGCTTAGCCTTCCTTTTGGAGACATTGCTTTCGCCATTTTTGCACTTCGTCGCATTTTTCTGTGCATCCATTTGAGTGCTGCTTTACCTTCGATTTTATGGCTATGGAAGAAAATATTGAAGTATTACTTACGTCCAGTTCTATAGCTCTTTTGTCAGGTTTGCAGTTGTTTTGTCTTAGAATTATTGCTGAATCATTTAAAAATCTTCATCAATTAGAAAAGGCAAAACTATAGCACAAAAGATTTGCTATTTCTGAGGCTTCCAAATAAAACAACTTTGGGAGGAATGGCGTTTGTGAAGGATCGCAAAAAATTGTTTGATTAGGGTGATGTTATCACATCATCACCCCAAAAAATCAGCGTTAAATTGTATTTTATCTCACCACGGGTCGAAGGAGTTTTTTATTTTGCAGTACACAGGACCATTTGATTGTAAACCACGCGAGTTTTCAGGTAATATCGGTCATATCTGTTTTCTTCGTGATAACGTCAATAGTATGTTTTTGTCTGAAGACACACCCGCATCTGCGTATACCCGACATCGATGTTGATTCGAGGAACGGAACAACTAGCACACTTATAGTGATCAAAACGGCAACACGGTCTGCCATTTTAGTTGTCAAAATTGGCAGATACCAACGATATCATTCAACTCACGATGTTTAGGAATGTGGAAGGGGTACCTTGGTACCAATCTGTATGAATCTATAAACTTGCACTTGGTTTGAAGCCAAAAACGAAGTCGCTGACATAATCTCTTTTTGAGTTCATGAATTTTGCGCAGAGATTTATGACCGTCGTCGTGCTTACGACGACATGAGTGAGCAGCGTTTAAGGGCCCATGTTTTTTTCTTCAAGAAAAGACTTTAGTTTCGCATACCCACTCTTGCCTCTTGCTCTTTCACGCTTACTCATATTAGCATCGAGAGATGTATACGCAGTCCCAGACATTTCTGTTCTAAGCAGACTCAGAAATGTACGCAAATTCGAGGCATATAAAAGAAAAAATTGTGGAGAAATGAAATTTTACGGGGAATGAGGTTTTATAACAGGCAAATGCCTTAAATTTAATTGATCTTCGCTTGTTACCAAAAACTCAGTGCGCGGAAGGTTTTTGGATTTAGTGCAGTTTTTGAACTGAATGGCGATAAGCTGCGCTCTGTGCTTACTACATGGAGCTTCTGCAGGCGAGAGGCAGGAACCGGAGTAATAAGTTGGCATTGGTTGCGCGGAGATTACTTTTTAAATAGGTTTTTTGGACTCTCTTAAAATATTTCGTTACTGGAGCGGGGCATATCGCAACGGCGATTTTTCAGTTCAAACGAAGCGCATGTCCTTGTATGGGCTTCCTTCGAAATTAACTGCGGAATTGCTGCGGCCTACTGCTCGTATGACCAACTGTTATACGTAAATCCAGTGAAAAGTCGTAACCGAATAAAATCCGAGCTGGTCTAGAGCGAGAGGAAAGTGCCTTTTGAAATGGAACGCTAGTTTTTATCGCAGATGAAAGAGAAGTTGCTTTTCAGTGCTCATCCGGCTTTTTTCTACGTCGAGTTAGTCAGCAATATGTGGTTTACCCTAGAACTGTTCCTACGCTTCGTCTTTTGCCCCAATATTCCGAAATTCGTCTCGCAACCGATAAACGTTATTGGTGAGTGCTTCCTGCATAGAAATAACGTCGCCTGTGTTAAGGGCGCTGTTACTCGATGCGTTACACAGTTGTGGATCATGCTTGAAATGTTAAGGTGCACCCATTCATGCTTGAGTCGTCTAATAGATTAATTCTGAGAGTGAAATGGAATGTGCGATGTACAATGAAATAACAAGGCATAGTAAGTTGCATAACATTTGAGCAAAAAATACCGCTCTGTTATGCAACGAGCCGTTAATCCTCAGCAACAATTCATTTTTCCGCCTACTTCTCGATGATGCAATAAAATTGCGTGTCGAATTTCGCAGCAAATTTAGTTCAAAATACGTGATTGATATTTTCTTGAAAATGTCGAAAGATGATCCTGTTTTCAGGCTGGCTTCAGTATTTCGCGAGTTGAAATAACGGATAGAAGTGCAAACACATACGCATAGACAGGAAATTGCCGTGATGCGATGCTCGCAAAAATTTACAGTTCAGCGCATGACAGTACGGGAAAACAAAGAGCAACGGAGAAGAGAAAGCTACATTTTCCTGGATACTTGTCGAAGTTTATTGTTCTTCCCTGCTTTCACATCATTCCTTTTTCTTCTCATTGGGAGGAGGGGGAGGGAAAAGGGGCTGTGGGGAGTTTTACCTTCACCGATAAAAGCATTGCAGATTTGATAGCTACTCTATCTTTCTACGTTGACTGGGCTCTTGACAAGGCGTTGAGCGGTGCGAATCGCGACACAGTGGAATTTTTTTCAATTATCCGTATTTTGCGCTTGTTTAAGCTCACTCAGCACTCATCGGGATTGAAAATCCTTATTCAGACCTTCAAAGCTTCTGCTCAAGTAAGAGTGAGATATTTCCCTTTTGCCTTCACCTTCTCGATGGAGGTAGTGCTATTTTCTGGCAAAAGTGGTATCTTACAGAGGTTAGGAGTGTTGGGGTAATATTTTTGTAGCAGTGTTATGACTATTCTATCTTGTTTCCTTTCGCAAAATACACATAACTACGTAAAACGTTGCCTCGCTGTTTTCTCGGAAAGAGACAGTTCAGTGGGGATATTTCCTACTTTCACAAATTTTTGTGGTACTCGTGCTCCATATATCATCTCTGTCCCTGCACTGCATATGGCATATTGTTTAACTCCACACTGTGCGATACTAAGGCAGATGTTGCTGGCAATGTACCTTCGTTCGAACATGAGAGAACCTTATTTCAGTATTCTGTTGTTCTATACCTGTTCTATTCAGGAGCTCCTCTTGCTGGTGTTTTTCGTCCTTCTTGGTATTGTTATTTTTGCCGCCCTCGTTTATTATGCAGAACGAGTGGAGCACAACCCGGATAATCAGTTCGACTCAATCCCTGTCGGTTTGTGGTGTGAGTTTGAAATGTATTTGTGACCAGGAGGGAAGGAACAGAGCAAAGCTTTGTTGGTGGTCTACTGTTGGAGGCATATTTTAGTGTCTTGTAGCTACAGCACCTGCTAGTGCGATTTCGGCGATGCGATCTGCGTCGATTGGCTAAAAGTAATACTCTTCTAAATTAGCATCAGCTTGGTCGAAGATATTTGTTTCTCAGGTTCTTCTCAGCTTCTGCTAAATAGCATACAACAGGGTTTTCATTCCAGAAGCTGCATTCTCTTACATCAGAAATAATGAATAATGTAGTTCTTAGCAAGTAGACAAAACCTTCGGAAATCTGCTTTTGCTTAAAAGCAGTACGCTTTTAGTTGTCGACGACGGTTCATCGGAATCTTGTTGAGGTAACTCAAAAGAGCTACCACGAAACAGAGACACCCAACAAAAATACTTCTTGAGTTCGACCTTACTCTTTATATGAATGAGATTGATTGTCATTTTTCAGGGGCAATTATCACAATGTGTACCATCGGATTTGGAGATATGGTGAGTAGCTTTGACGCGTTACGAATTCTTTTGCTTGCTACGCAAGCAGTGGGACTAGCAGTTGCTGCCATTATTAGTAGTGACGCTACTTGCTGGCACGGCCTTGTTTTTTCTATTGTGCATACAAGCTGGTCTTAGGCAAGGCACCAATGAGGAAAAAATCACGACATATGCCTGTTACAGCGCAGTAATGGAAGCTTATAACTTGCTGCATAGATGGCAGCCCGAGCTCAGACCAAGTATACTCCGCGTTGCTGTTCAAACACTGGCATTCCTTAACTTGAAAATGCCTTGCACCGGCGGAGGACTTCCTCCAGCTGTTGCTAACTAAATTAAAGACGAGTGAAAAATGTGATTACACCCATAATATGTTGAATTGCTTTATCTATGGTACGAAAAAGAGGATGCTTATGGTTCAAATCAAAAGGAACTCAGTCGACATAATAACCCCTAATATGGCTGGCTTACTCATGTAGGTGTATAAAGGGTTTTTGAAAAAAAAACACCAGCATGCATATGTGAATAAAGAAGAAGAAATTAATGCAATGAAGAAGTAAGAGAATCAAATGGAGCAAAATGGAGCAGCCAGTGAGTACGAAGAGAAATCATAGAACAGACACAGCGAATATGTCCTTGTACGTACAGGTTATAGCGAAAAAATTTCAGTCGCAAATCTAATGCTTCTTTTGATTGTTTTAATTTCTTTGAATAGTATCTGCTATAAACATACACAGGAAACTGGTAAATACAGTCAGTTGAGGTTTAATTCAAATACTGCCGCAGCTTTTGTTCGCATTTCTTTTGGAGGAAAAGGCTTCCAAAGACTAATGATTGCAAATTACTCTGCGAAACGAGGTGGCCCAAATGACACGTAGCTTAGACGTTCTAGATAGCTCACCTTGGCTAGTCTGAATAATTTGTGAACAATTATATTCTGAAATAAGGCGACCACACTTCAGGAGAATATTCAGGATCAGGCCACACATGATGCAGAAGTGTCTCAGGGTTTGAGGGACGGAGAAGGAGTAGAGGTTTGCGATGCTCTTTCTTCACTTTTATGTTTGAGCACTTTTTGAAACACACCTCTCAATGAATCCTGATGCCGCAGTCTTCACAAGTAGCAATGCATGCAGCTTATTAGCGATTGCGACAGCGCCAAGCTCAGTACATTAGAGGATATTGCATATTCATATGCAGGGTGATTGAGGCAACACTGTTTGCATATTAGAGAAATAAAAGGCCCGAAAAGTTTGCATAAGAAAGATGATCAGTAGCGCTTCTTCGCTTACATATGCAGATGGTCGGTATGGATTGAGGTGGTATAAGCTGTTGGACTCCTCGGAAACTGCACAGGGATCGACGTTATTGTGAAAGCAACTAATAACTTTGCTGGATGCTCTGACCAGATTCTTGTAGCGAAAGGCAGGTGAAGTTTTCTGAGCGCGCATTGTTTTTCGGTAGGCACGACTGTAAATGGTATGATCTGATTGAGGGGAGGGGGGAACGTATGCCTAATGGAACAAAATTGCCAAATACCTGAATATAGATGAAAACGAGCACCGTTTAGCCCCAGTTGGGAAACTCGTTCTTCGATTAGTGGAGGTCAAAAAAATTGAGGAAACCCAACGGAAGCCTTGCATGTGAGGCTTCTTCAAGCACATATCCATTCTTCAAATAAAAAGCTCCCCTAACACCTACTAGGCCCTCCAAACGTCCATTGACGATCGCTGCTAGCAAGTAATGTAGCGCATGCAAACAGAGGTTTTTTTTTTTTTTGAAACATGACGGTTTGAGAAAAAAAGCAGGTAGGTGCAAACTGCTGGCAACTCGGTTGAATCCGCGATCCAAGAAATGGCTTTATTGCTCAATCGCATGCGCTTCTCAAGTCACAAAATTTTCAACTCCATCAAAGTACCGCCGAAACCTTCGCATTGCCCGCCAAGATGTACTGCGCCCTTTTTCAACATAAGTTGTAAATGGTACACGTCGTTTTCATCCGCTTTTTTTTTCTAATTAAGAACATCTCTAAAGAGATCGGCCGTGTCTTTTCAAGAACATCTCTGGGAACTGTCTACTTTCGTACCGGAATTCTGTGACACATTCCGCTGATTATCGCGGATATTAACCGATACGTCTCACCAACCACAACGGGAGACTATCATTGTGCACTTCTTCATGGTCTGTCGTTGTATTTTGGCTAAGTTATCCAGGCTCAGAAATTGTAGTTACTCGAAAATTTCACGTGGTTTAGTATATCTTCCCACGGCGTTCATAATCTTCTGGATATCTTTTTTGAGTAGGAGATGAGGAAGGCGATTCGTTTCGTTACACTAGGTTATATTCGCCAGCATGGCAGACGTGATGTGCTCTTGATGCATAACGACCTTCTTCACGGTTACTCGAAAAGGAAGGCATGAGTATGGACAGACCCGTTTAATTTTTTTTTGTGATGGAGAAAGTGCTCAATAGATATTGTCTCTGCGAGGGCGCACGGCTGCACAAAATAGTACTCTCTGAACATTCACACTCGTCACACCATTTGTAGGCATTCTTTGTGAAAGTGCAATGCAAGAATAGTGCAAGTGGCGAAATATTGTCTTGGTGTTGCGGGATATCTGCTTCGTTTGGTCGGCCATGTAGGTTTTTGGGGGATTGTGGATTTTTGCTGCCTTCTTTCTATCTCTGTTTGCTCCGATGAAGTTTCCAACTTCAGTTTCCTTGCGGTTTCGATATTTTTCAACGAAATTTTGGGTTGCTGGATGGAGGGTTGAACCAAACGGAACCGAGATTCCCAAATTCTCTAAGGATTTAGAGGTGATGTGATGTCGTCTTCAGTTTTTCACTCTACGCTGATCCCAGTTTATGAAAAACTGCCGTCAGCAACGTACTCACGAAATCTCTAGGTGAGTTTTTGCAGCGCTTTACGTGCGAATCATTGAAATGATGAGCCATACAATGTAGTATAGGTGCCGAAAACGTATCTCGGGATGCTCGTTGGTTCGATATGTGCGCTGATGGGTGTGCTAACAATCGCATTGCCGGTCCCAGTGATCGTTTCGAACTTCGCAATGTTTTATTCGCACGCTCAGGCCAGGTGTGTCGTTTTTTAAGTCAAAGTTTTTTGTTATCAGCAGATTCTGTTTCTCGTAACATTTTTGTCGTATGCTTGTGTGAAAGCGGAAAATGCTGAAACTGTGGGTTCGAGGAAGAATGTTTGCTCGGAACTCCTAATTTTGGTAGCAGCCAGATGACTGAGGCTCCCTCTCCGACAGTCCTGCAGCCGAATTTCTTTAGATGTTTCACTTTCTTTCCATTTGACGTTCTTCCGCTATCGGCTTTAAGTGATGGGTGATCGGCATGGGGATGTTTCATCGAAGTCGACGTTCTATGGCCGCTGATGCCGGTTTTAATATGTACTTCCTAATATTTCCTATTGTCAGTCTTAGTTCATGCAGTACAGAAATGAAAACTAACTTCTAATTTCCCAAAATAGCTCGTAAGTAGGAATGCTTGAAGGTCGAAGCTCCCAAAGAAGCGTCGCCGAATCCTGCAACCGCACGAGATCAAGCCAATGGTCGGCAAGTCAACAACAGCCGTTTTGCTTGGAGGGATAGCTAATAAAAGTGTGTCGCCAATGCATTCATCTCATGTTTTGAGCGCATTTGCAGCTACGACACCGTTGTTAGTATGTTCGCAGGCCACTTTGTCTTCTCCAAGGCAGAACGCTCCTCAGACAAAAAGTACTTGCGCACTTCCTTCCAACAAAGCAAGTCATGTCCTTTGATTACCCGCTCAAGGAATACTAACCGCGAGTTGCTTGACGAGGGTACCGAGTTGCTCTACTCGTAGTATGTATGCCCTTCAGAAAAGTGATACATAAAAGCGACTGAGAAGTCGCTTTTGCGCATCACTTTTCTGAAGGGAAATTAAGAGCTCTTCGCTAAGTGTTCCGCAAAAGTGACTTGACAAGTGTAAGGCAAGTCTATTTATGAATGCCGAAGTAAAGCGAAGTTTTCTGGGGCTGCAAATATGCGCACTGCATCTTTTTTTTTTAAATGGCGAGAAAAATACATTGTCGCTGATGTTAGTGGTCTTGTTTAACATTCTGGACCCGAATGGGCCAACTATCGCATGTCGATGAATAAAATATCCGACAGTCGAACTATATAAAACAAGGCAGTTTATGCATTTTCAATATCTACCATCAGAAACTGGTCTAAACCTCTTCGGTACTGACTGCATCGCGCAGAAGAGCTCGAAATTTCATCTGAGCATTGGCGTCATTGCTAAAACCGACAATTTTTACAGTATGTTTATGAAATTCACTGTTTTCCACCAGTAAGCAACGGTGGAGTATGCAACACTGAAGAAAAAACACCGCTTCAACCCTTGACATGCATATTTTTGTCTAATATATTTTGAAGTAAAAAACGAAAGCTACCTTATCTCATCTCGTTGTGATTATTACTGTTTTCTTTCCTTCTTTTTTGTTTTGCAAAGAGGAAGAACATCTAATGCAAATGTATATGTTCGCTGATCTGCTTGCTTTTGAACTGCTTGCTGATATTGTTGTTGTGTAGGAGTCAATGTCTTATCTGTGTTGTATAAAGAGATGCGAAAGATGGCTTAGACTACACTGCCTTGATTTGCCATATGTTCGCATCGTACAGTTGTATGCTCACAAGTTGATAAACACTCATTTGGAGATGGCGTCCTTCTTTCTGAACAAAACTCGGCGCATCCAAAGTGGATCAATGTTTTCACTTGTTTTCTGTTACGTTTAACTTTTGTTCGGGGCGTGTGGACATTCTGCACACATAGCAGAAGATTCTGAAGGTGAGTGGGCAAAGGTTGCAAATATCTTAATTACATATCGTCGTCCCGTGAAGGTTCGGGAAACTTTGTCGGCATATGTCCGGAGCCGGAATTTTCGATCAGGCACTCTTATGCGCTTACATGTATTTCCGGTGAAGCCTGTGATACTGATGTTGAAAAATTGGCACTTTGCCAGATGACGTAATAATGGGGAGGCGGGGCGGAGAAGGGGGGGGTGGGGGGGGGGGGGGGGGGGGGGGGGGTGGAGGGACAGCGCACCTATGGCGACCAATTTTCAGTTATCCAGCCCACTGACAACTGTGAGAGTTACTTGAACATGGAAGTAATCGAATTTTTTCTTTCGAATTTTCTTCCGAAGTTACGTAGTAGTAACACTAGAGAAAGTGGAAATAATGATTCTAAGTGTTGAAAAAATTCCTCCGATTAGTTATGCAGAAAGGTAGAAGCTGTGAACAAAATCTGGAGAAGAACCGCATGGATTACTGTCACAAATTTTTTCGAAGAACCAGTGACGCGTAAATAATGTTTCATGTTGCCATCGTTTTGGTGTAGTTTATACCAAAAACATTTCTGCGATCGTTGTAGCTTGAGGTCTTAGCAAAGAATGATTTAGGTTTGGGAGGATCTGACCTAGAACCAAAGCATCGCTTCTACAGAATGCTTGCTATAGGTGCATTGCGAAGAACTCAGTTTAGATAGCTGGCTTTTTTTTTTTCGATCTTCAAGCAGGGTTGGATACGACGATTTGATAAGCAAGACCTTTAGCAACCTTCCCAGCTTATTCTTGAAAATCAGTTCCATGCACCCAGGACTCAACTTTTTAAAATGGAAGCATTCAGGCTCATCATCATCGATCAGGTTAGATATCAAAGTATTGTTTTTAGAATTGCAGTTCATGATATGGCTCCAATCTGCACATGAACATCAAGATGTGCGAATTATGCGCATCGAAAAATGCCCATTCTCCTCTACGTTCCCCTATCAACACAGACGGACGAGGAAGGCAACTTCCCTTTTCTCCTTCAATCCTATCACATAAATAAATACATAAATAAATAAAAACGTTCGGCTTATTTTGCTCTTTTTAGTCGACATCATTCATCGTTTAGTATTGATTAGTGAGTGGCAAATTTTAAGAGGGCTCCGACCAGACTTCTTGGTTCTGTCCTAGCGAGCCACCCCGACAAGCAGCTTCATCGGGAGGGCAGTGGAGCAAGTCCGCACTCTCCCCTTAAGTGGAACAACGGTAAATCGATTCGTCAGTATCCGATGGGCAGGAGATAAGCCTAAACCCTATCCTTCTCGCGAACTTACAATTTCACCTAAGCGCAAGTGAAAGCGATATGAAAAGATATTTGTTCGTAATGAATGCTTTGTTGATTAAAGTAAGTAAACAAAATCCACATCTGTAATTTGATTAAAGTAAGTAAACAAAATCCACATCTGTAAAGCATGTGGACTGCATAAGGTTAAACAGAAACTGCAGAAAGGTAGAAGCTCTATTTATTTCACTTTATTTACTTTGTTTACTTTGTTTTCTTTGTCCTATTTATTTTATATTAATTA